>MU226993.1:343252-365157 GCA_018584345.1 Thuja plicata
GTTAGGTGTGACCCTGTTAGAGGATTTAATCACCCTGCTAGGAGTGGCCTTGTGAGAGGTCTTTAGATCAATTCAACTGAATTTTCACCTTGTTAGAGGATTTATGAAATGGTTGTTAGACCAACTCTGCTAAGAGATTTCGGTATCACTGCTACAATTGTCAGAGAGTAACAATGAAGTGACCTGAATTAAATACAACTTATCTTGCTGATACAGATCTCTGTTCTGTGCCAATAGATCCTTACTGATCACATATATCTTTGTAGCACCTCAAGGATATCACTAATCCTTCATCAGAATTCGCACATTCCTTCTGCTTCTTTCATACTTCTCCTCTTTTCACACACTTACACTCACACTGAATTCGCAACTTGATCAATCATATATACCCTTCAGGTTATCAAGTCGGCCCAATTACAAGTTTCAATAAATAAATATTACATTGGTCGGCTGCATATACATGTTTCAATTAATAAATATTACATTAGTCAGCTGCATAAACATTTCACTGATGCTCGGTGAACACTGTTGATTCTACGAAAATCCTTCGGTAACCGAGTGAACTCGGTAAAGACTGACTTTCCTTTGCTAACCGTGCGAACTCGGTAGAGACTAACTTTCCGTCACATATTCTTTGATGACCAAGAGAACTCGGTAGAGGCTGAATTCCTTTAGTTGCCCGAGTGAGCCCGGTAGTAACTAACTTCTCTGTATAGAATTCTGGAGTGCTCGGTAGACTCTGTAAATTGCTTTTCTTACCGTCTGAACTCGGTAGACTCTGTCTAGCTTCCTTGCTTAACATTATGAGCTCGGTAGACTCTGTCTGATAACTGATATGACATTTGTGTAACATCAAGGACAACACACAATTAAACAATTGTTTCCAACAGAACAAAGCACCCCAAAAGGGATGCACAATTTTAAAAAAAAAATACTAAAAAAAGAACCACTATAGACCTCAAAGAACCCAGCTAAAAGAGTCTGCCAAAGCACCGCTTGAAAATAAAATCACCAGCCAAAAAAAGATGACAAGCTCCCTAACAAACAAGAGGAAGCCCAACCATAATAGAGAAAAACACCCAAGTAGAAGACCAAACAGAGGGTGCCAAAAAAGAGAGCACCGCCACAAACACCCCCCAAATGAAAATGGGCTAGATAGATTGATGAGTAGCCTAACAAGGGTAGAAAATCTACAAAACCAACCACAGTGGCCAAGAAAGAATAGAGACAAAAAATACAACCCAAAATGGGGAAAAGGAAAACCAAAAAAGGACATACCCATAGTAGACAAACAAAAAAGCCCACCAAGCCTACGAGACAAGGATGAGAGAAGGGACCAATGTCTGCTAAGACCAAAAAAACAAAGGACATCATCATCGTCATCTACAAAATCCTCCTTAGATTTGCCCCCCTCTAAGCTTTCCATGTAGCTATAAACCCTATACCTACAACCGCTCACACTCTCATTTAAACTCATTTGAAATAAAATATAATTAATTTTAGTTTCTATTGTTTTTGATTACGTAAAATAGGTTTACAGGCTTCTTGAAACCCAAAATAGAGTTGAAAATGTAACAATACACCCAGTCTTAAACGAAATAGAAACTAAAGACAGAATAGGCCAACAAAGGTTAGAGAAAAAAATAAAAAGAGCTTCTAAAAAAGAAAATAACATAGGGATAGCGAAAAAGACTAGGGGCCCTCAAGACAAGTCCACCATCAGGGTGGCTCCTTGACCTAAAGCAGCTCCATATTAGCAATTGAATCATTGATCTTCTGGAGATCGATCACCATGTCATTATCCTTTATCTTCTTACTACTGGCTCTAATTCTCTTGCCAGGACCCTAATCAATGTTATGTTCTTTCTCCACATCCATATTGGTCGTATCCATCCCATCTAATTCTTCTTCCAGCTTCTTGATGATAGTCTTACTATGTTCTTTGGACGCTTTGAGGATATTATAGCTCTGTTCCACTATTTTTTTTAGGGTAGCTTTAACCCTAATCATTTTTCCTCCATTTTTTGGACTCTGGTGCTCAGATTTTTCTATTCATCTGCATTGCTATCTTCTTTAGTCTTGTCTATGCTTTTAACCCTATTTTGAGATCCTCTACTTCATGGAATAGCCATTTAATTGTCCTATAGCTATCTAGCATGCTATTCCTAGTATTATTGAGAAACTCCATCTCAAATTCCATGGAGTTGTCACTAAGCACCACCATAGAGGATTCGATAAGCTCCTCCAGCTTAATTTGGCCTCCCTCACCTTTAATGACCTTGGGGTTAATAATTTCTCTATTAACCCCATTTTGGCAGTTTTGACATTGAAGTCATGCCATCCCATAATCTTCCCCTATTCTTCCATATAACAGTAAAACACGCTATCCTGTCTATCAGCATTCCCCATATTTTGGGGTTGAAAGAACTGAGGAGAGGGAATGTCTTGGTTGGTCTCATGGTAATCCTCCTGGAGCTTCCCCTACATTTTCTGGCTTGAAATAGGGGAAATTCTACAGCTCTTTTCCTCTGGAGTTTTCCAGCCACTACTCTCCTCCTTGTTCATATCCTTTTTATTTTGGTGTTTTCCCATCGTGGTCTACTTTATCTTTCTGCCTTTTCTGTTGGACATTTCCTCCTCACCATCCATTTCCATACCTTCCTTATTAGCATTGTAATCCTCCTCTAAAGAGATAACAATGGTGTTTTTTTTTTAAGTGGGGTTACCATTTTATCATTTTTAATGGTTTGTAGACTAAATCTACGCTTCTAAGAGGATGAACCCTGATTGTTCTTTTTAGATTCATACTCAACATACTCCTCAGAGTGCAGACCTTCACTATCTTTAGTCTTTGAGGGAATGTAGTTAGAACTATAGGCCACCATCTCATCTTTCTGAGCCAACTCCTTCCCTGGGATTTGGGCTTTAAAATATGAAATAATAGCAGAAAAACCCCTTCATGCAGGGCAGGGTTAGCAATGGCCTTCTCTCTATACCCCTTAATATTATCATTTATAGAAGCATATAAATAAAAGGGTATAAATACCTGTGTACTATGGAAAAAATGATTCAAGAGATTAAAGTGGTAGGTTCTAATTATTTAAAACTTGGTATCTAGTGTAATGTAGTAGATGATGGCTCTTTAAAAAAACCTCCACAATATTTTCAGCCCTTCAGGAAGATAGTGGGTTCTGACTTTGGTAAGCGCTTTCTTTTCTTCCTCATTTTTCACAAAGTCGCTGATTGCTGAATCTAAATTTTTTTGGTCTCTTTAGAAATTCTTTCCAATAATAGGGATACCCATAACTACAGAGGTAACCTCCTTGATCACCATAAAATTTCTTCCCTCAATATTAATACTACCTTCATTCCAGCCTTTGACAAACATTTTCATCACAAACGGCTTCCCACCATGAAGCCTTTTGATGAAGGTAGAAATGCCACCATTTTGATTGTAGTTCCAAACCTTGGTTTGTCTCCTCCATTTTTCACAATCTTAAGCTGGCTCCCTTCTATTTCTTTCCCCTCCCATTGCAAGAGAGAACTTTTGAATCACAAACAAAAAGTAATCACTGAGAAAACAAATTCTCTCTGAGTTGTTCCAAATAGTTCTACTTCTTTTCCTTGAATGGTAAATTTTACCAATGCAGTCGGGCACCTAGTAAGTGTACCAGTGTGACTTGTTATCATTACTTTTCTAGCCTATCTCATACTTTCCATTAATGGAAGGGTCGTTACCATACAAAGCATTAAAAATCATGATTAATGTTAGTAAATCCCTCCTTCCCATGGATTTGGTCATAATCGATGAAATCCAAAGCTTCACGTGGGGGGTCTCCACCTTTAAGCCAGTGAGTCTACCTATTTCTTATCACCGCCAAGTTGGAAAACCAGTCAGCTACATGTTTTTCTTCTCTATACACATGGAAAATATGAACCATATAAAAAGGTATTTCAAAAGGTAACAGGTTTCATAAATCATGTTGGTTATTGTCCACGACGGTGGGTGAAGCATTTTAAGACAATTGATTATGTTGCATGAGTCACCTTCTAACCACAATTGTTTGATTCCCAAGTCATGAGATTTTGTGTAGTGATTTGCTTGTGTGCCCAATGGAAAGATGATAGAAGTGATGCCCTGGCCACAACAATTTCAAATCAATCCCACACTTCTTGCCTTACCCCGGATTGCCCTTGTCCACCCCATCAAAGTTGGCTTGACCATCTTTTCAAAGGACAGCTCCAGGTGTAGTTCTATCTTTTATCTATGGTCTTCTTGGGATCCGCTGACATATCTTTACTTGCAAAAGGATTTGTATTCCCACAACAAACATAATTTTTCCAACAAATCATGGTGTATCTTCTCATAAATGATTTTGGGAGTGGCACTACAGTCCCTAAAGATGGAGTTATTGCGCTCTTTCCAAATTCCCTAGTAGAGGTCAGGAAGCACCCAAGACCAAATTTTGTGAAGACAGTGTTCTTGAAGGGTAGGGTCCAGTGGGAGAAGAGGTCCTTGACAAAGGAAGGAAAGCACCAATGCAAGCCAAAAAGAGATAGGAGATAATGCCAGACAAACCTTACAAAGGGGCAATGAATAAAGAGGTGGTCCACATATTTAGCCTAGATCTGACATAGAACACACCTATTAGGGATTGGGATACCACACTTTAAAAGGTTATCAAGAGTGAGAATGGAATTTTCAAGCAAAAGCTAGTAAAATATATTAATTTTAGGGAAAAGGCCAAGTCACCAGGATTTAGCCCACAAAGGCATGGATTTGTGATAGAACCGCATAGAGTAGGCAAAGGTCAGTGTGAAAGAACCTTTAAGATAATATTCCAAAATCAAAGCATCCTAGTTCTAGGAAAGAGAGGTAGCGTTTAGAGCAGTGAGTAAGGGAGATAACTCCTTGGAAATAGAGGAAAATCTACCCAAGAATTACCCTCTCTGTAATTACAAACCTTGTCCCCAAATTGCAAGGTGCATTCCTCCTTCTGTAAGTTAAAGTGGTCTTGATCTTTCAGGGGCCCAGACTGTAACCAATTATCATTCCAGAAGATAATAGTTTGATCATTTCCAATTTTTCACTTATCTTTTAACTTCGCAAGATCTTTGGCATTGAGAAAGCCATTCCAGATAAATGACCCTTTCACGATATCATCACAATCAAAGAAATAACTCAAAGAAGCATTGGATAAGTACTTATCTTCAAAGAAATCTCTCGATTCCCCTTTACAATGGAATATCCACCAAATCTATTTAGCTTAAATTGCCTTATTGAAAGGCCTGATCCTCCTGATACCAAGTCCTCCATCCCTTTTAGGGAGGAAAAATTTGTCCTAGGAAATCAGAGGGAAACACTTATGCTCTTCC
Organism: Thuja plicata; assembly: GCA_018584345.1. Classification (NCBI taxonomy): domain Eukaryota; kingdom Viridiplantae; phylum Streptophyta; class Pinopsida; order Cupressales; family Cupressaceae; genus Thuja; species Thuja plicata. The sequence goes on from MU226993.1 coordinate 348,629, forward strand.
ACCCCAGACAAAAGAAATATTCTTTGGATTTTTTCCATAGCATCTGCCACTTTAGCCAGGATGAGAAATAGGCTAAGGGAATAGGTAGGAAGGTTTGGAAGAGTGGACTTGACCAACTGGATTTTGCCCACTTGACTGAGAGTAATGCCTTTCAACCAAGCCAATTTTGTATTAAATCTATCAATGATTCTATTCCAAAAATATTATGGGGGCTTAGCTCCAAGAGGGAGATCCAAGTAGGTGGAGGGGAGGGAACCAATACCACACCCCAAGATATCTTCCACTTTCCTTTGTCTAACCTCAAGCATTTTAATAAAGAAGAGGGAGCTCTTGAATGAGTAGATAGATTTACCACTGGCCCTAGTATAGGAATCTAGTAAGTGTTTACCAACTCTAGCCTCATTAACCGAGGCTTCCCCTCCCAAGATGGCAATGAATTGTTGATGAAATAAAATAGAATTACTAGAGGATAGTCTAATGCCTTTCAGCTCCCCAGATCTCCTATGAGCTGAGATTGATCTACCCAAGTACTCAACCAACATGATGAAGAGAATAGGAGACAGGGGATCCCCTTGTCTCAAACCCCAAAAAGATTTGAAGAAGGCAGAAGGAGACATGTTAACCAAGACCACAAAAGAGGGCAAAGAAATGAGCTGATGGACAATCAGGCAAAATTTACTATTAAAATCAAAAGCCCCCAAAACTTTCATTAGGAAAGACCAATCCACCCGGTCATAGGCTTTAGACTTCATTTAGGAGGAATCCTTCTCTCTTACCTGCCTCTAAAGAATGGATGACTTCATGCACCGCTATAATGGAATCGAGAATTTGTCTTCCTAGAACAAATCCTGACTGTTGGTGAGAAATGATATAGGGAAGCACCTGAAGAGTTCTGATAGTAATGACTTTTGAGATAATCTTATAGAATGAGATACATAAGCTAATGGGTCTAAAAATATTTATAGAGTCCACCCCTGAGACCTTTGGAATAAGAACCAAAAAAGTAGCATTGAGTTCCTTAAGAAGATTTTTGGACCCAAAGAATTCCTACATAGCTTTGACCACATCAAATTTGACAATTTCCCAGTACCTATGGAAGAAGAACATGGGGAAGCCATCCAGACATGGGGCCTTGTCTCTAGGGAGAGAATCCAAGGCTTGTTTAACTTCATCAAGACTAGGAATTACGCTCAAGGCTTTGTTTTGGTACTCCGTAATGATAGAGGGAATGTTTCTCAAGAGGTTCTCCTATTCCTCATAAGAGAGGTGAAGGTCTTTTGAAAGAAGGGTGTTAAAGAAATTCACAGCAGCTGAAGACATACCTTTGTCATCCTGCAAGATTTGGTTCCCCCTTCTGATGCTACTTACTGTATTGGCCTCCCTGTGTTTCTTTGTAGATAAATGGAAGAAATGAGTATTTTGGTCCCCTTCCCTCAACCATATGGATCTTGATCTCTGCTTCTAGCACATATCCTCCTCACCAATCACATTATGATACTTTGAAAGAAGAATTTTTCTTGATACAAATTATTCTCATCATACTCATCTCTCTAGATTTCCTCTTGGATAAGACTGATGTCAGAAATGGCCTTCTCTTTGGAGGATAAAATGTCCCCAAACTCCCTTTTATTGTAGAGCTTAATATTTATCTTAACATTTCTAAGTTTTTTGGCTACTCTGAACATAGATGATCCTCTAACATCAATATTCCACCATTCCAAAATCTTGTTATTTATGTTAGGATGTGTGGCCCACATCTTTTCAAATCTGAAGGGGAAATTTCTTTTCTTAATAATCAGATCAAGAGTAAGAGACAAAGGGGAATGATCTGACCCAATCCACACTAGAGCAAAATGTTTTCTATTATGGGAATTCAGCCAATCAACCGTGATCAAAGCCCTATCTAGCCGGACTTGGATACACTCCTTCCCAGTTCTCCTATTTCTCTAGGTGAAATTTTCCCCTTGAAGATCCACATCTAAGAGGGCTTGATCATTGATAAAATCCACGAGATCCTACCTACTTTCCAGATTAGGGATAATCCCTCCCTATTTTTTCCCTTCTTTAAGAGGCATGTGAAAATCACCCATAATAATACATTTTGAAATATCTAACATGGAAAAAATGCTTCTAATTTTATCCCAATAAGATCTTCGCCCTTTTTTAGAATTAGGAGTATAGATATTCATGATATACCAACTTTCATTATTCTTAATATTAATGAGATTCAAAAGCAATACATTACCCTCTTCATGAATGATTTTGGCTATCATAAGAGAAGAGTTCCACAAAGTCATCAAACCTTTGGAGGCACATTTTGAACTCATAGCTACCCTATCCATAGAATTGCAAAACTTAATGCCTTCCATTTTTTCCTTTTTCATCTTAGTTTCCTAGATTAGCATGACATTGGGTCTATGATCTCTTATCATATTCCTAATAACATCCTACTTATGTGGCCCATTAAGACCACAAATATTCCAAGATATTAACTTCATTTATAACTAGAATTACAGGCTGCATGGATGGTATTTTGGGTTCCATCCGCTATGTTCTTGTAGGCTTCTTCTTGTTGAATCTAGCTTGATTTTTCTGCCCTAGTGTTTTCATTTTAACACCCAAATCAACTTTGTTCTTGCTCCTGGTTTCTGCAAGTGAAATACCTTGCATTTTAAGACATTTATAAGCCTTGCTTTTGGTTTAATACCCTAGAAAGATACCTTCATTTTTGGAATCAAGTTTTTAATTTCTATCATCCTTCTAAATATAACATTGACTACCAAAGATTTTGAAGTAACTTACATTGGGTGTATGACCATACCAAAGCTCATTGGGTGTCTTCTTTAAGTCCTTCTTCAATGGTACTATGTTTAATGTGTATACAACAGTACTGATAGTTTTCCTCCAAAAAGTTTGAGTGATGTTTTTCTCAATTATCAATGTTCTTGCACAATAAACAATTGATTTGTTTCTCCTCTCTGTAATTCCATTTTGTTGTGGTGTTCTTGGTGCAGAAACCTATCTTTTAATTCCATGCTCATTGCAATAGTTAGTGAATCCATCTAAAGTAAATTCCCCTCCTCTATCTAACCTTAAGCATTTCAATTTATTTTCACTTTGCTTTTCTACCATAGCCTTATACTATTTTAACATATTGAATGCTTTTGATTTATCTTTTAAAAATTTAATTGTCATCATTCTAGAATAATCATCAACAAAGACAATAAAATACCTATCTCCATAGTAACACTTTTTCCTCATGGGTCCACATATATAAGTATGGACTAATTCTAGAATTGCATTAGATGTATGGATTTTACTCTTCAAACTAGACTTTGCCATCTTACCTTTTTGACAATTCTTGCACATGATATGCTCAGGCTTATTTATGCTCGGTAAGCCTCTAACATTCCTTTTGTTGCTTATCTTTATCATATTGTCAAAATTCACATGAGACAATATTTTGTGCCACAACCATATGTCTTCATTTCTAGCCATTAAATAAGTGGAGTTAAGGTCATTAAGATAGAAAAGGTTACATTTTTTCTACTCACCGGTTCCGATAAACCTTTGTTATTTATTGAGGATATTTGCCTTCTTATTTTCAAATGCTACTCTATGACATGAATTGTTCAGTTATGAAACACTTAACAAATTATAATTCAATCCTTTTACACAGTAAGAATTTTCACATTTGATCAGGTTATTTAACATTATGGTTCCTTTACCCTCTATTGGACATGGTGTGTCATTACCCATTCTTACTGAACCACCATTAAAGTATTCAAAAGTATCAAAAATTTTCTTATCACCGGTCATGTGGTGAGTGCAGCCACTATCTATGATCTAGACATCATTCTTGCTAACTTTAGATATGAGTCTAGTTTTATACCTTTCTCCTTATTCATCGGAATCATCCTTCATGGCCACAAATACCATCTCAATGTCTTCCTTAGATTTGTTGTTAGTGTCATAAGCTCTTTTCTCAGCTAGGTAACAAGCTTTCTTCCCTTTGTCCTTGTAGTCTTGAGTATCTCTCTTGGCAGATTGTCAGTTGCTTCAGTAATCTCTATTATCACCTCTATCAAACTTCTTCTCATACGATCTGTCATTACTTCTGTCATCTTTTTTGCAGTTTGGACATCTTGTATAAAATTTTCCAACCTCTTTACAATTGAAACATACAAGTGGTAATATAGCTTTGTATTAACCTTTTCCTTTTTGCAATCTTCTTGCCATTAGTGCTTCAATCTCATCAAGTACTTGATCCTAATTATCACTTTCACTATCATTTCTAATAGCATGTCTATGACTTTTATTACTTATTTTCAAAGAATATTTGAATGCAGATTCTATAGATGGTAAGACACTATTATCAAAGTTATTCATCTTAAATGAAATCAGTCTCCCAATCAGACTATCTAAAGTAATTGTATTGTTTTCAACTGCTCTCATTTCTTGAAAAGTAGAAACTCTAATAGCATACACAGGCAGTAAGGTTCTTAAGATTTTACTTACCACTATCTCCTCTTCAACTGTACATCAACCTCCATGGATAGCATTGACTACCTCTTTGATTCTGTAGCTATACTGAGTGATATTTTCTCCTTCTTTCATCCTTAGGTCATCAAACCTCCCTCTTAGACTTTCTACCTTGGATCTTAGTACATTAGCATCTCCTCCATGTATCAGCTTCAACTTATCCCACATTTGCTTAGCAGAGGTGCAGGTTTTGACATCTTCAAACTATGCAATTATGCTCATGCTTTGCTCTTAATTGCTCAAGAGTGTGAGGTCCTATAGGCAAAACATATTCATTATCTAAGTATTGAACAACATCATTTCCAATACCTGATAAGTGGAGTCTTATTCTACTTTGTCATGATGCAAATTTTTCTTTATTCAACTTGGGGACATCTCATTTGTTCATCTTGTGATCTTTTTCTTGAGCTATTAAACTCCCTTTCTAAGCGCACAAGCTCTGATACCAATTTTTAGTAATAAGTGAGAGGAATAGTGAATCAATGGCCTCAAAAATATTCCAATTAATCAACCCAAAAACTTAGTACCACAATATTAAGCCTCTAATTATCTTTAGTTCTATAATATGAATGCCTCCAAATATACTTATCAAATTAGTACTACTCGGAATGCTTTTTTAAACCTTATTTTGTATGTTTACTAAATAGAGGTCTTTCAATTTACCGAAAAATTGTAAATTACTTAGAGTATACTGATCAATCCAGACTAGCTATGTATAATGAAAAACACTAAAGTAATGACTCACAAACACATTGACAGATGGATTTTTAACGTGGAAATGCTATTAAGGGAAAAACCACTTGGGACCAGTAGCCCAAAATTTTCACTCTTCTGAAGTGAGCTCAGTGAAGAGCCAACCCTATTAAAGGTTACAAACACATTGTTAGGTGTGACCTTGTTAGAGGATTTAAAAGATTATGCTGTCACTTGATATCAGGCATCTCTATGCTACCTTCCTTGATCAAACACTCTCTTGGCCTGTAAATGGGTATCTGGCATCTCATGATATCTTCATGATCAAAATTTTTGATACTCCTTATGATGTATCTCAATATAGAAAGGATCTTTAAATCTTACTTGGTTAAGAGACTTTCTGTAACAATAGTTAAACTGAAATAGTATGATTTGTTCACATATACCACTTATACTTGCATATTTTCAGATCTATTGTAAGCTCATAAAAATAATCTAATCAATATATCTTTTTAATACCTTTGCTCCACTTTTGTTCTTCTTAGTGATGCTATAGTTTGTTTCTCGGTGTTTGCAAAAATATTTATCTCTTTCCTTAGCTTGATTAATTAGGACTGTATGAAGTTTTTCTTCATCAATTTCTCTCCAACATCCTCTTTTTCATTCACTCCCCTTATTTCATAATGAAATAAGTTTTCTCTTTTATAGACATGATATCATCGTTTCTAGGTTTTTGATTTTCTTGATTTTGGCGTTATCCCCAATTATCGCCAATCAGATTTAAAGTAAAAATCTTTTTTTATCTCGTAGAGATCTTCTTGCCAACTGGACAAAACAAATTTAAATCCTTTACTTATCTCTAGCTTTATCTTTTGAATAAAAAAATGATAACTACCAGCTAAGTCTATATTTAGCTCTGCCAGCTAGATATTTTGTCATTTCTGAACTTTCATTAACTTCAGTGTTTTAACTCTTTCATAGCTTTAGTCAACACTCCAGTTCTCATCGGGCTTCTCCATTGAGGTTTTCTATCCTTTGGGATTGTGTGTCCATCAGGCTACACTATGATTCTGGCCATCGGGTATGCTTGTGATTCTTCTTGTCGGTAATGCTTGTCTATTTTCTTTCTTTGGCATCACTGTAACTTAACTTTTGGTGATTCATCGGGTTCCACTAGCCATCGGTGTTTGAAGTAACATAGTGAATTATTGTCTTTTATGCATTACTAAAAGCATAATATTTATCTCTATGATTCTCTGAAGTCTTTGAAACATAGAATATAACCGATTAGATTATATCAAGTTGACATGAATGACAATACAATCCATTAACTTATTTAATGTCCTGCATTATTATTTTGCACTACAGTAATCAACTTAACATCTTCAAACATTCAATCAGTTACATGTCATCACATGGAACATATTATCAAATGGAAGCATAAACCAAAGTCAGAGTCAACATGGGTTGTAGAGACAAATTCCAAGAAGGTGGGCATCTCTGAACACATTTTGTCCACAGGAATGACATGACTTTCCTTTGTGGGGGAGTATGGTGCAGGAGCACCTAGGTAAGGCTAGTTGATCACCTAGGCTCCTATTTTTATTTTGGCTTGTAGTGATCTTATCCAAGCCACTAGTGAAATAATAGGACTGAATGAGTCTTAAGGTGTGTTTATTTGGTTAGGATTTCTAACTAGGTCATTTGAAGTTAAGAAGTAGTGTTTTGTCCAAATTAGATAAATGTTCCAAAGTATGGTGGAACCTTGGATTTTATTCTTGTTAGAGTCTAGAAGGGATAATTTATGGTCTAATAGGAATAATAATGCATTTGGAGAATTTTCATGGTGTGTTGACAAAGTTAGAAAGCAAGAATCTCAAAGTTGTAAAAGTTGTCATTGAAAACATTGACAACATTTCTTGTGATTATGCTATTTCATGAATTTGGGTTTCTAACTGTCTAAAACCATTGATTTTGGTTCAGGGTTAACTATATAAGGACTTCCTTGACCATTGTATGGGGTTGGATGAAGTTTTGAAGTAAGATCCATTAATGATAATCAAGTTTCTGAGCACTATTTTGTGTTTTTCCTTACATTTTGAGTTTTGTTGGATTAGATTAGATACTGTAACACAAAAATATATTAGTGTAATTTTTCTTTAAGTTATTTCTAGTATTAGTTGAGCATTTTGATTAGTTTTAGATAGTTTTTTTTAATTTTTTTTGTTCCAAGCCCTGTTGCTGGTCTGAACTAGGCAGGCTTTGCAAATGGGGTCATAGCTCCTCTTCCCACTATGGAATCTATACGGGCCTTTGGGATTAGGAGGATGACTATTTGTACATGTTTTATAGTGATGGATGGGCCTTGGAAATCAAGAAAGCTACTTTTTTAGTGATTCCCTAGGCGAGCCAGAGATGCATGGCTAGGGATCACAGTGAGTTGTAGAGGAGAAAGGAGTGATTGAAAGCATTGGTTGCTTCAATAAAAGGATACAGAGAGGAGGATATGTGTATAGAGAAGTCCCAAATCCAATGGGAAGTTCTGGTGAACCAATATTCATAGTGAAAACTTAAACCCTTGTGGGTAAGACCAAGAAATGGTGAAACCCTCAATTATAGGCTTGAAAGTAGTAACCCTTTGTACGGACAGATTGGGGAGGTAAGACCTAGAAAATATTAATGGTATTTTAAAAGGGTGTCTGGGTATGGACTTAGTTTTTCACTTTTCTTAGATATTTTTGGAGTTATATGCATAAATGTGCCTAATTAGGCCTGATACTTTTAGCCCTATTTTGGGTAAGTTTGGAGTGTGAAATAGAACTCGATTAGTCTTTCATTTCAAATTGTGTTCTTGGCTATTGAATTGGAATCAATTATATTTCTAGAAGCCTCCTCCTCCATTTGTTTTTGATTTGGATCAATTTTGGATCAATTAGCATAGGTGGTACAAGAAGACCTCTATGGAGCATGTAGTGAATTGAGTGAATTTCATGATTTATGTTGACAAGTGAAATAGGGAAAGGATTGGGAAAAAAATCCTTGGAAGGTTAGGGTTAGCTAAGAACCCTAATAGGTTATAGAAGTGATCTATAAGATACCCTAGAAGAATATATGGTATAAAGAAATAATTTTTTTTACATCACCTATATACTTATGATTCCAGTTTTGAAACTCAAAATGCTACTATCATAGGCTTAGTCATTTTCAAGCTCCTTTTTGAATTTTTAGGAGTTCCTTGAAACTATGTATGGCCTTCGTTAGGAATTTTTCCGACTCTAAAAATTCTTAAATCTATTTCTATAACTATATTCCAGATACCCATATCTATACAAAGAAACCAGATGACTCTAGGACATGAGTTATAAGTGAAGATATGAAGACTCTATTGGAAAAGATTGTTGGCAACAAGTCTTGTCTTTTGAGACTTAGTTTTACTTTATTCATGAACTATGTAATTTGGTTTTGAAAAATTACTATTGATGCCAAGGTGAAATAAAATAGTGACATATTATTGATATGTTAAAGCACTTATGAAGGTTATGTAAGGAGGGGGTAGCTTTTTAATTGAATTATAACTAGTAGAACTACATCATGACCATTAGGTAGTTAATAATTTAATAATATAATATACAAACTAGGAGAACATCCTCCCTCCCTCCCCTTATTACATTGATACTAGAAACATCAAAGACACCTTTCCCTAGGGACACCCCTTTAAGGCTTGCATAGGAAAACATGTTGATTGTACAATATAAATATATATTCTGATAAAATATTCTTCTTAAAATGCAAATCCTGAACTAAGTAGGATTCCATCAAGCTATCTCTTAAGGTTCCATCAAGATATCTCTTAACCTTTAGAAAGGTGTAGCTTTGAGTTGTGTTCTTAAGCTCTCATTCCTAAACTCACAAATCACAATTTTTCGAATTATTCAATAATGATCCCTAAGAGATGTGATAGATCTCTATCATGGTATAGTGACTATGAAAGGGTATAATACTACATCAAAGGCTTTGAAAACTAGACAAAAATCCATATTGAGCTAAACACTAAATCTCAAACTTATCTCCAAAATTTGTCTTTATAAAACATATATTCTTCAAATTTGTGACCATTAAAATTCAAATCAAAATAGAAAAACTAAACCAAAAATGCCAAAAATGCTTCTCATGTAGGACACCATCTCAAAGCTAGAGGCTGACCTGAAATGATGGAAACTCTTCCATCCTTCAATGCTCCCAGCCTCTAAAATTATTATATTAGTGTTTATCCATTTGATATTTAGGTGATTCTTTGGAGGCTTCTTACCTATATGAGCTACCAAGAAGAATCTTGATGTACTTTGAGAGTTCAATACAGAGAGCTTCCATGCTTTACAAGCTTATAAAAAATAAAATCTCTACAAGACAATGTCTTATCTTTTCAGGAATAATTACAATGTTTAGGAGGTGTGTTTTAACTAGTTCTATATTTTCGCTTGGAAGAGATTCATGCTAATCTTTGCATAGTTTCTTCATAAGGGCCTTCGAAACTTGTTATGAACCTTATTTGAGCATGAACATGAAAGAGTTTGACAAGATTACTAAAAGAATACATCAAGACCAATGTTGAAAGTAAACATTTCAAAATTCTTCTTCTTTGACTAAGAAGAAACCATGTCCTCATCCAAAACAACATATCCCATTAATGATAAATATGAAACCCAATCAAAATAGAACTCTTAAATGTATATAACTTTCTTATAAATATTGGTGCTTCTTATAAATGAAATATTTGTTTAAAAATAAACAAACTATATTTTTATTTTATGGTGGACATAATAGAGGCAATTAATATAAAAAGGGAAATAATATCCAAACTGCAAACATTCATTAAATTAACTCAATATTGAGTTTAAAAATTAATTGAAATAAAATCCATATCCAAAACTACATCTTCCATAAATAATCTATATGGTGCCCAATCAAAATAAAACTCTAATATTTATAAAACTGCCTTATAATGATTGGTGCTTATTATAAATGAGTACACATGAACCATTATTAGGCTTGCATTCATGTGGATTCTTTCAACATGTCTCCTTTTCCATACTTCCACCAAGCTACTGACCTTTTCAATGTTGATTCATGAAATCTCATTTTTTACTATCTTATATAAAATATATGTCTTTTATCTCCTTTTCACAATTATTGAGTACACATTAACCATTATCAGACTTACCTTAGTGCGGTTTCTTTGGACATGTATCCTTGTCTATGCTTCAAGTGAGCTTTCAACCTTTTCATCTAACAGTTTCATAATCAGGGCCATCAAAACTTGTTGGTAACCTGCTTTGAGCATCAACATGAAAGAGGTAGAAAATATTACTTAAAAAATGAATCGAGATCAATGTCAAAGGTAAACTTCCCAAAAGTATTCTTCCATAAATGATAAATATGGCACCAAATCAAAATAGAACTTTGAAATGTATATAAGTTTTTTATAATGATTGATGCTTCTTATAAATGAAATATTTGTTTTTAAAATAAACAAAATATATATTTCTTTTATGGTGGAAACATTAGAGGTAGTTAATATCATAAAAAAGGGGAACAATCTCCAAACTACAAATAAACTATAAATTAACTCAATATTGAACTTACAAATCAAGTGACTCTAATCCAACATGACTAAGTCAATTAACTCAATCCTTCAATCCTACTTTTGAACATTTCATATGAAATCCATTCATTTTGGCTTTTTTCAACAATTATTGAGTATGCGTGAACTATTAACAAACCTGTCTCAGTGTGAATTCTTCAGACATGTCTCCTAGTCTTAGATTTTGACCAAGTGAGGTCTCAGGTAGTGATATTTTAAATACTAGTCATCTTCATACTTTATCTAGATTGACAATTATTTGCATGATAGACATAGGGATTGTACTCACAAAGGTGTATAATTGGAACACACCCTCATGCCCAGAAGAATGGACCTATATTCAAGTGTTTAGTTTATTAGATCTTATTCAAGGGGAATCTTATAAATTAAAGTGACATTAATATGTTTGATCAATCTTCTATATTATCCCTTCTAAATATAATTTTCAATACAAACATTCTATCTACTTTTTTTACAAATAAATATAATATTAAGGATTTATATTTAGCAATGAAGATGTTACATTGATTTCCCTTAATATAATTGTTAAAATTTCTAAGTTAAAATGAAGTTATTAAAAAAAGTTATCATCTTCATATGAGAGGATATGGCTTAACCTAAAGATTGTATAAGCATTATTTTCTATAAAGAGACATTGCTAGCCTTTAATTCTTAGAATATTTCAAGAACAACGTATTAATTCAAATATCACATTTGATGAAATCTTTAATCTCCATCCTGACATCACTTGTTGATGGCCTATGGAGGCTCCCTGTCAATCATGCCTAGTTTGGCGATGCGAGTTATCGATTATTTGTTATAATTATTGTCCAAGATTTTGTCAACAAATTCTATGATATTGATTAAATCATTATCCAACTTCACCAATGGTGTGACCTATCGGAAGAAAATATGAGTTTCTCTCATCACTAGGAACATCATGTAATTCAAGCCATAGAGTTGAAAAAAATATTTTTACTTATTACCCATTTGAAGCTCTGATAGGGTTATATCAATAGGTCTCCTACCACATATGATCTCTAACAGAACCACACCAAAATTGTACATGTCACTTTTCTGTGTCAAAACATGGGTGCTAAATTGCCTATCAAATAGGGGGCCAATTATCAAATATAGAAAATAATAATGGACAAAATTAATTCGATCTCAAGAGAAAGGAAAGTGGATAATTAATTAGGGTCTTCATATATAGAAGTTCCTCTCATAGTTGTAATGACATGGGAAACATAATTGATTTCCATTCTTGATAAACCAAAATTGCACAAATTTTCTAGTTAAATTGGCATCAAGAAGAATGTTGGCTATCTTTATATTGCTGTGAATTAATTTTGTTGTGCAATATCTGTGTAGGTATTCCAATCCTAGAAAATGAACTATTAGAAGAATCAAATAAAATAATTTGGTTCATATTTATGGGAACTGCTATTATGAAACTATTTTTTTACCTTGCGTTGCATCTAAAGCTATTGTAAGTCATGCTTTCCAATCCAATTTAAGCTACTTGGATACGTTATGACCCGGAATCACAAAATAATGATTAGATAAGTTTCTTAATAATTTTTAGTTTCTTTTTCAATGCCTACTAGTGAAAGGTATAAATATATAAAAAAGCAGAGAAACAATATAAAACACAAAAGAAGGAAGATAAAATAGAAAAGAACATGATTTTACTGTGGCTTGACAATTTTTCTATCTCCACACTTGAAGCAGGGAATCCTTATACCAATCTAATTAACAATACAATGATAAAATGCAATCAATACAATAAATGAGTACCAACAGTCATTTATAGAGAACTCTTCAAATATGAAGAGACGGGAGAAACTGAATGGTCATGTGACCGTTGGGTTTCACATCCCAACAATCTCCCCTTTGAAGTCCAATAGACACATCCATACATTGTTGCATCCCCTACTTCCTATTCTAAATCTCAGAAACTAAGAAGACCTTGAGAAGATCTCAACTTTGCTAGAATTTCTTCTAGCACACTTTGAATGATTCTTCTCAACATCAAATCAAAGTCAAATATATTATCTCCTTTAAAAAACTCAGCCACAAATGCAATCATATGCCCCCCATCATTACATCTAAATTTGATGTCTGATCCAAGCAGGAAAACCCTCTCATTTCCATCACAAATGATATTTTCTCCTGCTAAAATAATTGAAATATCTCGATACAGTTGCTCAAATCTATTGTCTTAGATGTCTGTGTTAGAGCATGAATCTAGCTCTTTTGTTATATCAAAATTTGTATGCCTTTCTCTATCTTTTGTTGTGTTGGTTTTTCCACCCGCAAAAATGAAAAAGTTGATGACATGTAACTGATTGCATGTTTGATAATGTTAAGTTAAAGATAATGCAAGACATTAAATCAGTTAATGCTTTATATTGCCATTGATGTCAACTTGATATCATCTGTACGGTCATGTATATAATGCCAAAGACTTCAGAGAATCAACAGAACAAATATTATTCTTTCAATAATGCATAAATTTCAATTATTCACTAAGTGAAAGATAACACTGACAAAGTGCACATAATCAGTAAAAGCAAAGAACCAAAGTTACAGTGATACTCGACGAGCAAAAGATAGTGTTTCCCGATGAAGAAAAATCATAGCATACACAACGAGCTGAAAATAGAGTTTCCCGACAAGTAAGATCCATTGATGTCCAACAGACAGAGATACTAAAGCTGACTGTAGTCACACCGATGGAACTGGCAGTTATCAGTGACGACTAACTGTAGGGTTGACCAACAGAATAGAGAGTTCAAAAAATGACAAAATATCTCACTGGCAAGAGATAAAGATAGACTTAACTGCTTGTTTTCATTTTTTTATTCAACCAGAGTCAAGTTATTGATTTAAAGAAGATTTGTACATTTTGAAAGAAGATAACTACGAGATAAATAAGGAGTTAAGCTTTAAATCAGATTGGTTGGATTGTTTTTCACGCCAAGAATCAAGAATCAAAAAATGGTGAATATCATGTCTATAGAAGAGACAAGCTTAATTCATTTATGTATCACATGAAAAGGGGAGTGAATAGAAAGAGGATGCTAAAGAGAAACTAATGAAGGATAAATTCATATGGTCTTGATCAATCAAGCTGAAGGAGAGCTAAAGAATTCTGTAGACACCGATGAACAGTGAAGCACAGTATCACAGAGTAGAAAGTGTGGAGCACAAAGAATTGAATTGATACATTGATCAGAGAGGTAGTGTACTTAAATAGATCTGAAAATTTGCAATTCAAGTTGCATTAGAAATAAGCCATTGTGTTTCAGTTTAACCATTGAAGCATCAGGTCTCTTAATAGATCAGGACTTAACAGTCTTCTATATATTCAGGTACATCCTAAGGAGTGCCAAAAAGGTTGATTCATGAAAGTAGCATTGGACAGTCTAAGAAGAAGGCTGATTCAAGGATGGTAGAAAGATTTGCCTAAAGCCTATTGACTGTCTAAGAAAGAGGCTAACTCAAGGATGGTAGCAAATTGATGCCTGATACTAAGTTACAACCTCTATGTATAAAATCCTCTAACAAGGTCACACCTAATAGTGTGTTTGTAACCTTTAACAGGGCTGGCTCCTAACAAGGCTCACTTTAGAAGAGTGAAAATTTGGGGTACCGGTCCCAGTGGTTTTTTCCTTAATAGGGTTTCCATGTTAAAATCCATGTGTTATGTGTGTATGGTTTATTACTTTACCATTTTACATTTCACATATGCATTTCTAGATTGATCGATATACTTTGAATATTTACTGAGTGTCAGTAAATAGTTTTTACTACTTATCAATAATCAAGGAGAATAAGGTTAGAAAAGGAAAATTGACAAACAGTTAAATAATTATTAGTATTTCATGGAATGCATCTTGTAGGGACTTAATAATCTGAGATTTATTGATTTGTGGTCAAGTTTGAGGATAAGTTTTTGAAGCCACTGATTCACCGCGCCCCTCTTAGTTATTACTAACAATTGGTATCAGAGCTTGTGTGCTTAGAAGGGAGGTTTCAAGACCTATGTTAGGATCACAAGATGAACATATAAAATGAGCCGAAGTTGAACAAAGACAACTTTTCTTCATGGAAAAGTAGCATAAGACTCCACTTATCATGTATTGTTAATGATGTTACTCAATTCCTACATACTGAATATGTGTTTCCTATAGGAGTTTTGATAGTAGATCAATTGAGAGAGAAGCTTGAGCATAACTGCATTGTTATAGAGATCTCTTCCTCGCTCTCCATTGCTAAATTTGAAGATGTCAAGGATTGCAAAACTACAAAGAAAATGTGGTACAAACTAAAGCTTGTACATGGAGGTGATACAAATGTTCTGAGAGCCAAGGAAGAAAGCCTTAAAGGAATTTTTGATGATCTCAGAATGAAAGAAGGAGAAAACATCACACAACACAACACAAGAATAAAAGAAGTAGTCAATTCTATACAAGGTGTTGGAGGTACACTTGAAGAGGAGACAATGGTAAGTAAAATCTTAAGAACCTTATTGCATGTATATCCTATTAGAGTTTCTTCCATTAAAGCAATAAGAGCAATAGAAAATAAAACAGTTACTCTTGATAGCTTAATTGCTAGACTGATTTCATTTGAAATGAATAACTTTGAAAATAGTGTCTTACAAAACTTAGAGTTTGCATTTAAGTCTTCTATGAAAATAAGCAAATCTAGTCATAGATACTCATCTAGAAAAGATAGTGAAAGTGAAAGTGAAGAAGAAGATCCATATGAAATAGAAGCACTTATGGCTAGAAGAGTGCAGAGAGGCAAAGGTAAATACAAAGGCAAGTTACAACTTGTATGCTTTATTTGTAAAGAGATTGGACACTTTGCTACAAGATGTCCTAACGGAAGAAAAGAGGATAGAAGTAATGACAAACCTTATGAGAAGAAATCAGATAGAGGTGATAAAAAATATTACAAAGGTTACTGACAATTAGAAAGAAGAGATACCCGAGACTACAAGGATAAAGGAAAGAAGGCTAGCTATCTAGCTGCTTGCAAAGATGATGATACTAACACCGAATCTAATGAAGATATCGAGATGGTATTTGTAGCTATGAAGGATAATTCAGATGAAGATGAAAGGTATGTAGAAACTACACTCATATCTAAGGTTAGCAAGAATGAAATCTAGATTATAGATAGTGTCTGTACTCACCACATGACTATTGACAAAGAAAAGTTTAAAAATTTTGAGTTTTATAATGGTGGTGCAGTAAGAATGGGTAATGATACACCTTGTCTGGTTGAAGGTAAAGGAACTATAATGTTGAATAACCTAATTAAATGTGAAAATGCTTATTGGGTAAAAGAATGGAATTATAATATGTTGAGTGTTTCTCAGTTGAATAATTTAGGTCACAGAATAGCATTTGAGAACAAGAAGGAAAAGATCTTCAATGAATCAGGAAAACTAATTGGTACCGGTGAACAGACTAAAGGTAACTTATTCTATCTGAATGATATTGACACCACTTTCTTAATGACTAGAAACAAAGACATATGGTTGTGGCACAAAAGATTGTGTCATGTGAATTTTGACAACATGATAAAAATAAGCAGAAGAAGAAATGTAAGAGGCTTACCGACGATGACAAAGCTAGAC
>MU226993.1:365324-381496 GCA_018584345.1 Thuja plicata
TGGAGATAGATATTTTATTCTCTTTGTTGATGATTACTCTAGAATGATGACAGTTATGTTTCTAAAAGATAAATCTGAAGCATTCAAGATGTTTAAATGGTATAAGGCTATGGTAGAAAAAAAAAGTTGTAAGGATTTGAAATGTTTGAGATCAGATAGAGGAGGAGATTTTATATCAGATTAATTCACTAATTTCTTTAATGAGCATGGTATAAAAAGACATGTTTCTGCACCAAGAACACCATAGAAAAATGGGATTGCTGAGAGAAGGAATAGATCAATAGTTGATTGTGCAAGAACACTAAAGATAGAGAAAGACATCACACAAATATTTTGGAGGGAAGCTGTCAGCACTGCTGTCTATACACTTAACATAGTATAATTAAAGGACACAAAGAAGATACCTTATGAGTTATGGTATGGTAAAACACCCAATGTAAGTTACTTCAAGATCTTTGGTAGTTAATGTTATGTCTTAAAGGATGATAGAAATGGAAAGCTTGATGCCAAAAGTGATGAAGGTATTTTTCTGGGGTATTCTACCAAAAGTAAAGCTTTTAAATGTCTTATCAAGGCCTCTAACAAAATAGTTGAAAGTGTAAATATAAAGATTGATGAATTTGAAGAAAAGAATGAGCTGGAAAGCATAAAAGAACCAGAGGACTAAAATAAGTTTGTATATTATGAAGAACCCAACACTCTCTGCCCAAGAAATAGTGCTTAATCCCAAAATAATAGAATGTTGCAACCGATAGTCAGACTGTTGTTATTGACAGTCAGACTATTGTTACCGATGGTCAAGATAATAATCAAGATAATGTCCAAGGTAATGAAGAACAGAATGAAGATCAAAATAATGATCAAGCTAATACACAAAGAGTTGTACATATACTTGCAAGATATATAAGAAGGAACCATCCAAAGATCCAGATCATAGGAGATAAGAAAGCTGGTACAAGAACAAGAAGTAAGTCTTTAACCTCAAATTGTTTAATTTGTGATTTTGAGCCAAAATCTATCAATGTTGCACTAGATAATGAAGAATGGATAAGTGCTATGAATGATGAGATTGAGCAGATTGAGAAGAAAAAAACATTGTAACTTGTGCCAAGACCAGATGACAAGAATGCCATTGGTACAAAATGGATATTTAGGAATAAGCTGAATGAGAATGGAGAAGTCACAAGGAACAAAGAAAGACTAGTATGCAAGGGGTATGCACAAGAAGAAGGTATAGACTATGGAGTAACCTTTGCACCGATTGCTAGGCTAGAAGGAGTAAGAATACTACTTGCTTATGCTACATACAAAGGATTCAAAGTATATTAAATGGATGTCAAGTTAGCATTCCTAAATGGAATACTTGAAGAAGAGGTATACATTAAGCAACCAGAAGGGTTTGTAGATCCAGACAAGAGGAACAAGGTATGTATACTTCACAAATCCTTGTATGGATTAAAACAAGCTCTTAGATCCTGGTATCTAATAAATATTGGATTCATAAGGACTAGTGAAAATAGTGATCTTTATTTGAAAGAAGATACTGATGCTAACACTTTGATTGCTGAAATATTTGTTGATGACATCATATTTGGAGGTAATGATATGCTATGCAAATCATTTTTTGATGAGATGAGAAAAGAATTCGAGATGTCTATGTTTGGAGAAATCAAGTTCTTTCTTGGTCTATAGATCCTTCAACAAAGTGAAGGTATTTTTGTTACACAGTCCAAATACATCAAAGAGGTCCTAAAAATATTCAAGATGGAAGATTCCAAACCAGTTGGAATATCGATGGCTACTGGATGTAAGTTAAAAAATGAAGACAAGACAACAGAGGTAAATCAGACTTTGTATAGATCAATGATTGGAAAATTCATGTATGTTGTACACAATAGACAAGATATTGCACATGTAGTAGGAATTGTTGCTAGATTTTTTGCTAACCCCAGGGAATCACATATGACTACAGTAAAAATAATTTTAAGATATCTAAAAAATACTTAAGAATTTGGCTTATGGTATAGAAGAGAAGGCAAGTTTGAACTTAAGGTGTTTACCAACACTGATTGGGCTAGAAATATTGATGACCGGAAGAGAACAATTGGAGGAGAATTCTTTATGGGTGACAGACTTGTCACATGGATTAGCAAGAAGCAAGTATGCATCTCTTAGTTTATTGCAGAAGAAGAATATGTTGTTGCTACTACAAACTACTCAAATATTGCATGGATCAAACAGTTGCTGGAAGGTATGCATATGAAGATATCAAAATCAGTGATTATCTATTGTGATAATACCAGTGCAATAAACATTTCCAAGAATCCAGTTATGCATTCCAAGACTAAACACATTGCAATCAAGTATCATTATTTAAGAGAACAAGTTAAAGAAAAAGAGGTGATACTTGAGTACGTGCAATCAAAAGAACAATTAGTTGATATCTTCACCAAGCCACTGCCTAGGGATACATTTGAGTACTTGAGAAAGAGACTAGGGCTAAAACCCTTGTCTACCAGTTGGTAAAAGAGTGAAGGCTACATCAGCCTATATATTATCAGAATATCATTCATGTTGATGCAAGAAAAAAGATGAACTTCAAAGCTACATCTATATACAGAAAGGTATATATCAGAACTGAGTACAAGACATATTAATGTATTGTTGATGGATAAGGGAAATTCAAGGAATATATTATGGATAGGAGGAAAATGATTGTTTGACATGAATGTTAGATATTTGTAAAATACTTATTTGGCATTGTTGTCAAAGGGAGAGAAAGTTTCCATATTATCACATTCTTTAGAAAAAGAAGAAAGATTATCCATTATCAGATTACTCCAACAGGGAGAGATTATATCCATAGGGAGAGTTGCTGACAAGAGACAAAGACATCAAAGAAGAACAAAAACCAAAAGAGAGATATTGACACAAGGAAAGGATGCAACACATCAGAACAAGAAACACAGAGAGCTACAAGAATCAAATCTAAGCTAACACAGAGCTTACTGGTGGTCAGACATTTTTATCGGTTATTAGAAACAAAATGATTGGTATTTTGATGAATCTCAACTATTGTATTTCATATTGTATTAGAAATAATATAGTATGATAATATAGTAATTTTCCATCAATGCTAAAGGGAGAGATTGATGACATGTAACTGATTGAATGTTTGATAATGTTAAGTTGAAGATAATGCAAGACATTAAATCAGTTAATGGTTTGTATTGTCATTCATGTCAACTTGATATCCTCTGTATGGTCATATATATAATGCCAAAGACTTCAGAGAATCAATGGAACAAATATAATTCTTTTAGTAATGCATAAAAGTCAAGTATTTACTAAGTGATAGATAACACCAACAGAGTGCACATCATCAGTAAAAGAAAATAACCAAAGTTACAGTGATACCCGACGAGCAGAAGATAGTGTTACCCAATGAAGCAAAATCACAGGATGCCCGATGAGCTGAAAATAGAGTTGCCCAAAGAGTAAGATCCAATGATGCTCGATAAATAGAGATCCCAATGCTGACTAGAGTCACACTGACAGAACTAGCAGTTGTCACTGATGACTAACTACAGAGTTGACTGAAAGAATAAAGAGTTCAGAAAATGACAAAATATCTAGCTGGAAAGAGCTAAATATAGACTTAACTAGTTATTTTTATTGTTTTATTCGACCAGAGTCAAGTGATTAATTTAAAGAATATTTGTACAGTTGGCAAGAAGATAACTATGAGATAAATCAGGAGTTAAGCTTTAAATTAGATTGGCTTGATTATTTTTCATGCCAAGAATCAAGAATCAAGAAACAGTGAATATCATATCTATATAAGAGACAAGCTTAATTCATTTCTATATCACATGAAAAGGGGAATGAATAGAAAGAGGATGGTGAAGATAAAATGATGAAGGATAAATTCATAGAGTCCTGATCAATCAAGCTGAAGGAGAGCTAAAGAATTCTGTAGACACCGACAAACAGTGAAGCACAACATCACAGAGTAGAAAGTGTGTAGCACAAAGAATGGAATTGATACATTGATCAGAGAGTTAGTGTACTTAAATAGATCTAAATATCTACAATTCAGGTTGCATTAGAAATAGGTCATTGTGTTTCAATTTAACCATTGAAGCATCAAGTCCCTTAACAGAGCAGGACTTAACAGTCTTCTATATATTGAGGTACATCCCAAGGAGTGCCAAAAATTTTGATTCATGAAAGTAGAATTGGACTTGCCAGATACCTATTGATAGTCTAAGAAGAAGGTTGATTCAAGGATGGTAGCAAGATTTGCCTAAAGCCTATTGACAGTCTAAGAAGGAGGCTGATTCAAGGATGGTAGAAAATAGATGCCAGATACTAAGTGACAACCTATGTATGAAATCCTCTAACAAGGTCACACCTAACAGTGTGTTTGTAACCTTTAACAAGGTTGGCTCCTAACAGGGCTCACTTTAGAAGAGTGAAAATTTGGGGTACCGGTCCCAGTGGCTTTTTCCCTTAACAGGGTTTCCATGTTAAAATCCATGTGTTATGTGTGTATGGTTTATTACTTTACTATTTTACATTTCACATATGGATTTATGGATTGATCGGTATACTCTACATATTTACTGAGTGTCAATAAATAGTTTTTTCTGCTTATCGGTAATCAAGGAGAATAATGTTAGAAAGTGAAACCTGATAGATAGTTAAATCATTATTAGTATTTCATGGCATGCATTTTGTAGGGACTTAATAATCTGAGATTTATTTATTGGTGGTCAAGTTTAAGGATAATTTTTTGAAGCCACTGATTCACCCCCTCTCAGTTATTACTAATAAATGTGACAACAAAATTCAAAAAGATATCAGAGAAAACATCTTTCAAACTCTAGTTGGGTAAAGCTCCTAGATGACTCTGTCATCTTGAAGGATTCTTTCAACTTTGAGTATTTTTCTAACTCTTATGGCTGTTACATTCATGGATATTTATGAATTTCTCATTACTATGTGTCAATGACTAGATTTTAAGTGTGTTGCCAAACTCAGAATTTTTCATAGACAGTTGGTCTATTTTTTTTTCAAACTCATTATCTTCCATATACTCAATCGTAGCTTTCCCTCCTTTCAAGGCTTCTATAGCCCAATTTGAGGTCCCTTTTTGGGCATTATTACTTACTGTTGGAGTTGAATGTGTGCTTGGAAATGACTTTTCCAGGATAAAATTATGTTGTGTAGGTATCTCTAACAAAGTTTGATGACCATTCAAAGGACCTTTCCTAGATGTTGAGGTAACTGACAAAGGTAGTCTCAGGCTTAGGTATTCAATTCATTTTTCATTTAGTTTCAAGAAATATGTACTCCAATTCATATTTCTCTTGGTGAAACATGTGTGATTCCCACACCATCCATATTTGTTTCACCACTTGGAAAAAGATATGGTATGTTGTCCATCATGGGGCTTTGTCGAATGTTACCTACACTAAATTGTGTAACACCCACAGTCTCCCAAATCTAACCTATACATAAGAAATTATCCAAGCTAGATTTTTTATAGAATATTATGTGGCCACCACCGCCCTCTATATGTACCACTTTGTCTTCTCTATCTAGCTTATGATTGAGCATGAAAGGAATCACATTGTCACCATGGGAAAGTAGATCCCTTGAGTTTCCTTAGTTTTCTACTGCAATTTTATCACTTTCAATGACCACAAATGTGACTTTAGAGCTATCGGTGCATGGTGCCATAACAGTCTCATTTTCACCACCACCATTCTCCATTATCCAAGTGGTTGTGGCTATAGGTGTTCAATGCAACCTTACGTATGAGCAGTTCTATCAGATTGTACCTACATAACATCCAAGGCCAGTGTTTGGCATGATAATTATGCATGTTGGGAGAAGGTAGTGAACATATCATGTACATAGAAGAAGCCATGGGAAAAGCCTCTTCCATCTTCAGAAGATAAAATTAACCGATTATGAGCATCCTTGTCTATAGGATAACCAATAGCTTGGGCCTCTCGACCTTCTTCTTGCCCAATATGTAGGGATCTTGGTGCAGGAGCACCTACTCTAGACTCAACAAACAATGACATTAAGAATCCTAAACATATCTAGTTTAGTTTAGTTTTATCAGTTAGGCACCAAGACCAAGTTCTAAGGCCTAGTTCCAGGATTGGCACAACTATAAGCCCCTGCTAACTATGGTCAAAAGTGGTCAATGGGCCTATAATCATAGGATTTTAGTATTTTTCATGTTTTTAATGTTTTAGATCCATTTTGGATCACTAGATTAGTCTTAGACCAAGTTTGGTCTCCTAGAGAGCAAAAGCTGAAAAAATGTTGTAAAAGTTGCTTAGCAACTTTGACAACTTCTTGCCAACAGTTGTAATCAAAGACCCCAATGGTTAGATAGTTTAAAATTTGGTTTTAACTGATGGGGAAAGCCTTCAATAATCCCTTTTAGGTGGGTGGAAGGTAAGATATGTAATTTTTCATTTTGGATCAATAAAAATAAACCAATTCTCTGCAATTCTCGAGAATAGTGACCTAGTACAGATAGGTATAGACTAGTGTACATGAATCTTTGAGACCAAAAAGGTGTTAATCCAATCTAATTTCCTCTACAATTGGATTCATGTTCTGATTCATCTTAGTTTGGGAGATATCAATGTTTCTTGTGGCTTGCCTCGATTGTAGGGCTCCAAACAGGATTCCGAGAGGGTTTGATCTTTTGACCCGATTCTACCATGGGAATCTGATGCCCCTTGGTGGAATTCAACCTTTGTCAATGTAATTTAAAAATATGCAGGTTAGAGGTGGATTTCTATAGGGAGATGGTTTTTCCATAAAGCCCTAGGTGCACATCTCTATGTGTGCACCATTCTGTGACTTAGGACAGTCATCATAATTTTTGGTTGGGGATTCATCAAGACCCCTAAACTTGGATTCTAAGTTATTTTATATGTCCACACATTCAAATATACTTAGTTTGTGCATTTTCTTAGGAGAAAGAGCACTTGTAGTGCAATTGGAGACCTAATTAGGCATATTATCTCGGTCTAATATTGGAACACCAATGACCCTTCTTTGTCTTCACTCCATGGTGCTTGGATATGTTTTGTAAAGCCTTAAAGGGTATCAGAATCCCTAACCAATTCAATATCTCATTTGGAAGCATCTTGACTTATATTCAAATTTCCTTCTAGGAAGGGCTACAAGCCAAATCCTTAGGTTGTGAAGCAACTTAGTGTTATGGGTTGCTTGTAAATGAAAGAACTATTTGAACTAAAGAATTAGGACCTAAATAAGCTAGATCAGTGATTGTAGGCCATCTTTGGTCTTATAAGTTGCCTCATGGGGTTTGGTTTCCTTTTGGGTTAAGGAGACCCCCCTTAGTGACTTCTCAATTGTTGGTGTTTGGGACATGGCATAGTCTAGTGATTAGGTTTCTTGGGTGTTTGGATTGTGATAACCATTTCCCCTAGTCCTTACCACACTTGTGATAAGTATTGGGCACTTGGACCCCATTTGGGAAGTTGAGACATTGAAACTCACCAATTGTCCTCTATTTGAAGGCTTTCACTTGCCACTTTGCATCAAGTGGTATCAGAGCTATGTTTGCTCCTGAAGATGAAGAGATCCCTACAAGGGTCAGAAATAGTGAGTTAGCAAATATGGTGAGAGAGAAAAGGGCTACAAATATAGCCTTAACCAAGAGGCTTCAATAACTTGAGAAGAAGCTTGACAAGAACAAAGAAGATGGGTCTAAGAATGAAGAGGAGAGTGAAGAAGAGGAGAATGACTCTGATCAACACATCCCTGCAGACCAAAGGCCCTTCATAGATTCCTTAAAGTCCATGGGGAGGAGAACCATGGAGGAAAAGATAGATTTTCCGGTCTTCAATGGAAAGATGAATGCAAAATTAGCCTTGGATTGGATAGAGGCTTTAACAACATTCTTTGAATGTGAGGACATCCCTGAAAAGTAGAGGGTAAAGGTGGTAAGATCCAAGTTAAAGGGAGCAGCCCTAACTTGGTGGAACTTCATCCAAACAGAGAGGGCAAAGAATGGAAAGAGCATGATCAACTCATGGAGTAGGATGATAACATTGATCAAAGAGACATATGTACCAGAGGACTATGGGATACAACTCCATAGGAGGAAGAAAAGTTTGAAAAAAAAGGACATAGATGTAGGATCATACACTGAGGAGTTCTTAAAACTATGTATGAAGACAAATGTGGCAGAAGATGAGGAAGAAAAACTAGCAAGATACATGAATGGATTGAAGGTATCCATTCAAGAAGAACTAAGCCTACACTGCCCTACCATAGTCAATAAGTGCTATCAAATGGAACTCAAGGTAGAGGAGAAATGGAAAAGAAAATAAGATTTTGGAAAAGGGAAGAGTAATGATAATGGGAAGAACTTTAGAGGAAAAGGAAACTCTTGGAACAAGGGACAAAATAGTGGCAGTAGCAGCAGGACCCCTGACCAAGGAAACAAAGAAAAAAATGACTCCAATTCAAAAGGAAACTATAGAGGAAGGAGGCCCTTCAATAGGGGAAGGACAAATTCAGGAAGAGGTAATGGACCATTGAAATGTTTCTATTGCAACCAAATGGGACATCATGTAGCAAGATGCCCTGAGAAGAGGAACAATAATAACCAAGGTGAGAGGAGAGCACAACTTGTCTAGGAAGATAAACAAGAAGATAGTGTTGATGCTAGAGACTTGGAACTAGAGGAAGGAGTATGTTTGATGATAAGGCAGGCCTTCCTTCAAGCGCCACAAACCCAAGAACCTCCACAAATGAAGAATCTCTTTAGAAGAAAGATCAAATTTCATGGAAAGAAATGCAATCTACTAATAGATTCTGGTTCAACTAAAAATCTTGTATCTTTTGAAATGGTTCAGAAGTTAAAACTCACTAAGAAGCCACACCCTTTCCCCTATCATGTTTCATGGTTAACAAAAGGCCAACAAACTCTAGTAACAGAAAAAGCATGGATAGAGTTCTCAATTGCTAACTTTAGGGACAAAGTTCTTTGTGATGTGGTTGAGATGGATGCCTCACACATCCTTCTAGGTAGGCCCTGACAATTTGATGTAGATGCCATACACCATTGTAGGTAGAACACTTACTCCATCACTAAAGATGGGAATACCTTTACCATGAAGCCCCTATTGGATAAAAAATCTGAAAAAGAACCCACTGTGGTTATCATGGGAGAGAAAGAGATGTTGAAAACCTTGAAGGAACCTGATGTGGAAGGATTTGTTCTAATCTCTAAGCCCAAGGATAACATCAGGTCTGATTAAAAAGAAACTATACCAAATGAAGTCATGGAACTACTCCAAAAGTATAAAGATGTCACTGTTAGTGACCTGCCCACTAGCCTCCCTCCCATTAGGGATATCAGTCATCAAATTGACCTCATACCAGGCTCATCCCTGCCTAATAAGGCACCATACAAAATGACACCCTTACAGCATGCAAAGATTGCAAAACAAGTCACTGAATTGTTGGAAAGAGGACTCATTCAAAAGAGTCTCAGTCCATGCGCAGTACCATCAGTCTTTGCCCCAAAAAAAGATGACAAATGGAGGTTATGCATAGATAGTAGGGCCCTAAACAAGATCAAAATAAGGTATAGGTTCCCCATGCCAAGGATTGAGGTCCTATTGGATCAGATAGGAGGTTCTTGCTACTTCACCAAGATAGACTTAAAATCTGGATACCATCAAATTAGAATCAAACCAGGAGATGAATGGAAAACATCATTCAAGACCACTGAAGGTTTGTTTGAATGGTTAGTAATGCCCTTTGGCTTAAGCAATGCCCCTAGCACTTTTATGAGGCTTATGAATGAGATATTCATTGATTTTATTGGCAAATTTGTTGTTGTTTACCCTGATGACATACTAATATTCAGTCATAGGAAGGAAGACCATCTTGATCATGTGGAATAGGTACTAAGAAGACTCCATCAACACAATTTGGTAATCAACTTGGAAAAATGCATGTTTATGAGGAAGGAACTTGTGTTCCTAGGATTTTTGATCTCACAAGGTACCCTCAAGATGGACCCTGAGAAGGTAGAAGCAATCATTAATTGGCCTCCACCAAAGAACCAAGGTGATGTAAGAAGCTTCCATGGACTTGCAACTTTCTATAGGAAGTTTATCAAAAAATTTAGTCATGTGTGTGCACCAATGCTTGAAACTATTAAAGGTGGAAAGAATACTAAGTTTGTGTGGACCAAGGAAGCCAATGATACATTCCAATACTTGAAGAATAGAGTTTCCCAATACCTTATCTTGGTCCTCCCTGATTTTAACAAAGTCTTCACTATGGAGATAGATGCAAGCAATTTGGCTAGAGGTGCAGTCCTAAGCCAAGAAGGCAAGGAAATTTCTTTCTTCTTAGATACATTGAATGAAGCCAAAAGAAAGTACTCTACATTTTACCTAGAGCTCTATGCATGGTCCAAGCCCTCAAGAGATGGAGGCACTATTTGATACCAAAATATTTTTTAGTATACACTAACAATGATGCATTAAGCTTCTTAAATTCTCAAGAGAAACTCTCTATCAGACATCTGAAATGGGTAGAGCAGTTGCAAGCCTATACCTTCAACATTAAGCATAAAAAGGGTGTAGAAAACAAAGTTGCTGATGCCCTTAGCAGGAGGATTGGTCTGAATGAAGAAGTTCGATTAAAAAGTGTGGTAATTGAGTCCCTCAAACACTTGTACCCAGATGACCCTTATTTTGCAGAGATATATCAGATTTGCACAAAGATGGTTGATAGATATCACACTGACTTTTTTGAATATCTAATTCAGAATGGACTCCTATTCAAGGGAGCACACTTATGTATACCAAAGTTCTCAATGAGGACAAACATAATAAGAGAGAAGCACTGTGGTGGCCTACGAGGTCACTTTGGCATTGATAAGACAGTAGACATGGTGAAGAGGAGCTTTTTTTGGCCTAAGTTGAACAATGATGTCAAGAAGTTTATAGAGACTTGCACAATCTGCCAGAAAGCTAAAGGAATGACAAAAAATAAAGGGCTCTACGAACCCTTACCAATCCCTTCAAGACCTTGGGAGTCCATCTCAATGGATTTTGTAATGGGACTACCTAAGACCAAACAAGGATTTGATAGTGTATTTGTCATAGTGGATAGGTTCAAAAAAATGGTCCATTTTGTACCTTGCAAAAGAAAAAATGATGCATCTCACATAGCTAATCTCTTCTT
This sequence comes from Thuja plicata, assembly GCA_018584345.1. Classification (NCBI taxonomy): domain Eukaryota; kingdom Viridiplantae; phylum Streptophyta; class Pinopsida; order Cupressales; family Cupressaceae; genus Thuja; species Thuja plicata. The sequence goes on from MU226993.1 coordinate 376,596, forward strand.
TAAATAAGTAGTAAGAATTCATGGTTTGCCTTAGACAATTTTATCTGACAGGGACGTAAAGTTACAAGGAAATTTTTGGAGGACACTCTTTAAGAAGTTGGGAACAAACCTCACCTATAGCTCTACCTATCACCCACAAATAGATGGGTAGACTGAGGTAGTAAATAGATCCCTACACAATCTCCTAAGATGCCTAACCAAACAATATTCTCAAACTTGGGATACACTCCTGCCACAGGCTGAGTTTGTATTTAATGACTCCTTGAATAGGTCTACTGGAAAAACTCCATTCCAAGAAGTATATGGTCTTCACCCCAAGGGACCATAAGACCTGATTGAACTACCATCTGACTGCAAAGTCAGTGCACAAGGAAATGAACTGGTAGAGCTCATAAAAAAAGTACATCAGGAGATAAAAGAAGCATTACAAAGGTCAAGTTTGAAGTATAATGAAAGTGCTGATAAAAGAAGAAGAGAGGTCCACTTCAAAGTGGGAGACAAGGTTTGGGCATTCCTAAGGAAAGAGAGACTACCTAAGGGTAGATACTCCAAACTACAAATGAAGAAAGTAGGTCCCTATAGAATACTTCATAAAATAGGTGAGAATGCCTATGAAATCTCTCTTCCTCCAACCTTGCAAATCTCTCCAATATTCAATGTGGTAGACCTCACACCATATAAAGCTACAACAGGTTCAATGAATGAGCAAAGTGAGGACACAAACATCAAAGATGAAGACTGTGTCACAAATCTTCCCCAAAACAAACCAGTGGAATTAGAAGAAATTTTGGACACAAATTTATTAAGGAAGACCAAAACTAAGAAGTACATGCAGTACTTAGTCAAATGGAAGGGACTCCCCAACATAGATGCTACATGGCTGACCGAAGATCAAATCAAACAACATGGGACTTTGGTGGAGCAGTTATCCTCAAGTAGGAACTTGAGTTTTAAAAATCAAGGGGAGTATGGTGTAGGAGCACCTACTCTAGACTGAAAAAAAAATGACCTTAAGAATCCTAAACATATCTAGTTTAGTTTAGTTTTATCAGTCAGGCACCTAGACCAAGTTGTAAGGCCTAGTTCCAGGATTGGCACAACTATAAGACCCTGGCTAACTATGGTCAAAAGTGATCAATGGGCCTAGAATCATAGGATTTTAGTCTTTTTCATGTTTTTAATGTTTTAGATCCATGTTGGATGACTAGATTAGGCTTAGACCAAGTTTGGTCTCCTAGAGAGCAAAAGTTGCAAAAATGTTGTAAAAGTTGCTTAGCAACTTGGACAACTTCTTGCCAAAAGTTGTAATCAAAGCCCCCAATGGTCAGATAGTTTAAAATTCAGTTTTAACCAATGGGGGAAGCCTTCAATAAGCCCTTTCTTGTGGGTGGAAGGTAAGATATGTAATTTGGCATTTTGGATCAATAAAAATAAACCAATTCTCTACAATTCTTGAGAACAGTGACCTAGTACGGATAGGTACAAACTAGTGTACATGAATCTTTGAGACCAAAAAGGTTTTAATCCAATCTACTTTCCTCTGCAATTGGATTCATGTTCTGATTCATCTTAGTTTGGGAGATATCAATTTTTCTGGTGGCTTGCCTAGATTGTAGGCCTTCAAACGGGATTCTGAGAGGGTTTGATCTTTTGACCTGATTCCACCATGGGAATTTGATGCCTCTTTGTGGAATTCAACCTTTGTCTATGTAATTTCAAAATATGCATGTTAGAGGTGGAGTTCTACAGGGAGTTGGTTTTTCCACAAAGCCCTAGGTGCACATCTCTATGTGTGCACCATTCTGTGACTTAGGAAAGTCATCATAACTTTTGGTTGGGGATTCATCAAGACCCCTAAACTTGGATTCTAAGTTATTTTATATGTCCATACATGCTACCATACTTATTTTGTGCATTTTCTTAGGAGAAAGAGCACTTGTAGTGCATTTGGAGACCTAATTAGGCCTATTAGCCTGGTCTAACATTGGAACACCAGTGACCCCTATTTTTCTTCACTCCTTGGTGCTTGGATATGTTTTTTAAAGAATTAAAGGGTATCAAAATCCCTAACCAATTCAATATCTCATTTGGAAGCATCTTGACTATATTCAAATTTCCTTCTAGGAAGGGCTACAAGCCAAATCCTTCGGTTGTGAAGCAACTTAGTGTTATGGGTTTCTTGTAAATGAAAGAACCATTTGAACTAAAGAAATAGGACCTAAGTAGGCTAGATCAATTATTTTAGGCCACCCCTAGTCTTATTAGTTTCCTCATGGGGTTTGGTTGCCTTTTGGGTTAAGGAGACCCCCCTTAGTGACTTCTCAATTATTGGTGTATGGGACTTGGCATAGTCTAGCGATTAGGTTGCCTTGTGTGTTTGGGTTGTGATAACCATTTACCCTAGTCCTTACCAAACTTGTGATAAGTATTTCACACTTGGACCCCATTTGGGAAGTTGAGACATTGAAACTCACCAATTGTCCACTATTTGAAGGCTTCCGCTTGCCACTTTGCATCATCTCTTCTCTCAGCTGCAAAAACCTCAACATCTTCTTCCCCTTCATCTTTTGCACCTCTTTCATACTCATAATAAATAATACTAACAACATATATAAATGAAACCCTTTTATTTCATCTCCAATCATTGCTCACACTTACACCAAGATCCTGTCCTCTAAAAGAGCATCTCTCACAGCCAAATAAAAAACAATTCTTTGTACTATTACTACTGTATTCTAAGATGCCTATGAACTAATCCATAAAAAAATTGGTTTCAACATATAATTCATCCAAAAAAGTGAGTCTTTCGGAGGATAAACTACCTGACTTTATCATAACTTTCTTGATGTCCATATGACATGGACATGAGAGATGAAACCCAATCAGAAAAATTAGCTTCGTCAATTTTCTTGGAATTTCTTTATGATTCCAAAACAAATATTACATCATAGCTTTGATACCAATTTTAAATATATAAATAAGAAGAGAAATGAAGTGAAACAAAAAATAAGGAAGACAAAACACAAAGAACACAATTTTATCGTGGTTCATAAATTTTCCTACATCGACACTTGAAGAAAGGAATCCTTATATTAATCTAATCAACAGTAATATGATAAAATCCAATAAATACAATACATGACTGGCAACAGTTATTTTTAGAGAGCTCTTTGAATACAAGGAGATGGGAGAAACTGAATGGTCATGTGACTATTGGGCTTCACATCCCAACAAAAGGAAATAGTTTGAAGAGTTTAACAATAAAGGTGGTCATTTAATGAGCCTCCAGACATGTACTCATAGAAAATCATGAGATCCCTAGATTCATTACAATATCCAAGAAACCATACCAAGTTCTTATGATGAACTCTCAATATAAATTCAATCCATTGGTCATGTATAATTTAGTTTCACGAACCAAGTAATCATGTGAGAGAAAATGGTTTCTTGGATGTGCATTATTGCAGTTGAAATTACCGCATTTAAGAACTATGTAATCCCTCAATTAGAGAATAGGGAGAGTACTTTCAGAACAATTTGTTTTCCTTCAGTGAATTCACCCAAAAACACTGATCAAAATCCACCATGTCCAATCTTTTTACTGAAGTTTTTAGTAGCTGTTATCATCTCGTCTAGAGAGAAAAAACCATATTTTGGTATAGTTGGTACCATAATGCGCAAGTAATATACACTCCAGCTAAACATTATCCATTAGAATAAGGTCATGTACATCCCTTTTAATTCTTTATTTTATAGTCTTCCTCAACAATGCTCAATTCATACATAATTACCTCTTTACAGTAAACAAAATTTGAGTCTAACATTTTAAAATTTAACATGGAAAAATTTCCCTACCTTGCCCACACATGTATATAGGTTCCCAGTTTATGATGGCTTTTATCTTCAATTTCTTTCGATAAATGATAATCACTACCAGAAATAGTAAACCAACTGTTGCAATTGGACCACCTATTTCTACTCATATAGTCTTTCCCCCATTTGAATGATAAGCCAATCCACATTCCTCCTTTTTCATATAGAGATAGTGATTTTCTTCATATCTATACCATATCGAAGAAATTTAAATAGCTCAATCCTTGGGTATAAAAATTCCAACATACGAGGTTTATGGGGAAGAAGAAACAAAAAAACTTTGAAGACAAGTCACTTTTAGAGACTTGACAAAACAAGAAAGGAGTAAATCATCAAATTATGTGAGTTTTAGTAAACTAGAATCTTGAAGTTTTTGAGGAATCACACCACTAAAATTATTTTTCCCTATAAACCTGTGACATGCACAAATGGAAATCAAAATAGAATTTTCTTTATATTATTGTACAACAGTTTCTCTTTTTTGGATACAAGAAAAGGTAATATATGTATATATGTATATGTATGTATATGTATGTATATATATATGTATATATGTATATATATATACATGTATATATATATATGTGTGTGTGTGTGTGTTTATATATATGTATATATACATATATATGTATATGTATATATATGTGTATATATACATATATATATATACACATATATACATATATACATATGTATATATATCTATATGTATATATATATGTATATATATACATATATAGATATATATACATATATATATATATATATATACATATATATAATATATATATACATATATAATATATATATACATATATATGTATATATATATACATATATGTATATATATATACATATATGTGTATATATATATCTACATATATACATATATGTATATATATACATATATGTATATATATATATATACATATATGTATATATATGTGTGTGTGTGTGTGTGTGTGTATATATATATATATATAGCCTAGATGCATACAACTCTTTCAGAATAAGAAGCTCAGAGAGAC
>MU226993.1:410199-439223 GCA_018584345.1 Thuja plicata
GCTATCCAATATTTTCCACCTATCTACTACCCATCCATCCCATATCCTTCCATCCCTCTTATCCAATCCCTCACATAAATCCTTGGCTATCATATCCCTTATCCTCCATTTCATTCTTTGCTCCAATCACCTTATCAACATATTTGAGCATACTTTTAGCGGCCATGGCCTGTCATAGAATATCCTTAAAAGAAGCACTATCCAAAGGGCATGAAGATTAAATTTCCTCCATAAAATCAAAATTACAAAAAAAAAACATAGAAAGTGCCATGGTGAAAACTAGGTAAACACGAGCCTTGGTAAAAAAGTAAAGATAAATAAATTTGTCTTAAGGTGAAACCACTTCTTATGGCACCTTGGATAAGTACCATGATGAAAACCTAGCAAACAGGATTCATACATATTTCCTCCTACTTGCACTCTTCACTTGGGGAAAATTTCCTTCCATGTCATCTTATCCATCATATATTTCATCGATCTAGCCCATAAGCATCCATGTTCCTTCTGGTGATCTTGAAAAGGTTGAGCAGGCCCATGCGAATCCATATTTCTTGCGATGATCTTGACAATGTTGATCCTATCCATGAGCATGTGTGTATCTTCAAATTCATTATCTTTTCCATCATCCTATTCACTTTCTCTCATCTATGGCACCCTATCATGATCTTTCTTATCCCAAGACTATCCTTCCTATATTTGAACATTCTTTGAGCTAATCCCAAAACATTCACTTATACCTCCATCACCACTTATCCTATTCATGTTATCCCATCACTATCCTATCAAATTCACCCCTTGGTCTTGATCAAAATTAAAAAAAAAGGTTCTTAGAAGTCTCTTGACATGTCCATTCCTTTATACCACACACTTTTCATGACATCAGCTCATTATCCTATATGCTATCCAACACCGCTCTATGAACCTACATTGCTATATTCTTTTTGTCCCTATCTTGGATAATCTTGAGGAGACTATCCTTGAGGGTCACATTCACCCTCTTCATCCACTATTTTCTATTCATGTGATCCATCAACTTTCTAATCCATCTACAATGTCCTCCTACTTGTTATACATTGAGGGAAAACCAATGTGATCTTGCTTGATAATGAACACTCTGGTTCCTCTGAGAACTCTCCTGGCTTGAAACTGATCTAGACTCATAGTGTGGGGGAAATCAAATTAGATTTTTCTGAGTAGTATGTATTAAGTCAGACATCACCATCTCATTTTGTTACCATGGGGCATGGGTTCCCAATTTGATCATATCTTTGAATTACACCAAAGTCACTAATCTTATCATTTTTGAAGGATATCTCGCTACTAACAAAATAGGTGTTTCTCAACACCGTAATCAAAATTGTTTCTTAACACTATCTTTGGACACATTTTTGTTTCTTAACACACATTGGTTCGTACCACAAACATAAAGAATAGATCAATAGCAATCAAACACATTTCACTTGTTATACTTATTTTGTACATGCAGGATAATAACCAAAAACAATACAAGATTGCATAAAGGTACATCCTTTAAAAAATAGTATTCATCTAATATAGATAAGATACATTTCTATTACATTCATATCATCAGATACATTGTACTCTAAGTATTGATCATTTCTCAAATTGTCAAATTCATACTTGATCATTACATTGTGCATTCAAACTGAATGTGATAAAGAATGTTCTTTACATATTACATCTTTGACATTGGAACTTAGAGGAACATATGCAAAAAATAAAACATGATAGAAGTATGAGGAATAGGGGTCCATGCATTTCCTTTAGGTGTCTTCTACATTCCTGAGTTGGTTTTCTGCATTGTCTAAGTCTTCATGTCCTTTGCATTGTCTCATATGTCCTGCATCCTAGGTCTTTATGTCCTGTGTCTTGCATCACGGAAAAGAAGTGTTAGATCCAAATTGGATCTAAGAAATGCATTATTTAACCTAAAAATCCTCATACAACAATCATACTTTTAGAATTGCACATCTTCCAATAACATCAATACAATGGAAAAATATGCATCTACACTAAAAAAATAGTAGTATCAAAGAGACATATCTCCATGAAACCTTTTACTATCTATGATTATCATTCTTCATTATGCAAAATAAATAGTTGTTTTACAAACCAAAGATTTGAATTAAAGGTAATTAGTTTCTATAGCTTTAGAAACCTTTTTTCAGAAAAGCAAGGTAGTGCCAAATTAATGAACATGATCAACCAAACACCATTCATGCATGAATATTCATGACACATGGTATTCACACATAAAAGATGATTAATTAGTTATGTTTAATAACATAAACATTAATCTTTGTGGTGATGTTATCAAATAGAGGAAACAAAAGTACATTTAGATGCATAGTTTCAACATCTATGAATTCATTAACAGAAGTGAGTTTCATGAGCCCGTGTTCGAACCTAACAAGATGCATTATCTAAAGAGGAAAGAATGATATGAATTCATGAAGACAATATGTAAGGTCAAATCCAGAAGAGAAAAGTATTGCATCTCATAACAGTCTGTTACAGAAATTGGAATGAGCAACATTGAAAGATAGTGATAATGCAAACTATAATGTTGTTATAGTACTGATGCCAAATATGCTACATAATGCGTAAGTGCAAGACAAGTTATGCATGTGCAGAGGATTGATAAATAACAATGTAATCTAAGACCAAAAATGATGGTGCTATTCAAGAGGATGAATGACAGTACTTCTCAAAGGTGAAAGGATGCATATGACTGTGAGCTTCCTTATATTTTTAAAATTGATATACATATACAAAGAAAGTTCATAACAGTTCCTTCAAAGATAAATAACAGTGAGAGTTCATCAAATATTGTTGATGCTAGTGGTGAATAATAGTGTTATCAAATGCAATAATAATATGCATATAACAGAAAAGATGAATAACAATATTTTTTCTAAAACAAAAATATTAGTGATGTTGAACTACAAGGTGTTACCAAGATAATATAAATCATCAAGTGTAATATTGTTATTCATATGCGGAAAGAAGATGAATAATAGTACTGTTCAAAGAGTGAATGCTGGTATATATGAACATAGCAAACACTGTTATCTAAAAGTGAAGATAAAAGATGCACTTCTGTGTTAGGAAGCTAAGTACAATAGTGTCTATGGGTGTCATGAGCCCATTCTCAAACCCCATGAACAAAATTTCTTACTACAGTCAGAGCGACCCTTCAAAATAGTGATATACATTTTTCACTGTCAGAAAGACCAGACAAAATAAGTTTTAAACATGTTTTGTTAAATGCTAAGTCACGGTCCCGACAGTGACAGGGTAGTCATGTGCATGTATTGTGCCCACTGTCAAAAACATAAAGAAAGAGAAAAAAAACCCCAAGTCAACAGCAATAAGAGAGATAATGAAGGAGATGCCAGAAGAGAACCTGAGTTCACAAATGCATGGATCTGTAATGCCATTTTTAAGCCATTGAGTCTAATGTTAACAAAGAGATAAAACTAGTATTGGTGTATGCAAACAAAAGCTCAGATAAAGCAAGGGTGATGATAGTAAAGCAAGGAAAACCCAAGTAGTTTCCATGTTTATGGAGAAGCATCAAAACCAAGAAAGCACAAAAGTTATTCAATAGTGCAACTCAAGTTTTCATGTTGTGTAGTTCAACAACAAGATTAATAGATAAAAATGGAAAAAGAAGATAGAAATGTAACTTATCTGGAGAGATGCAAGATTTAAACACCAAGTTCCATGTGAGATGCAATTGGATCCCAGGCCCAAATCAGTAAAAAAGACTCTAGTTAGAGAACCCGAGCTCATTTTTCAAAAGAGGACTCCATGTCAAAAGCCCGAGCTTCATGCTCGAACACATTTTCCATAAACAAAGATAAAGATGAGTCGATAGTTATACAACTAGTTCTAGCCCAAAATCGACAAAGAGGAGCTCAAATAAATAGAGCCCAAGTCCCAGATCATAGTGACAAGGTCTTGTTCAAAAGCCTAAGTTCAATAAAGCAGTAAAAACCAAGAGTCATTGCTACAATCAAAGCACGAGAAATGCCACATAGTTAGTATTTCAAACCCTCATCTCTACCAAATGAAAATAATGCAATAACCAAAACCAAAACAAAAGTGAAACTTATAAGTTTTGGAGTCCATCAAGTTCATGGAACAGTAAATGTCATTGAACACTACAGTGGTTGACAACAAGAGCCTCAGTATTTTATTTTCTAAGTGGCATGATAGCAGTTGAACAATCACCAAGGGCATGCCACATTTGGAGATGTTTTTGATAAAGTATTTTGTAAGACTTGTGTATAGTGTCGATCATGTTGACCCTAGGGCATGGCAAGAGGCATGAGTTTGGGTTATGTATTTTTGGGTTAGGGTTTTTTTTTGTTTAGGGGATGTTACATATGTTGGTTTAGGTTTCTAATGCAAGAGTATTATTAAATACCAATATTAGAGGCATGGACTAAGCCATATTTTATGCCTAATATTTAAGGTTTTTCAGCTGATTGGGAGGAGTATTTTGAAGGAAAATCTAAATTTCCAAATTGGCTTGAGGTGGTTCATTTAGGGTATATATTTGGACGTCATAGTTAGTTTTAGGGGTTCAGTTTTTGATGCATTATAATGTTCAAGTAAATTTATCTTGTTTCTTGGCATGTTTTTTTGCATCTTGATATGTAACCATTAGATATTTTGAAGGAAATAAAGTACATGTTCTCATCATTTACATATGTTTTCTGAGTTTTGATATCCAATCTTCTTCTCCATTTCTACATTTAGTGTAATGTGTTTTAAACCATATATTACTGAATTAATCTGATTCCTTTTATAAGTTATTGAAATATAACCTATTTGCAGAGTTTGTATGTTTGTTGCAAGATCATTATTAGAGGTGCAAACCCTAATAGTGAGATATTTAGGTTAACCTATACATTGAAAAGTGAATGTCCATGTCAAGTCTCAGTAGTATATGTCATCTTGATCCTTGTTTGAATTACTGATTATTCTGAAACTAGTTTGGTGTGTCACCCCATTTTTATTTATTTCATTTTCAAGTTTTCATTTTTCCCCTTTTCCAAACCAGAGAATTAGTTATAGGTGATATTCAAAATCCAATAGGAACTGGCCTAGAATCTGGAGACTCCTTCCGAATCAGTGGTACCAACAACTTAGGAAGGTTTCCATTTTTTCCATGAGATTTCATTATGCCCTAATGCTTGAGTTAGGGTGATATTTCATGTACTTAACAATTTTTGGCACGCCTGGTGGGACTCCTTGGGATAGATGAGTAGAATCCAAACAAGGAGAATAAAAGAATTTGAATATTTACAACTATCACACAATAGGAGAGGAAAAAATTTGCAAAGAGTACCTAGGGGTCAACAAGAGCTTTCCTTGCAGCCTATAGTAAGGGGTAGAAAACTAGGAAGACCAAGGAAAAGAAAGTCTGAAAGGAGTTCACCTCCTCCCTCCTACCATATTGAATTTCCAGATTCAGATCAAGAGTGGCTAGAAGGCTGCCATTTGTGCACTTTAATAATGGCATCCCTTTAATGATTTCCAATCACAATAACATTCCATTGGAAGCCTTGAAAGGGTTACCATCTTTCATGGGAGAAGGAAAAAAAACATCTATAGAGCATATCAAAGATTTTGCTTCTATTTTCAATGTGCATCACATCATGGAGGAGGATGTATATTTGAAGCTATTGGCTACATCATTGAAGGTAAAGGAATTGGAATGGCTCAAAACTCTTTCAGTTGGATCAGTTTCTATATGGGATGCACTAGATGAGGAATTATCAAAGTTTTTTGAAGAAAAATCTGATAATCTTTCTTTGGTGGAACAACTAACAACTATGTGAAGGGCTCCACAATAAGAGATGAGTGATTTCAATATGTGTTTTCAAAAGAATTGGAATAGAATCCCTGCTATGGTAAGACCCTTAGCTAAATATGCATTCTTGTTTTGTTTAAAGACTTTGAATAGTGAAATCTCAGTTATGATTCAATCAGTGGGAGATAATTCTTTACGTCAAGCTCTTGATATTTCTATTAGAGAAGAGAATAGTCTTATTAAGGTAGGAAAGATAGCTCCTAGGACACCTATGCCTTTCTTTCCTAGAATTAAGTATAATATGCCATTATTTACCCCCACCTCTTCCACCTTTACCTTCTTCTAGAGCTGAAGAGATGATGCATGCTGCCCCTCTTAATGAGTTGCAAAGTATAAATTATAGCCAACACAAAATTGAAAGCCTATTGCAAACCTTTGGAAATGAGTTGGTAAACCTTAAAAGGAAGCAAGATCAAGGAAAACCAATAGTTCATCCTTGAAATCAGTTTGCTAGATCCTCATCACAGCATCCTAACTAGCCCATTTACCAAGGTAATAAACAATAGTACCAAGGAAACAAAAATACTAGTAGGAAGAATTTGAATCAAAGGCCTTATAGACCTTAAAACCATGCACCTCTTAATGCGGTTAGAGATATTGTTCCTAACTAGAAAAACCTTGCTGTTGAATATGAGTGGTGTTATCCTTGTGGTTAGCCTCATAATCAGTCAAAGTGCACTAGTGGAGTTCTTAATCAGGCTCTAATGATTGAAAGAGCACTTGGTTCAAAACAAGATGCATCCATTGAGGAGACTCAACAACAATCGTATCTAAGTGCTCCAGACACTACCTTTCTTAATTGGAAAGAGGAAGAATTATATGGGGTGAATAATGATTCACCTGTATCAGCAAACACTAGAGCCAAGAAAAGACCTCTAAAAACATAGCAATCAGCTACTAAGCTTGCTGCTACAACTCAATCAATACCCATCATTTGTGTTTCTTAATTGAAATAACACACCTCTTTTTCAACTAAGGAGTCGCATCAGAAGCATGTAGATCGGATCACTACTAAATCACCTCAAAAGGTACATTTTGTTATTCCTTTTAATATTGTTGATAACATGAATAAGATGAATGTCTCTATTTCTATGTGGGATTCTCTAGCCATTCTAGGGAAAGCATAATTACTTAAGGAAGAGTTGTCTAAAGGTGTAGTGAGTTCATAGCAAGCTTTAAAGTAGCCTACAAGGACTATTTTCGCCACTACAAAGGTAGGAAAAGTTCAAAGAACAATAGTAAAGGATGGTAAGAAAGTTTCAAATGTTAAGCCACCTCCTTTTTATGTGTCCTTGATAATTGGTAACAAGTTAGTACATTATTGTATGGTTGATAGTGGTGCAACCAACACAATTATGCCTAAAACAATTACAAATTTGCTTGATTTAAAGTATGAGCCTCTTGAGAAGGGAGTGATTCAGTTAGATGGTTCATCAGTATACACTTTAGGTATTGTCAAGAATGAAAGTTTGACCCTTCATGCTTTCCCAAAATTCTCTATCCCACATAACATTTATGTCATTGTTTTGCCCCCTTATTTTTTCCTATGTCTATCTTGGGATTTTACAACAAACATAGGTGGATATTTCTCATCAAATTGGTCTCATATGCTATTTAGAACAAGGTATGGTGAAAAAGTAACCATAAAATTAGAGTTGTTGACCAAGGATCACACAGAGCCCTATATACCAAGCCCTATTAATACTAGTTTTGTGATCATAGATGCTAATGATATTAAGGATTATCCAACCTTTGATACTCAAATAGAAGGGATCCCTAATATATTATTGGATGAGTGGGAAAATGTGAATGCTTTTAGTAATAAAGACAATGTTATTTATGATGCTGGTTTTGGTAATTATATGATAGCTAAATTTGATCTTATTATGCCAAACTTCATAAAATCCCATGATGTTATTTCAAAACAACCTAATCAGCTTTGGGACTTATATTTTTTATGGATCTAGAAACAAGGATGGAGCTGGTGCAGGGGTTATGCTTGTGTCTCTATATGGTGACAAATATTATGTTGCATTCAATTTATCTTTTCCTTGTTCTAATAATGTGGCTAAAATGAAGGTTTGATACATGGATTAAAGTGGGAAAGAAAAAGGGAGGTCAAGTGTTTGAGGGCATTTGGACATACTGAATTGGTGGTCAATCATATGAGAGGTGTGAATGTTGTTAAGAATGATCTTGTAAAACTATATAAGGCTAGAATATCAGATATTTTAGATGATTTTGATGCATTCAACCTAATCTCTGTACCTAGAAATAAAAACCAACATGCTGATAGGTTGGCTGCTATTGGTGCTCACGCCACAATTTCTAAAAATAAAGGTGTAATTACTGATTAATCTCAAATTAAGATTTTGGTTAGGATATCCATTCCAGATAATGAGGTTAACCTAAATTTTTTTAATACTGATGAACAAATTTTAAACTTTATGGCAGAAACAAAAGTCTTTCCAACTCTTAAAGACAACAAAGTACATTAACAGCTTGAGGACCATATCATACAATTGAAGTCAAATAAACTTCCTAAATGACTAGTCAGTTTGAAGTCCATCTTCAATTTTGATGCTCAGTTAAAGAAGAACAAAATGAAAATGCTCATTAAGGAAGACCATTATGAGGAGTTGGAGATATGTAGAGATAAATTCCTAAAGGTTGGCACAGTTAACTCGCCTCATAATAAAGAGCTTCTTATTTCTTTATTTAAAGAATTCAATGATGTCTTTTCTTAACATTATGTTGATTTGAAAGGGTTTGACCCTCAATTGACCCAACACACTATTGAATTAGATCCCAATTCCAAGCCAAACAGGAAAATACAATGGCCAATTAACCCCAAGTTAGAGCCCCTAATGCTTAAAGAGCTCAATAAACTTCTTGATAGTGGAATAATCTTCCTAATTAAACATACCTCTTGGGTTTCGAATCTAGTTCCTGTTAGGAAGAATAATAGGGAGATTAGACAGTGTGTGGATTTTAGAGACCTTAATAGGGTATCTCTAAAATATAGACATCCTCTTCCATCAATGGAACAAATATTGTAGTATGTTTCTGGATCTAAATGGTTTTCACTTCTAGATGCTTATTTGGGTTACAATCAAGTATTAGTAAAGAGGGAAGATCAGTTTAAAACAACTTTCACTACTAAATGAGGAACAATGGAATACAGAGGAATTCCATTTGGTTTATCTGATGTAGGTGCTACATTTCAGAAATCTATGGACATGGTTTTTAAAAATTTGATGTATAAATTTGTCTTAGTTTATCTGGATGATGTCACCATTTACAACAAGATTGCAGATCAACATATAGGCCATTTAAGGAAAGTGCTTTAGAGATGTAGAGAATTTGGAATCTCTCTTAATCCTAAAAAGTCAATTTTTGCAGTCCATGAAGGTAAACTTTTAGGGTATCAAGTTTCAAAAGAAGGTACATTAATAGATCCTAAAATAATCCATGCAATTCTTGATTTATCTCTACCAAAACACAAAAAGGGATTGCAAATATTTATTGGTAGAATTAACCTTTTTAGATGCCTCATCATAGACATTGCCAATTTGTTAAAACCATTAACTGCAATGCTGAAGAAAAATGTGTCTTTCAGCTAGACTAAAGAGGGAAAGTCAAGTTTTGATCATATTAAACAAGCCCTATCATCAGCTCCTACATTAGTTAACCCTAAATTTTCCTAAAGATTTTATCTTATATGCTTATAGAGGATATGACACTATTTAAACTATGTTAGTGCAGAAGAATGATGACAATCTAGAATAGTCGGTTGCCTTTTTCAACAAAGGAATGGATGACTACAAACTAAGGTACAACTTTGTTGAAAAACATGTACTTTCTATTATTAAGTCTTTGAAGAAATTTAAACATTTGGTTGCTAGAAAAAAATTTCATTTAATGGTAGCTCATCCTAGCATTAAGGAGTTCGTGTTGAATAAAGATGTAAATGAGAAGATAGAAGGATGGATTACTAGAGTTATGGAAAATGATGTGCATATCCATGTAACTAAGGTGGTTAGAGGAAAGGTTTTGTGTGCACAAATGATAGAAAAGGAAGAGGATATTGAAAGGAATATGGATTTTGTACTACTTCAAGATAATCTTGTACCAAATGACCAACCAGCAACTTGGATGGATGATATGAGCAAATTTTTACAAACTAGACAATGTCCACCTTGTCTTGAAAAGGCCAAGATGAGTTATTTTAGATTGCAATCCATTCCTTATGTTTTGGTTAATGGTTTTCTTTATAGGAAAGATTTCTCTTGAATGTTGCTGAAATGTATTGATATTGCTGATCAAAGAAAAATATTATCTAAATTTCATGATGCATCATGTAGAGGGAATTTTAACCCTAAGACTACATCTTGGAAGATCTTGAGGGTAGGCTATTACTTGCCTAATTTATTTAAGGATGCCCATTTTTTTGACTTCTATAGACTACTTTACAAGGTGGAGTGAGGCTATTGCATTGAAGGAATCAACTGGATATGTTGTTCTCAACTTCTATGAAGACATTATAACCAAGTTTGGGGTCCCTCAATCAATCATTTCATATAATGCATTGACTTTTGTTGGTTCTAGAATAACAGAATGGGCTGTTAAAAATGAAATCTATTTGAATACATCATTTGACTATTACCCTTAGGGTAATGGACTTGTTGAGTCAACTAATAAAAACCTTATCAGGATTATTAAAAGGGCTCTACAAGAGAACAAAAGGGATTGGCATTCCAAGCTCAAAGCATCCCTATGGCTGGACATAATTACATGAAAGAAGATCATTGGAAGCTCATCCTATGTACTAGTTTATGGTAAGGAAGGAAGGTTACCAATTTCTACTGATTTTACAACCCTACAACTAGCTGACCAAATGATGTTGTTTTAAGAGGAAGACCCCCTTAAGCTAAGGTTTCCTAAGCTATTGCTGCTAGAAGAGAAAAAGAGTAGGGCATTAAAGAATATGGAGCTAAGATAGATTCAAATGAAAAGGTGTTTTGATAAGAAATCTACACCTAGAGAGTTCAAGGAAGGTGATGTAGTTCTTAAATGGGATGTGCTAAAAAGTAGACTAGGGGAGCATGATAAGTTTGATAACTTTTGGTTAGGCCCATTTGTCATCAATGAATGTAAAGAGAACAATGCCTTTCTGCTATCCACCACAGATGGAGAGATCTTACCTATCCCAATCAATGGGATCTTCCTCAAGCTTTTCTTCAAGGGTTAGTACTTTCTAAAGTAGAAGTTGCATTTCAATAAGTGTTTTCAAGCACTAGGTGTCATTAGGTTTCATTTTCAATAAAGTGCCTTCAGGCACAAAATCAGTTCTAGGTTGCATAAGTCTTTAGTTTAGGTTGTATGAGTCTTTAGTTTAGGTGCATTTTCATTTTAGTAAAGGTTGCATGTGATCTATTCTGGTTTTTGACACTATTTCCCAATGAATAAGCTATATAGTTCATGTCTAGCAAGAAGACATCCAACATAAGTCACCATAATTGTTATCCTAATTTTTTACATGCAGGAAAATAACCAAAAACAATAGAATATTGCATAAAGGTACATCCTTTAAATACTAGTATCCAACTAATATAGATAAGATACATTTATATTACATTCATATCATCAGATACATTGTACTCTAAGTATTTATCATTTCTCAAATTTTTAAATTCATACTTGATCATTACATTGTGCATTCAAATTGAATCTGATAAAGAATGTTCTTTTCATATTACATCTTCCACATTGGAACTTAGAGGAACATATGCAGAAAAGAAAACATGATAGAACTTTGAGGAATAGGGGTACATGCATTGTCTTTAGGTGTCTTATGCATTCTAGAGTTGGTTTTCTGCATTATCTGAGTCTTCATGTCCTTTGGATTGTCTCATATGTCATGCATCAAATTTCTTTAGGTCCTATTTCCTACATCATGGAAAAGAAGTGTTAGATTCAAATTGGATCTAAGCAATGCATGAAAACCTAAAAAACATCATACAACAATCATACTTTCAGAATTGCACATCTGCCAATAACATCGATGCAATGGAAAAATATGCATCTATACTGATAGAATAGTAGTATCAAAGGGACATATCTCCATGAAACATTTTACTATCTTTGATTATCATTCTTCATTATGCAGAAGAAATTGCTATTTTACAAACCAGAGATCTGAATTAAAGGGACTTAGTCTCTGTAGCTTTAGAAACCTTTCTTAGAAAAGCAAGGTAGTGCCAAATTAATGAACACAATCAACCAAACACCATTCATGCATGAATAATCATGATAAATGGTATTCACACATAAAAGATGATCAATTGGTTATGTTTACTAACCTAACCTTTGAGCGTGTTGGTGATGTTATCAAATAAAGGAAACAAAAAGTACATTCAAATGCAGAGTTTCAACAAATATGAATTCACTAACAGCAATGAGTGTCACAAGACCATGCTCAAACCTCAAAAGATGAACTATCTAAAGAGGTTCAATAATTATATGAATTCATGAAGACAATATGAAAGGTCAAATGCAGATAAGAAAGGGAATGCAGTTCATAACAATCTATTGCAGAAACTTGAATGAGAAACATTAAAAGATAGTGATGATGGAAACTGTAATACTATTATAGTACTGATGCCAAAGATGCTACAAAATGAGTAATTGCAAGACAAGTTAGGCATGTGCAGAGCAGTGATAAACAACAGTGTAATCTAAGAGAAAACATGATGGTTCTATTCAAGAGGATGAATGCCAGTACTCTTCAAAAGGTAGAAAGTATGCATATGACTATGAGCTTCCTTATATTTTTCAAAGTGATATGCATATACAGAGCAAGTTCATAATATTGCCTTCAAAGATAAATAATAGTGAGAGTTCAACAAACATTGTTGATGCCAGTGGTGAATAGCATTGTTATCAAATGCAATAATAATATGTATATAATATAAAAGATAAAAACAATGTTTTTTCTAAAAATAAAATATCAATGATGTTGTTACAAGGTGTTACCAAGACAATATAAATCATCAAGTGTAATATTATTATGCATATGTAGAAAGAAGATGAATTACAATACTATTCAAAGTGGAGTACTGGTATATATGAATAGAGAAAATAATGTTATCTAAAAGTGAAGATAAAAGATGAATTTTAGTGTCAAGTAGCTAAGCACGGTAGTGTCTATGGGTGTCACGACCCCGTGCTCGAACCCCATGAACCAAATTTCTTAATACAGTCAAAGTGACCCTTCAAAATAGTGATATACATTTTCCACTATTGGAAAGAACAGATAGAATAAGTTTTAAACATGTTTTTATTAAATGCTAAGTCACAGTCCCGACCGTGAGAGGGTAGTCATGTGCAAGTATTATGGTCACTGTCGACAACATATAGAAAGAGAAAAAACCCCAAGTTGACAACAATAAGATGGATAATGAAGGAGACTGTAGAAGAGAACCCGAGCTCACAAATGCATGGATCTGTAATGTCATTTTGAATCCATTGAGTTTAATGTTAATAGAGAGATCATAATAATAGTGGTGTATGCAAATAAAGGCTCAGATATGGAAAGGGTAATGACAGTAAAGAAAGGAAAACCAAAGTCATTGTCATTATTATGGAGAAGCATCAAAACCAAGAAAGCATGAAAGTTATTCAACAATGCAACTAAAGCTTTCAAGTTGTGTAGTTCAACAACAATATTAACAACTAGAAATGGAAAAAGAAGATAGAAAAGTAACTTATCTAGAGAGAGGCATCCAGATCCCAGCCCCAAATTAGCAAAAAAGACTCCAATTTTAGAGCTCGAGCTCTATGTTCAAGAGCCTGGGCTCTTTTTTCAAAACATGACTCCATGTCAAAAGCTCGAGCTTCATGCTTGAAAACCTTTTCCATAATCAAAGATAAAGATGATTTGACACTTATACAACCAGTTCCAGCCCAAAATCGATAGAGAGGAGCTCAAATAAATTGATCCCAAGTCCTAGATAACAATTACAAGCTCTTGTTCAAAATCCTAAGTTTAGTAAAGTAGTAAAAATCCAGAGTCATCACCACAATCACAGCATGAGTGGTGCAACATAGTTAGGGTTTCAAACCCTCATCTCTACCAAATGCAAATGATACAATAACCAAAACCAAGACAAAAGTGAAACTGATAAGTTTTGGAGTCCATCGAGTACATGGAACAATAAATGTCATTGAAGACTACAGTGGTCGATAGAAAGAGCCTCAGGATTTAGTTCAACAACCACTGAGGGAATTCTAGGTTTGGAGTTGTTTATGATAAAGTATTTTGGAAGACTTGTCTATAGTGTTAGTCATGTTGAATCTAGGGCATGCCAACAGACATGGGTTTGGGTTATGTATTTTGGGGTTAGGGTTTTTTTTGTTTAGGGGATGTTAAATATGTTGGTTTAGGTTGCTAATGTAGGACATATCATTAGATACCAACATTAGAGGCATGGAATAAGGCATATGTTATGCCTAGTATTTAGGGTTTTTAAGATGATTGGGAGGAGTATTTTGGAGGGAAAGCTAAATTTTGAAATTGGCTTGAGGTGGTTTATTTCTAGGGTATATATTTGGAATTCATAATCAGTTTTAGGGGTTCAATTTTTGATGCATTATAGTGTTCAAGTGAATGTATCTTATTCCTTGGCATGTTTTTTTCATCTTGATATTTAACCATTGTAGATTTTGAAGGAAATAAAGCACGTGTTCTAATCATTTACATATGTTTTTTTAGTTTTGATATCAAATCCTCTTCTCCATTTATGCATTTAGTGTAATGTGTTTTATAGCATAAATTAGTGAATTAATCTGAGTCCTTTCCTAAGTTATTGAAATATAACCTATTTGCAGAGTTTGTATTTCTGTTGGAAGATGATTATTTGAGGTGGAAACCCTAATAGTGAGATATTTAAGTCAACCTATACGTTTAAAAGTGAATTTCCATTTCAATTCCTAGTAGTATATGTAATCTTGATCCTTGTTTGAAGTCCTAATTAGTCTGAAACCAGTTTGGTGTATCACCACATTTTTTTTATTCTATTTTCAATTTATCCCTTTTCCCCTTTTCCCAAATAGAGAATCAGTTATAGGTGATAGTCCAAATCCAATAGGAACCAGCCTCGAATCCAAAGACTCCTTCCTAATCTGAGGTACCCACAACTCATGAAGGTTTACATTGTTTCCATGAGATGTCATTGTGCCCTAATGCTTGAGTTAGGGTGATATTTCACATACTTAACAACACTCACAAGAATAATGGTGTTTCTCAACATGTCATACACATATACATTCAAAAAAATGGAAACTAGATGAAGTATGTCATTTTCTCTCATTGATTTTCATTAATCTTTTCTTTGTCTACTACTTGTTTGTGTGGTCGCAATGAGCTAGAAATGTCAACTAAATAGAGTGTATTTGATAAGAGCTCTTGCATTAATGCCAAAAAAACCTCACATCTCTCGATCCTGTTTACTTGCATGCCAAGGTGAGGTCCAAACTATCTCCTTGACTTTGATTTCTTTACTTGTTTACAGAAGATCGCACTCATGGTTACCTTGGCTTTGAATGCCTCGATACTGGTGTACTCTTGCCACATCAAATAGAAATAATATTTAGGTCATCTTAGCTTTTTTGGCCAGATTCTTATGTTAGTTTCTAATATATTATCTGATGATAGTCATATTCATATTTGTATGGTCATAGTGGCACCAGTAAGGATTGTATTGACTCTGATGTTCCAAAAGTTCTAGATGATGAAAATTTTCAACGCTAAAGGTTCAGTTACTAAACCTTAGGTTGGATTCATGTTAGTCTTGTGCCTACATCTTCATGGTAATGGAATCTGCATAATATCAACATCTCTCTACAATGTGAAGGATCTGAGGTTCTTATCGATCAATCTCCCTTTCTCCATGTGGTCAGTTGTGCGTTGATTTACATGAAAATTACACCCTTAGCTAATTTGACTATCCTGGTTCCATTTTCAGGATCAAAATCAAAATCTAAAATTGTTTTACTTGTCATTTTTATATTTGACTTTTTCAGTCAACTGGAGCTGGCCGCTTAAACAACCAATAAAAATCTCTCATGCTTTTCTTCTAAGCAATCCATGTATCATACTTTTCGTCAAATCTAGTAAAAAACACCTCCAATCAAGTAAAGATTCTATCCTAACCACTTGGGACCTATTTCTAATCAGATCAACTTCTTCTTTCATCATGTTATCAATCAAATTTTTTCTCATCACTGGGGCACCTAGCCATATTTCAATTTTTCTCCTGAGGTGGCAGGATCAAGACATTAACATTCTAGTGATCACATCCTCAATCAAAACCCCATCGCTTGGGGCATCTCAACTTTATCACATCAAATCAAGTTGAGATCATCTTAAATTAGAGGCAACCTAATCAATGGTCTTATATAGTGGTGAATACACTTGAAACAGGACAAGATCAGTCTTATATAGGCTATTCATTATTGAAAATGGATACATTGATCAAATTGGCTTCATCGCTTCAAATCAATTCAATTTTCTTGCTAATTAAATCTCTTAACGGTAATTAGTTTCATCACTTCATAACAAACTAGTTATTCATTTAGACCAATCAAAAGTTTTAAGAGTTCTTCACAGATGTTCAGTTTCATCGCTTCAAATCAAACTGAGTATTTTGTTTATATATTTTAATCAATCTTTGTCCAATCAAGCTCGAAGTCGGCCTTCTTTTTTAAAATAATGGTTTCTTCACTTCAAATCAAATTGTTATGGGTCTTCTTGCTAACAGGTCTTTGAATCAATGTGCTGATCGTAGATCAATTCAAAGAGGGGAAAATGTAATCACATAAAAATGGTCATCTAAACCCTTGACCCCCAATCACAAAAATTAATGAAGAAACTCTAATCTTGATAAACCCTAAGTCTTAAATCAAACATGAAATTTCTCAATCTATCAAATTTGAACTGACCTGACCTAAACCCTAGGTCCTAATCTATCATCTTACTTGATTAATTAATTCTTAAAAATGTAATAAATTAGCAAATAAACCTTATGATAATTATTTAATTGATATTTATAATATATTAATTAAATAAAATTACAAATTTTTCAATTAAATTAAAATGGGAATTAAATTATTTAATAAAAAGAAAATATGCATTTAAAATCAATTAAATCTTTAAAAATGCATATGAAATCATCAAATCTAGTTAACTAATTATCAAATTGGAAACAATCTAGTTCCACTTAGTTAACAGATTCTCCACTATCTATCATTTTGGAAAAAAAATTGTTAATTGAAAATGATTTTGGAATTCCAAATAGACTGAATCTTTTGACCAATCAAATTGCTTGCACATGGATTTGGCTTCCTCAAATCAGATCTAAGACACTCATTTCATTTAATCTCGACCGTCGATTTGGTAGAGATTTTCTATAAAAGAGAAGCTCTTTTCCATCACAAGGATCCTATTTTTTTTTTCTATCGATATTATACTCCATTCTGTTTTCAAGCATTTTTGCATTTTAGCTTTTATTTACTTAGCTTTGTTTAATTTTGTAAGCATGCAAACTTGATGATTTAGAACACATTTGAATTTGGTGTTATTAAAATGAACCTTTCACTTTTCATTTGGGCTTAAAATAAATTTCTAATTAGCTTGGATTTACCACAAACTACATCTGCACAATCATTTAGATCATTTACCTTTAGATTTTTAATCTTTCATTTAGAATAGGTGTAGTCACTAGACTTTGCGATGACCTGGGAGCAAAGTCTATATTGTTTCCTATTAGAAGGCAATGAACCGGTGCCGGTTAGCTTAGGATTTTTTTAATATTCTAATTTTGTTATTTTCTAACCCGCTAACCGTTTAATGGATCATTAAAGTTTGTGCATTTGCACCTACAGGTACTTACCCAAAACCACACATACACCAACCTCCCTATTTAGTCCATAATTTATGTGACATTGTTTTCCACTAAGTTAAGTTTGTTTCTCCAAAAAAACCTACTTTTGATCTTTCTAATCTTACATCTCTTAATTTGAAGCTTTCTTTTTTATGATAATTTTAATCCTCTTCATCCTCTTTCTCAATATTTTTTCCACTCTACATTTGTTCAAAGGGGAGTTTGGGTAAAGGTACAAAGATGGGGTACCAAAAATTTGGCACTCAATGTTTTTGTCCTGACAAAGGCATATGGCGTGCACCCTATAAGGTGTACCCCACATTATTTGGAGTGTCGATTCTTAGGCCTAGGTACACCAAGCCTATTTGGAATACGCCATATATGGCATGTGCTAGATATGACATTTTACAAATATAGCATGCACAAAATATGGCACATAAAAAATTATGTAGAAAAATAATGTATTCTCTTTGCCTCTCTCTCTCTCTCTCTCTAATCAAGTTTGTTAAAATGAAGTCAAATACACTTATAGAGGAAGAATATATAAATGAAATATAACATTCAATTCTAAGTGACATTTTAATATGTTTTTTTTTTTTTCCTTTATTATAAAATAAGTTACATTTCATGTATATTTTGTGAGGATTTTTTAGAGTGTTTTTAGATAAGTAGGAGTTAAAATTTAGATTCTATAATTTTTAAGATCATATTATATTTCTGACTTTTTGGTATTTTTTCTTTCTACCCTTGATTCTAAAATATCTTTAATATTCATCATGACTATCAAAGAACATAATTAAATCAATAATTACTTTATCCAAAAACTAAAGATGAGAATCCCAATAGTAACAAGGTCACTAGACCTTCTACACTTCAAGATCTATACAAATCAAGAGGGTGTACCTTTAACTCATCTACTTGTTCAAATAAATTTCCAAAACCTTCTTAACAGATAACAACATGGATAATTAAGGTAAACTCTAATAATTTATGAGAAAAACAAAGCAAATAACAGTCTTATATTTTGAATTTGTTTCACCAAACATTTCAAGTGTTCCCTATGACTAGTTCCTCATCAATTTTGGGTTACAATGTCACATAAAAGAAGAAAATATTTGATATAAATTTTTGTTACCGCTCAACACAGAACTTGAAGAAAATATGTCTTACATATAACTTCTCATTTCTATGGAAAACTATTATCAAATTTGAAACAAATCATAACTCTCATAGTTAATCATCTTAGCATATTTAATTCATTTCCTAAAAGAAAAAATAAGGTAACAAACTAATTTATGATAACTCAAAGAGACAAATTGACAGTTCACATTCAATATAAATACATATTATCAAACTTTACATTCTCATTTACAATCAAACACTATATATATATTTCTCAGAAAAATGCATAAGTTCAAATCTATTATATTGTATTGACTAGACTAACATAAGATAATAAAATGGGAACCCTTCTAAAGTGATCTTGGAATTCCTTTATAGACCAAGGAATGTAACAAGATTTAGATCACTTTTAGGACAAAACTAAAAAGATTAATATAAAAGAAAACTCCAACTCGAAAATCATATGGTAGTAGAATCAACCGAGTAGAAACATGAAATAGGTACATGAGTACAACAACGCCTCAAATATTTAGATCAGTTTATCTTTGCAAAATTATAAGTCATCCCCAACTTTTAAGACTAAACTCAGGATACTTATAAGTTAAATTGATCTCCTTCTGACTCATCACAATTACCCTACCATCATAAAAAAAAAGATAACACAAAATAAGTTAGCAATCATTCTTCTTGGGCCTTTTTCCCCTTTATGGGCATTTTCCACCTGTCAACTTCTTTGTCCCCTGGCCAATTGGAACTCTTCAATTCTTCAAATTGACTAATTGATTCATTACAATTGGCATCTATTATTTCCCTTGCATTAGAAATGAATTTTAAAAAATTCACTTCAGTTCTATAAATTTCATCCAATATTTCATTAAACCATGAGATATCCATTGTATTATCCATATTGACCATTGCTTCAGTATTTACCATTAAAAGCTCAAATTCACTGCTCCATAGGTCACCTGATTTAAGCTCACTTTCCACAATGTAAAAAGATCATACTAAATAATGATAACCATTAAAAAAAAAATTTCTCCTATTCAATGTTTTGTTCCCTCTAAAAATTTAAAATAGAGAATTAACAATATTTACCTTGTCCTCTGTCTCTGAAATCTTTTCAGGCATATCATCTCTCTAAATCATTGATGTCTCTACCCTTTTCATTGACATGTTTCTACCATACCAAACATTAAACAAAGGATCAAGAAAGAGACAACCTATTCATAGAATGTTTTTGTTTACAATAGGGACACATGGTGTCCATGGATAACACTCAAATTTTTCATCAAGATATCATTTTTGGGTTACATCACCTCCATCAATACATAAAATCCTTTATCTCTAATAGCTTCCTCCAAGTCTTCAATTTTATTTAAATATTGTTGTAATTTCATCTTAACATAACTAGGAAGAGAAACATATATAGAAATAGGTGACACATTACCAAGTAACTCAATAGCCTTAGGCATCTTAGAAAATTTTTTAGACAGTCCTTGCACATGGTTTTGCAACTCAACATTGTATCTCAAAACCTCTTCATACTTCTTGGCTAGACAAATCATTTTTTCATAAATATTTGTATGTATTTTTTCCTAAATCTTCTAGTTTAGTCTTGTTCAACAAAGAAGCATCAACTATCTAATCAACAACCTTAATGTTGCTATTCTTCTACATTTTCAAGATTATTTTGCCTTGTATTTTTCCTTTAATATTTACCATATGTGGCTTCTACGTTGTAGTGTCCATAGACAATAATGCTAATTTTTTTTTTGGGATATAAATTGGAGCCTCTTATGATGTAACCATAGTTAATTTCTAATTTAAACAGATGATCTTGTTGTCTTTTGATCTGATTAATGATGAATTGAGACTAAATGTCCCACCTAGGAAGCAACAACATACCACCATCCTTGAATGTTTCTCTGGCCTATTCCATAGTTAATTCTATAGTTGTTGGGTCAAATTGTTGTAAATTAGTAATAATATCCTCATTCTGGCCACAAGAAATCCATTACAACAATCCTTGGTGGAACAAACATTGGTGGGATATGTGGAGGCTATGGACAACCATAAATACTGAATATAGTAACCTCATCAAAGAATTATAAATCACCCCAATTGTCTGATATTGACCAATTAGGAACAAAATTAAATGACCTCAGCAACTTCCTTATCCCAAAAAAATCTTTCCCTGCCAACACCAAGAAAATCAATCACCGATCACCGGTCTTATCACATTATTGATCTAATCATTTTGATGATTCTCACGGTATGGGATGACTATAGTGGATACTCTATTTAAATACTATGTTTTTATGAGGTGATTTAGTCAAGGTATAATGGAATCTTCAACATATTTCATCATACTCTTGTTGGGTTGACTGAGTTAGTATTTTGGAGACACGATTGAGTATATAAGATCAATTTTTAGATGCGATGATTGTGTATTATGAAATGATCTGATGTTGATATGAAGATTGATAGAGTAGATATTCAAATGGTGATATTTATCAAAGCTTCATTAGAACTATATTGGCATACTTGATGTTGTTTGTTAGTGTAGTTTTGGATTAGTAAGTCATATTCATATTTTCATTATAATTGATCGGTGAATGCGAGTGAGGGTTAGATTGCTATTTTGTATTGAGTTCTAAGCTCTAGGTTGTAAGCATGAATGCATGTGAATTCCCCTTTATATGTATTATTTCCTTTAACATGGTACTTATTACTGTAGTAGTGAGATATTTTTGGGTACCACCCCACAAGACTTTTCCCTTAACAAGGTTTTCGTTGAAAACAAATCATGGTGTTACAATGTTATGTGTGTTCTTCTTAATCTATTTACATTTAGGTATTTGTAGTTTCAAGTTTTTTTTATTGGATTAAGAAAGTTAAAAATATTATTGCACCGATTCACCCCCCCGCCCCTTGATGCTTCCTAAGTTTAACAATTGGTTTCAGAGCCTATATCCTTGAAATCATTTTCACAACTTGAGGGAGTAGTATTATGAAGCAGATTTTGAATGCACTTGAGGATATACACAAATGAAATGCTTGCATTCTTGATTTGGAAGAAAAGATGAAAGAAGCTGATGAATTTATTAGAAATCTAAAAGAACAATTGAATTAATCCATGGATAAGAGAAAACAAAACTCCTAGAGAAGTTATCAAAGAAAGGAAGTGACTCTAAACCTACTAAAGAAACTAGACCTAAAGATTATGAAAATATTTTGAAAGAAAGAGACAACTTCAAATATGATGGAACCTATGGAAATAAAGATGACTGAATAAATTGAATCAAAGAAGACACTTGAGAAATACTTGAAGGCTAAAATAGGTGAATGCTACAAGATAAATAGTGAGGTTAGACAGTTGCAAGTTTATCTAGAGGAATCTAAACATAATGTGAAAGATTTGAATAGAGTAAATGAGATATTGATAAGAGAGATTTCATGAGCTAAGGAACTTCAAGAAAAAATCAAATCTAGCTCTGTAAAGATTGATGAATATATTGCAAGTTAGAGGGCACTTGGAGAAATGAAAGGATTGGGATTTGAGAAAGGAGAATGTTATGAAACTACATAGGAAAGAAATTATTCTAACACAAAGAAGGAAGAACCTAAGAGAACACCTACTATACAAAATTTCAATCGAAGATGCTTTACCTACAATAAATTTTGGCATAGAGCTAAGGAATGCAGAAGCAAGAATACCACAATTTTTGGCTATTGTTTCACTTGCTACATGTGTAGACACAAATCAAATGAATGCATAAACAAAATGAACAATCCTATGAATTAACAGAAAACTACCTACTTTAAATGTAGAAACCTTTGACATATTGTGAAGCAATGCAGATAGAGGAAAATCTCAATTAATTAGAGGTATGTTATATGTTACAAATGTAATAATTCTAGTGATATAGCTAGAAATTGTAGATATAATAATGGCGGAATCAGGATGAATGGAGCAGTTGAGAAGAAACATTACTTATTTTAATTATGAGTTAGGACATATTGCTCAGTATAGAAAATGTAACAGTAGAGGAAAAGGGAATGATGAACTAAATGACAAGGGAAAGTAGATCATGCTAGTTGATGAGACCCAAAAGGAAATGAGTAAGACATGGGTAAGAAAAGAATAAATTGATCCTATAGAACTGATTGTACTAGCTCCTAGTGTGGAGAACTCTTCATCTAACTGATTACAATCATAGGACCTAAGGGGAAACTTTTACTAGAAAATCATCAATTAAGGCTGTGATGATTGTAAAATTTGGAAACTAGTATTTTAGATCTATGTCTAAAATCGTAGAATATTTTGTGATGGTATCAAGTATCGAAGGTGGAATTTGTATCACTGGTAATGACATCTTTTTGTAAACTAAGGGACAAATGACATTAATTCAGGCAAAAATGAAGGAATTCTAAGTTAAAAGAACATATTAGCACTTAATTTCACATATTACTATGTAGAGAAAGAGTGTCTACCTGAGTAGAAGGAGATCTAATGAAAATTTGTGCAACTAATTGAATTTCACGTGAAAAGCCTAAAATAATGAAAGAGGTATTTATCTTTGTCCCAACTTGTTGATATTGTCAGAATAGAATGGATACACCTCGGATTATTGATACCTTGACTAGCCTAGGTATGAGTATAAGAAACATTCATTTATATTTGTAGTATGAGGAAAATGTCAACCTACAATCATTCACAAACAAGAAATCATTAGAAGGTTAGCATCTAAAACCCAAGTGAGATAAAAGCAAGCAAAACAAAACAAAGTATTCTCATATCATCGGATAGAGCTAACAAAAGTTGTACCCATGAGGCTTGTTTGATTTTATCTTTTTGTATTGGATGTGGGTGTGCTCTCTCAAACACACAAATGCAATGGATCCCCAAATGGAATGATTAAAATTGATGCAAGATTGGATGAAGAGAGAAGGATTCAAGAACTAGTATGGAATAACTAGTCTCAAACTTCTCCAAATGATTAAACTACTATGATTGAAATGAAAGACAATGAAAGAAAATATGATTGATTTTAGCCAAAAGAAAACATACCATGTGATTTCTAAGTGATTTATGCATAAAAATATGAAACTAGCTATCAAAATCTAAAGCAATTCTAGCATAATAACAATGCACAATGAGAGATGAAAAATGAAGAGGAGAAGGCCTCTATTTATAGATTTTTGGGATAGAAGAAGAGAGATTGGGTGAGGTTTCATTTATTTGGAATCCACATAAGAGCCACATAAGGGACACATAGGCTTGGAAGGGATGGCTAATTTTGTGTCAAACTTGGCATTAAATGTTGAGTGGCTCAAGATTTCCAAGTGGGAGACAAACTTGTAAGCGGAATTTAAGAGGGATGGGTAACCATTTTGGGAAGAATTTCCACATGTGGGTGAGCATTCCATTAGCCTTAAAAAGGTTAGGAATCACCCTTTAAGTTTGATCAGAGGACAGTTACATAGGGAAACATGCTTAGGAAGTGCGGTGATGGGAGTAGAGTCAGAATAGGGTAGGTCTCTAGGTTGGATTAATAGGCTTCTAGCTAGGGTTTATATTATAATTAAAATTAAATTTGAATAAATCATAGTTTAGGAGAATTAGGGATATGGAGGAATTTTAATAAATATAGATTTATTAAAAAAGGGATTTTTTTGAGGCAAATGTATTTAAATAAAATACGTTAGGATAGTATTTAAACCATTGATAAATACCAACTTATGAAACTATTTAATTGATTGAATTAAATAGTTAGAGGAATAAGAAGGAAATTAATATTAATAGTAATATTAATATTGATTTGGACATCTACATTTTTCCCTTCTTTGACGTGGCATCGCAAGTGATGTTACGTCAAAGACAATAAAATAAGTTTCTCCAAAAGGAGAGGGTTTCCAAGAGTCATGCCAAACCAATGACAGTATAGGGTTGTGCTCCCTCAAGAAAAGAAAAAAACAAAGACAATGTGGTGGGATTTTCTCAAAAAAGGTTGCAACGGGCAGGAGGAAGAGATAGGAGGGAATAACTAAAATCTTTCTGAAATGCAACTAAGAATGTAAATACAAGGATGAAATGAAATGCAGCTAACAAGCTTTGGGGATCCATTTGTGTGGAAAATATGGAGAGTACATGCAATTTTGATATTGCAAGAGGAGGTATGCATCAGGTGTTAGAAAACATAGATGGCATGATTCCTTTGTGTGGACTAGATGCTCAAACAAAAGTACACTGCAAAAAATTGTAGGTATCAGTAGCCACCAGTCACAACGCACCAATATATAGCATATTGAGGTAGTGGTGAGTAGGTTTAAACTGACACAAAAAATTAAAATCAATAAAGAAGGCCTCATGACCAACCAGTCATTCAGTCCAGAGTTCTTTCCATGAATTAGATTGATGTGATGAAGGATATGATAAGCTGGCACTGGAAGGATGCATCCTGACGGGCAAAGATTGGAATTGATTAGATCAATAAATAATCACTGGAAAAAGTTGTGAACAAGATGAGGAGCAAGGATAGTCGGTCACAAAATTGATTTATTGAAAAACATGATTGCAGTCGCAGGAGTCAAAGCGTCACTAAAAAATGATAAACTAAACAATGCAGACATAAGGAAGTGTTTATTGCAATATTTTTGAGAATATTTGATTTTTTTGAATTGTTTGGAAATTTTGAATTTTTTTAGATTTTTGCAAATTTTAAATATTTTTTTGGGTTTTTCTCATATTTAGGTTGTATAACGGGACAATTTATATAAAAATATACATGGGGGGGGGAGGAAATAGATTAGGGAAATTTTTTTGGGGACAACAGGGGCTATAAGAGGGGCTGGTGGGCTTAAAGAAGGTCATTTGTGAATAGTTATTAGGTGAAATGAGAGCTCTAGAGAGAAAACATGGTTGAAAAGAGGATGTTGGGGTAGTTGGGAGAGTGCATTTGCACACACGGGAGACCCACAGAGCAACTATTACCGGTGAGTGACTCAACATTTACCTTGAATTTATTGTTGTCAAAGTTTTTAACACTTTATAGGTGGGTTAGGGGGCATTTAATGCGAGTAGATTATGTTTCAGACTAGAGACGCTAGTTCCAGTGTCTGTGAAGACGTCGATCCCCAGATCGATGTCTTCACAGATGTTGATCCCCAAACCTATGTCTCGGAAGATGTCAATGTGGAACTGGCATCTTTGAAGATGTAGGACCCAAATCAATGTCTTCAAATATGGCAGTCTAGGAGGGAAAAAGGCGGAGATGCCAGTGTAAGAACCAACATTTCTAGCTGAATAGGCAACTGCACCCAAAGGGGTAGACACCAATGGGAAGGGAAACAAAGGGACCCGACGGGGGCCGGGGATGGGTCGACAAAGGACCTAGGGACAAGATGCCCCATTTTGGGAGGGGTTAGGCTAGGAATAGAAGAAATATGGGCTGACATGGTGGATTTTGAATTCTACAGGAGTAGTTCCCACCATTGGGATCTCGGGAGCATTGGCCATTGACCATGGAGTTGGAGGCCCAGCTTAGAGAGGTGGACTGGGGATTATTAGTAGTGGTTGGGTTGGATAATGTGCCTCATTGGCCTAGGCTATGGGAAAATAATGGGATGATGATAGCTTTGATTGAGTGGTGGCATAGTGATACTACCACGTTTCATTTGGCGACAGGGGAGGCCAATATCACTCTTGAGGATGTGTGATAGATTCTTTGGATACCAATCCAAGGGATGATACAACAATACTAATTAGAGGAAAATGATAACTATATGGTGAACACATTCAAGAGACCTATGCGGAGGATCCCTACATACAAGACTTGGATGCCCTAGTAGCCAACGGTTGACAAGTGACTGGGGTGGGTAGCACTGGTTTTGGCTGGACTGATTGGAGGATGGATGCTAGAAGATTTAGCTGGACATGGGTTTTGTATGGGATGGTCCCAGGTACCAGAAGGGATGCTAGAGGAGGGAATGAACTATTGTTGGGGGTAATTTTTCCTAGGATAGTTGTACCATGACTTACACATGGATGCATACTGCGGGGTGTGCAACATGGGGACTGGAGTCACTCTATTGTTAGTATGGGCATGGGAGCACATTGCAGTGTTTTGGCTGATGAGAGTGCAAGAGGCTTGGCATCCAGGAGAGTCATATGCATGTAGGTATAGGCTTTCACTGAGATATACCTTTGTTGGTCAAACCAAATATTAGCGATAGTTATTAGACGAGATCCAGGTTTTTTGCTGGACTCCATATAGACTTTGTGGGCTATGAGGAGCCATGGATTGGGAGGTGAGATTCAAAGATGAATTTGAGGAATTTTTATACCTCTCTTATGTATAGACTAATTTCTTTCTACTAGGGAGGACTATCCACTAGATAGAGAGATATAGGTCATCCAGGGTCATGAGGTAGTTCATACTACAACAAGGGGTGGTGGCAGAGGATGAATTACATCCTCATGTCACCAGGGAGGTGGGCATGTGGGGGAGATATATTGATGATCTCATAGTGAGGGAATCATGGAGGACTCACTACTACATTTGACCTCATTTTTCTACCAATCATTTTGACCATCAATTAAAAAGATTTAGGTTGGTCGGATTATAGAAGGAAAACTTTTTTTTTTTTAATCCATGCCCGTGTTAGTCAAAATTTTGACCAATACCATGTAGGTCACAGTTTTGACCAACACAGGCATAACTTTAAAAAGAAAAAATATTTAGCATCTCATTTCATTGTTTGGTTTTAAGTTCGGAGCGCGAAGGAGATGGAGTCTAAAAAAGATTTCACATTTTGGTTTTAAGTTGGGAGCGCGAAGGAGCTAGAGCCTGCAATTGTTTGAAGTTTTATTTGGTGAGAGTAAAAGGAGGACTATTTTCCTATGAGGGTTTCCACTGTGGTTTGGTGTAAAAGAAGGACCGCCTACTTGCGAGTTGTTGCCACTGTGATTTGGTCTAAAAGGAGGACCGCCTATAAGGATTTCCTTACTCTACATTTTTTTGGTATTATTTTACTGGTTACCTACTTAGGGCCCATGAGAAATGTGCTAGGGAATCATGTATTTGGTATTTGATGGCATGTTTTTAACATTTTTGTTACTGGTATTTGTTTTCTGCTGACTTCATGTGGATTGGAATGTCAAATCTAACTCCATCTGAAGTCTACTTGGAGTCATAGCTTTCAATTGCAACAGGTTTGAGATCATTTGGTGGATAAATCTTAAAGAAATCATGTGATAGTCATCTATAGACCATTTTTGACATAAAACTAGGGCAGTCATCTTTCTACAGTTTGTTTTCTATGGACTCTTTTAGACCAGGTGTGACTGTATACACACTATGGCTTCAAAAGTGCTTAAAAAGACCACAAATAACAAAGCAACCATAGACTCCTTACACTCCAAAGACTCCAAACCTTCATCAATATTTAATAATGTCTAAAAATGAACAAACCTCAAAGGAATAGGGCTCAGTCCATCGAGAACCCCAAAATCCCAAAATTTAGCACTTTTAAACCCTTAATCCAAGGGTTTCTTAAATCTCCTACCTCCGATCACTTCTAGGTCCAATAGGTGGTTTACTGAGTCCAATTGAGTGCAAATCTTTGACAACCATTGGTGGTTTACTTAGTTATAATATGCTAGAGTCTTCCTTAGGATTAGTTAGAGCACTAGAGAGACTTTCTTTCTTTATTGAAACTGTATTCAATCAAGGAGAATCCATACTTTTGATGATGTTCATAGTTCAGGTATATTTTGACTTGTTAGAATTTTATTGCTACCATTCTACTCCTATTTGGAGCTATTGTTGCAAAATTCAAAGAGATAAAATGAAGGTTCCATAATGTATGAATGAGCTCATGAATTATTGGGTTAGTTGATGTTCTTATATGTAGTTTCATGTAGTACTTTAGAAACCATTCTTGATTTTTACTAGACTTATGCAAGGTTCTTTTCATCAAATAAAGGTTAGATTTGAATATCTCAATTTTCTCATCATTAAACATACTTTCCATGTTTTGGTAATGCTAGTAGA
>MU226993.1:447289-458634 GCA_018584345.1 Thuja plicata
AGAACACTACCTCATACATCAAGTTGAGGAGATTGAATTGTGTGGACCTGTACAAACTAGGTCAATGTGGATGGTTGAGAGACACTTGAAATTTATGAAGGGCTTGGTTTGACAAAGAGAACATCCTAAGGGCTCTATGGTAGAGGGATATATGGTATACCAGACTATGGTGTACATTAGTAAATATCTTCCCAAATTTGCAGCAAATATCCATCTAGATCACATTTGGGATCCTAACTCTATTAACAAATTTGAAGAGGAGTACTTGATGGAGAGAGGTAGATTGAGGAAAGTGAGAGGTATTAATTATATAATGTTATTACAGTTTATTAATTCTTATAAATCTTCAATATAAGTTGTTTCTAAGCGGTGGATTTATTTTCTTTACAGTTGGTTGTGAGTGGGATGCACTACATTTGTATATTGCAAACAATCTTGATTGGATGACAGTATGGATTCAACAATCTCAAGAAAATGGTCGCTCATTAACATGGGATGGTGTTGCATCATTAGTTAAAGAAGCTTATCATAATGGAGATCTCAATGTTACGCTAATGGTACTTGATCTAGCATATGGTTTAAGAGATAGAAAGGTATGTATAAGTTTACTAACCGTGACCCATAAGTTTAATATCAGCTCATGGATCGATGCAAATAATCTTGAAATGTTTGAATAATTTCTGATCAAACACCACAAAGCTATGTACTACCATGGCCGTAAATTTTGCATAAAAAAGTTAGATGACACAAAGAAAACTTGTGATTCTGGGATAAGTGCAGTCTTTGAGGTCACTGATATTTCATCTAGAAATGACATACATTCTCAACAATCTAAAAATTTATACTATGGAATTTTGGATGATATAATTGAGTGCGACTTTAATTTATTAAAATTAGTTCTATTTGTCATCAAATAGTACAGGCTACGACTGAATCAAAATGATCCTGATAGGACTATTATTGAACATGATAGTAGATTTATAATGATTAATACAAGGTCATTTGAGCTAGTTGGAGATGAGCCTTATGTTCTTCCAAGCCAATGTGAGAAAGTGTTTTACCTTGGTGTTCCACATAAACTAGTTTGGTCATTTGTTGTTAGACATGATCCAAGAGGAAGTCTGGTAAAGTATAATGTGATGGAAGAAGAAGATACTAAAGAATCAAAAGATGAAGAAAATGATGATCATGAATGACTGTTACACAATGAATAAGAAGAAGAAGAAGAAGAAAACGATGATGATTCCAGTCCTGCTGATGATGATGGTGATGATGATGATGATGATCATGATCATGGTGATGAAGATGGATTTGATCAAGGGGATGATGGTCATGATGAGTATTGTCATGATAATGGTGATGAAGATGATGATGATGGTGATGAAGATGGTGGTGGTGTTGGTCATGATGATGATGACAAAGATGATGATGATCAAGGTGACAAGTACGATGTTGGTGATGATGATGATGATGATGATGATGATGATGATGATGATGATGATGATGATGATAGTCATGATGATGACATGGATGAAGATGATGATCAATAGCATGATCAATGAAATGTATGCAGTCAAGGTATGATCAATGTCACATATGAGGTATTGATTTATTCATAGAAATTTGTTTGACTAGTTATTATGTCTTATACTCTAATTAATGTCATGGAGTATATTTTGCATCATGTAAATTTTGTCTTCTATGTAATTTATAGCTCACATATCA
Source organism: Thuja plicata (assembly GCA_018584345.1). Classification (NCBI taxonomy): domain Eukaryota; kingdom Viridiplantae; phylum Streptophyta; class Pinopsida; order Cupressales; family Cupressaceae; genus Thuja; species Thuja plicata. Next base: position 449,015 of record MU226993.1, read on the forward strand.
TTTAATTTTTGGCTAACTTAAGATAAATGACTTACATATGTAGGAAATTAAACGCCTTTGACATGGATCGACAGGTATAATTTATTATTTGGTTTCCCTCTCTTTAGTCAACAAAATATATAGATCCTACTACATCTCTCATTTGATGAATTATAGGTATCACCAAATAGCTATTTGTCTGATCTATCTTCCTCAAGTGAGGAAAATGTGGGAATAAAAGACAAAAGTGAGACATCTAGTAGGTCTAAAATAGGGAGATCAACTAGAGGTCAAAAGATTTGAAGAAAATTCAATAAATGAATGCAATTTTTTCTTGTTGAGGGGGGGTCATGTTCTTATGATAATGAGACCAATGGAAACATGAAGGTTCCCTTAAGCTACACACATCTTTAGAAAGAATGGGTACCCAAGGAACTACCTCCAGTTAAAACTAATTTTTCTGTTAACGAAAGGATATATCGCATAGCTCCATCTTCATTACACGGTTTGGGCTTATTTTCCATGGATGGCATAAAGGTTAGTTATAATCAAGCTGTTGATTTGATGGAGTATGTAGGACCTTGTTACAATTACAATAACTGGATGCGGATTGTGCAATATAAAAAAAGTATGCATAGGTATGCATTGTCACCAAATTATATAAAATTCAAAGAAAATGATCAAAGTAAAAGGCTCGCTATGTATATTGATGGAAGGCCAAAAGCAACAGGGAATATTGCAGGTTTTATAAATAGTTCTCGACGTGTGTCAAATAATAAGTGGTCAAATTGTATATTCAAGGCACATGAGGGAAATCATGTATTTGTATGTGTGATAAATTCAATAAGTGCAGGGGAAGAGCTTCTGATAGATTACAATTTGAATCATGTAGATACAAAAAAAACCCTATCATGAGACTGGTAAGTATAACATTTAAACCAATTGCTTCTGATTAATATTGTTTTATTAATAAATTTTTTTGGTAAGTTTATTACTTTCATTTCACTGTTGTTTGCTAAGAATTACTAATCTTTGTCATCGGGTGAATTGGATTTACCACAAGAAATAGGTGGGGACGTTCCTCACTCAGCTTCTTCATCACAGGTAAACCTTAATTAGTGTAATTCTATAAATTATATAGAAAAAAATGTCATATTATTATGTTCTTTTCTTTATTGTTTTGGAGTTATTTTGATAGAATTTTACCAATATTGATGTCACAACTTGATACTTATTGATAGGGAAAAGTGCAAATGACAGCAGATCAATTGTGATCTAAAATTGAGGCTGCATTTGTAGATGACATCGCACGTAGCACTAACCCTGTCTTCATGGCTACTGAGATTATATAAAAATATAATAAAGAAATGCTAAAACCTTGTCATGACACCAAACAAAACTGAGGAGACAGAGGCACTCAAAGAAGAATTGATACGTCGAGTCAATTTTATGAATGTAAGCAGTAATTAATCTTAAGAAATAATTAAAGTTCAATAGATGTTTGTATTGTATACTATCTTATGGATCATGATCTAAAATATGATGTGTTATTCTTACATAATGTTTTAACACCTACGATACGTGCTCAATTTGGTGAGGGTTGTAGTGCACATCCTTCATGTAAATAATCCTTAAACCTTTAACAATTCATTTAACCTTTACATGCATTATTGAGTCAACTTATGTTTGGGATGCTTCTAGTACCCCATTAGATCTTTATCTATTGCAAATTTCTTTGCTAACAATGTATTCTTCAGCTCATGATGAAGTGCGGATGCCTCCTTTAGTCAAAAATCTGATATCGTAGGTTGTATTGTCTGCAACAAGGATCTTGATGACATCTTCCTCTATACAAGCTACATCTGGTAAAATCTTGTTTTTCTATATTTTGTTATGTGCTAATCATGCAATGATTTTTTTTTTTTTTTGTGCACTTTATACTCTTGGACTTTTTTTGTGCACACTAATAGATACACCTACACCTGGTACAAGAACAAACACCAGTAGTACTGAAGCTCAACCATTTATTGGATCAGCTCATGTTACTAGTACTGGTTTGTTTGCGGGGTCATTGTTGTTGAGAAAGCAAAATATGTTTCCATTCAAAGTACCAAAGCTTCCAGGTGCTTTAAAATTGTTATTATTTATAGTGTAATTATAGTTTACTTATACATAACTCATTTTGGACTGATATACCCATGATGTTTTTGTAGGAAATGATGTTTTTTATGATACTCTTTTTGAAATGACATTGAAGCTATTTGGGCCCACCATATGTAAAAGGTACATACCTTCATAATATTGGTACACTATTTTTCTTATATTACATTTATTGTATTATATTAAAGTTATTATATCTAACAATTTTGTTGTTTCAAAAAAGGTGGAATGAACAGGATGTTGACTTAAAAAATCAGCTCATTAAATCTTTATACGAGCTCTTTGGAAATAAAACTTTTGATAGTGCCCTGATTCTTAAAAAAGCATCCAAACATATAAAGACTGTGAGGGACCAATATAGAAGGGCTCTAAAGGATAATCCAAAGTACGAGCGACCTCCTATGATGCCAGAGATGGAGTGGAATGAAATAAGGGAAGATGCAAAAAAGAAAAGGCTAAAGGGTAGAGGAATTCAACCATAAGATGACAAAACAAGGTATGTCGTGATAGTATTAAGTAGAATTTAATCATGCAGTAATTAGTGATATTTTTAAATATAGTATCTAACATGTTTCAAACTTTTCATAGGCTGCAAGACACATCAAAAGCTACAGAAGCTAGATTATTAAAGGTTGGCCAACACAAACATCGCTCTGGTGGCTATATGAAACTTCATTCTCAACTTGTAAGTAGAAAAATTGGAATTTCATATCCAATTTTTATATATAAGGTTGCTAACAATTTTGTTTAATCAATTCATACATGCAAAATTGATGATATTAAGCCAAAAATATAGGGCACAAAATTCAATATAGAGCCCATGGATGAAGACAAAAGAATAACCTTGAAGGAAGGCTATAAAGTCATGGCTGCATGCCTACGCCAAGAATCAAAAAGCCTAAACAAAGAATCTGCTACACCAGATGAGACACCAATAAATTGGTCAAATGAAAAGTAAATCAAATTGAATATTTTAGAAATTTCATGTTTGGTGTTCATTTCGAACATAAATTGACTATTTAATGATAACAATGCGCATGACATTTCACTGCAGCCTTCAAATCCTATCATAGAACCTGGGCATGACGAAGGCCATGATGTGCAACATAGTGGTGGAGGTATTAATTTGCTATTAGAAATAAATTACATACTCATTAATAGAATTTAACATCTTTAATTGGAATTGGCCGTGTAACTTTTTTTTGAATATTTTAGAGCATGTTGAGCATGTTGAGGTGGCGGCAGATCAAAATGTTATTGTAAATGATGTGGCATTGTCAGGTAAAGAAAAATGCATTTTATATTATACTGGTTAATGAAATACTTGTAACAGTAAAAATAGTATGTGAATTTAACCCATTTACTTGTTATTGCAGCAGACCTCCTTTAGTGCAGCAACCTCATGTTCCTAAAAACATGAGGAAGAATCATAATTTGAGATCAAAGCCACAAGAGTAGGGAGATATTGATGCTCTTGGAAGACTTTTCCAAATTAAGAATGCTAAGAGAAACCAAAAAAATAAATGTTCTCTTAAAAATTCTCTTTGATAAAACTTGTATGATTAAGTTTGTTGGATATTGAATTTTATGTCATGTTAATGAATATTTTTATGTGTTAATGAATTCTTGATTAGTGTTGTGTATTAATGATTAATGTTATATCATATAAGTGAATGTTATTCGATTATATTGATTGAATGTTATCGTTCATAAATGGATGAATGAATGAATGAAGTGTGTAATTAGATTTTAATGGGGAATTTAGATTGATTTTAAGGGGAGGGGGGGTGAGGCCAGATGAGCTTCCACCTTCATGTGGTTGGCCTTTTTAAGTAGAGAATATTAAAGTATTCTCAAAACTAAGTGAATCTCAAACTAACATACCTTCATTATTTAATCAATGATAAGAGACACATGGAAGATGTGTGATTACTGAGGGGGTTTTCAATGATTGACTGCATAGGTAGGGAAGCACACATGGCACCATCAAGTTACCACACATAAATGAACACTTTGTATGAGAATAAACTCACAATTAGTTCTTTGAAAGACCATTTTGCTTAGCCAAAGCATGTTTCCCTACATCTAAGTAAAGTGTCCAATCATGAGTGAAATGAATGATTGAATGAAGATGAGTATCCTGTGTGTGTCTTGACACTGAATTGGATTGGTGCATTGAAAAAAGATATCACTTTCTTTGAGACATGGAAATAGGGCGTCATGTCTTCCACCATCAAACTCGACATTGAACTCCCCTTGAGCTTTCATATCTGGGGATTTTATCATTACTACCCTTGTGAGATCAATTGTTGAGCCCTATAAGGTACTATCCCTTATAACTCCAAACCACCTTATGCAAAGAGTGGAGACAAACTTCCAATACCCTATCCAATCAGGATCCACAACCCATTTGAATACCCTAAACCCACAACACAGATTTCTCTCTTTAGGCCTACAATCCTTGTAGCCCTTCTAAACCTAATTTAGGCCTTTAACTTCTTAAAACCCTTAAGGACCTAGGCAAAAAATTACATGTTTGGACACCTATTTCGAGTCCCCTAAAGATCCCAAAAGAATTTAGGTTGATCTTGATCCAACACCCCCAAATCCTCACTAAGTCCACATGCCTAATTGATCAAGTTAGGATAGGTTCCTAATGAAAAATGATTAGGATGGGTTACCAAGACTCCCAAACCTCTTTGATATCCTTTCTACACCTTATTCCACCAAAACAAACTCTTCATTGGGTTTTGTGGGTCTTCTCCAATGCCTGTCCCCACTTTGTTATCACTTTGCTAGTCAAGAACATAGAGATGCTTGACCTAGGGTCGACTTGGAAAATTGCCAAACCTCCTCTCCAGACCTCTAGTCTCTATAATAATTGAAAAAAAACTCCTAACTTGCATTCCCCTCATTTTCATGAGGATCCACCAGTGGAATTACAAGTTAGGCTCCCATTTCTCCAAGTCCCTAGAAATCAGGACTGTTCAGAGTAACCCAAACCAAAATGAAGATAAATTTTTATTGACAACTGAAAATGACTTAAAACCAAAATAATTCACTCCTCAATACACATTAATTAACAAAACAATGACTGTCCAATCATTCCTAGACCATAAAAATTGTACAACCCACTGGTATTGCTCAGAATTCCAAAAATTCAAGGTTTTTTCATTTCAAAACTGCAAGCCCTTGATTAAATTCAGATATAACCTCTTTTTTGATATTTATATATGGATTTTGAATCCATTCCAATGGTTATAACAACCTAATTAGGTGTTCTCAACTGATTTTCATTTTTTGAACAACCTTTTGAAAAGTTGTCAAGCAACTTTTGAAAGTTGCATTGCTACTTTTGCGATTTTTGATCCTAGGCTCTAACTAGACCCAACCAAGTTCTAAATGGATCTAACCCATCCATTCTAGGCATAAAATACCAAAACCAACTAAAAATGAACAAATCTAAGTATACTTGACCATTTGGTCCAATTGAGCCACTTGGTTTATAAATTCACCTAAGTGCCAATTGACCTCACACTTGGTCTTTATTACATCTTAGGACCCCAAATGGATCCCATCTCATAGGCTACCCATCCTATCACCCATACCACCATTCAAGTGTCTTGGATTTCCTTGGTTCCTTGCACCATACTCCTTAGGCCAATAAAACTCAAGTCTCTTGAGTTGGTAGGGTGGAGACCTGGTATCCTAACTTTTGGATTGCTGCTTCAGTCAGCCAACTAGCATCCTCCACTAGTTTATTCCTCCACTTGATGAGATATTACAAGTATACCTGCCTCCTAGTCTTCTTTCCTTCCCTCTTATCTAGAACACATTCAATCTCAATTGTGTGGGTTTGAGGAAGGGCCTTGATGGTCTCATGATCATCATTGGGCATTGTTTCTTCATTGGTATTCACCACTTCAGGTCCCTTGTAGATATATAAATCAGATATGTTAAAGGTGTTTGAGAGACCAATATTTGGAGGTAACTCAACCTTGTAAGAATTCTTACCACACTTCTACAAAATTTTGGAAGGACCTATGTTTCTCATCATGAGCTTACTATGTTTCCCTTTCGATAGTCTCTCCTTCAAATGGACCATCACTAAATCTCCTACTGCAAACTAGAGATCCCTCCTTCTACTATCTGCAACCTCCTTGTATTTTCCTTCTACTTTCTGCAACCATGACTGGCTGCTGACAACATTTGCCTTTATAGCCTCCCCAATACCAAGAACAACTGATGAAAGAATAATTGCTTTAGTGAATCCTTGGATAGATGTCATGTTGAATATGAACGCATAAATTGTCTTAACAATAACGGCAGTGCATGCTGTTCCTGTTGTAAATACTACAACTATTGGTACAAGAGGCTTCAACAAAGTATATATCACCACAATCACCTTGTCAAGCAAGAAATCCAATCCAAGAACAACAAATTTTAACCAGAAAAACAATTCTCGAGCTATATATCACACTCCTTTTTCAATAGAATCCAAATATTAGTGTAATTTAAAATGGATCTCTTAACTGCTCTCTACGGTGTTTATTCTTTATCTTTTTAACAATGACGCTTTATTCATGTTGATGAATGTTTTTCCTTGAATAAAAATATTTTCCATTTATAAACCCACTTTCATATCCTTTCATGGTTGCAACTTTGATCTTCACTATCTTTACATATGTCTTTTAATCTGGAACACTATATTTCAACCCTGCCTTGAATCACTTTGTAACAAAAGAAAAAGAATTTGACTGTCCATGTAGTAGTTAATTCTAATTTCATTAATATGAGAAATTTGATCTTTATGTTCTCCATGTGATGGTGTTTATTATTTGTTTCCAACACTATCTTTGATTGCAATATGATTATGCTTTTATTCTCCTTCACTATGTTTAAAAATATTGGGACATGTATCTTTTCATTGATAAAAGTGTTTTAGACATTAATGGTAATAGTACACCTTCATTTGTAGCAAAGCTCTATCTGGGGAACCTTTGAACCGAATACTCTTTGGCATTTTATCACTGTGATTTCTCTCATGAAATAGAAATCCATTGTTATATTATATTAACTAGAATAATGATTTTCCACTAACAATGATAGCATTCATGATAATATAATCATTCCACTATTATACATGTGATATGTTTCTCCTCCATTCATGCTCTCTCATTTTAAAGGTCATTGTTTCTTTGAAAGGAGACCACCATTGTCTAGGTACAATTCTCATCTTTAATTATTGCTTTTGTCATGCAATCACTATTTTTATTTTAAGATTCTATGCTATAACTCAAAATCAATTCATATATGCATGCATTCCATACTTGTCTCCATTTGATATGCTATGTTCTTCCTATAACAATGTTCCCCTATCAACTTGATCTTATACCTTTTTGATCATAGCTGTAACATTTGTCAATTCTTCAAAAGGAATAGTGTGCAACTTTTTTCAATGAATATCATTAATACTATGACATACGAAATAGTTTTTATGATCTTCAATTGTCCTTATATAGAAATGTATCCATACCTTTTATGAAAGTGACATGTCATTGCTTTCATTGTATCTATTGATCATTGTCCTTGTTTTCTCATTAAATTTTTTGGAACAATCATGTCATTGTATCTTGCTACACATTTTGAACTCATTGTTATAATATATTATTATGTTCATTGTCTTGATCATAAGTATGGAATATTTCTACCTAGTGAAGATCATTATTATTTAAGGCAAATTTTGTTGTCATTTTTTCTTTGTTTACAAATCACCACTGTCTTCTCAATATGTATCTTTGTTTTTATGTTTCCTTCATTACTTTGTCCTTGCATTATATGTTGTTACAATGTGAGTTTTATGGCTCTGATGAGACATTTATTATGATTCTTACTGGCTGCAGATTCGTAACATGATTTAATGGAGAAAGTATCATCTTTGGAAAAAAAAGAGAGAAGAAAATAAGTTGTTGCCTGGTGATCCCAAGTGATTTTAGAAATTCTAGTTGGAAAGAAGCTTGAACCACCTAAGAAAGGGTCATACATTGCACAAACCTCTGCAACTCAAACTTGGGATTCTAAGGCTAAAAATTGTTCATCAATGGAACAAAACATTGCTTCTATTGATTTGACTTCTCATGATATAAAACAAAGAAAGAAGAAGAAAAGGCAAAAGGAGAATAAAAAAAAAAACCCAATAGAAGCCAATCCCTCTGACAGTACTTTTGTATCAGATGGTTCTTCAAATAGGTAGTTCTTGATCTCCCTCTTGAAGCTTAAATTTTTGGTTTCTTATGATATAATATTTTTTAGTTGACTTTGAACAACTGCTAGGGTTTTTATTTGGAACATTGTGTGAGGAGAAGGGTTCTTGGATATTATTTAAGGGAATAGTCTTATTAAATTTCTTTATTCAAATGTTTTAGGTGTGACCATGAATAGGTTTCGTTGGGTAATTCTTAAGCACATTGGGGTTTGTACAAGTTTTAGCAGTCCAATATCAAAAAATAATCTAGCGTTGAATCAAAAATCATCAAAAAGATGGAAGCCTATGCTAAAGAATTATAAATCAGCTGGTCAGGCTTGTTGTTCAGCATTATCCACTCCAGTGACCTGTTTGGTTGTGGTTAGTATCTTTTTAATTTATCTCTTGTGTTGGTATATTCACTTGTTTCTTTTAGGCTTTGCTACTCAAATTTGGATTTTGAAATCTCAATGCCATTTGTCTATTATTTTTTGAGCTTTGGAAATGTCAATTGTTACTGATCCTAGAAACACAGTAGGATGTTAGTTATAACTAACTTTTCCATTTCAAAATGTTAGATGTTCTACAGAATAGTAATCACAATCAAGCTCACAATTAGGCTCACAAGCCACACAAACAATTCAGCACCAATAATCAGAGATATCCAATGCACCATATCATGGTAAGAAAACCTCTACCTAGCATATACAAGGAATTCAAACTTTTGGTTTTCTTTATGTAGCCTGTTTTAGCTATAGCTTTAGCATCATTTTTTCCTGTATGCTTTTCTATTGAGTTTGGCGCTTCCATTATCATACACACAACCATCAATAGATTGCACTTCTAGTCAATGACAGTTATTGCATGAATCAACACTTAGAAATAATTAAAGAAACAATTGAAGAAAGTATTAATGAATTTGCCAAAGGTTCTTGCTGAGAGATCAAAGATGATCATTCATGGATGCTTTTCACTTCCCATTTTATTGTGAATGTTTCTCTTCTCCCTATTCTCAATTAGATGATTTTTTTTTGTTCCAAGTAGTCGATATTAGATGTCAGAGTATCTCATAGCAATAGAGCAATTTAAAATTCAGACCTAAAAACATCTCAAAGGTTCATTTGTTATGAAAATCTAACTCACACAAATTGTATCATTTAGTTACAACTTTCAATACATTAGTACTTGAAAAGTGTCCATAAATGAAACCATCATGGAGCTCACAGCCACAAAGAGG
>MU226993.1:479734-490736 GCA_018584345.1 Thuja plicata
TTTCTCTATCAGCCTAATTTTTTGGATTTTCTCTCAATACTAGATCTCCTATTTGAAAGTTTCTTGGCTTGATATGTTTGTTATAGTTCCTGGAAATTTGATTCTGATACACTTTCAAATGATCATAAGCTTGAGTCTAATGTTCCTCCAACAATTCCAATTGTTGAAGGTGGGCAACTCTATAATCCTCATCTGTTATTAATCCATGCAATGAAACTCTGAGGGATAGTATTTCAACTTCTAAAGGGAGAACAACTTCGGCCCCATAAACCAAAGAAAAAGGTGTAGCTCCTGTCAAGGTTCGAATACTAGTCCTATAGGCCCATAATGTTGGATTTATTTGAAGATGCCAATCCTTTCCTGATTTTCCAACTGATCTCTTAAGGATTTTAAGGATGTTCTTGTTGGTAGCTTTTGCCTGTCCATTGCCTTGGGGATAGTAAATGGATGAAGAGTGATGTGTAATGTGGAATGTGTCACAAAGTTCATAAATATCTTTGTTCTTAAACTATTTTCCATTATCCATGATGATGGCATGAGGAATGTCATATCTGCAAATAATATGATTTAGGATAAACATGGAAATTTGTTTTCCTATTGCAGTTGATAAAGAAACAACTTCAACCCATTTAGTAAAGTATTATGTCGCTGTGATTATATACTTGTGTCCATTTGAAGAAGGTGGATAAATCATGCCAATCAGGTGAAAACCCCATTGATAGAATGGCCATGGTGTGACAAAAGGGTTTAATTCTTGTACAAGTGCATGAATCAAGTTTCCATGGTATTGTCATTTCTTGCAAATTTTAACATATTGAAAAGCATCTCTTTCTAAGGTTTTCGAAAAGTACCCCATACGTAAGATTTTCTTAACTAGGTTTAAACCATTTAAATGTGACCCACAAATCCCCTCGTGGACATCTTTTAAAGCTAATTTTGATTCATCTTCCTCTAGACATCTAAGGAGTGTTCTGTCAAGACCTTTATGATACAATGTGTCAGAAAGGATAGTATAACAGGTTGCTTGCCTTATGAAATTTTTCTTTTGAGCGTGGGTTTGGTCTATAGGTAAGGTTTGATTTTTGAGGTAAGCATAGATAGGTCCATACCACAAAGAGTCATGTCCATGTAAAAGGGCAAAAATTTGGGTCTCAGGTAGGTCAAATTTTGGTTTCACCAATTCTTCCACCAAGAATTCATACTTTTCATTTTGATCGGGTAGCTGAAGTAAAGATGCCAAAGTGGCCATTGCATCGGCTGCTCTATTCTTGTCTCTTAGAATTTGTACAAAAGTAATCAAAGCAAAGTACTTCTTCCAGCTATCCACCAAGTTCTTGTAAGGTAACAAATTTTCATCCTTAGTATTATACTCATCATTAACTTGATTAATGAGTAATTGAGAGTCCCCATAGACTTGTAATTTTGTGACATTCCATTCCAAAGCTATCTTGATTTCTATGACCAAAGCTTCATACTCTGCTATGTTATTGGTACAAGGGAAAAATAACTTGTAAGATTTGGGGATTGTGTAACCTTGTGGTGTAATCAAAATAATGCCTTCTCCAGTACCATTTTGGGTAAATAATCCATCAAAGTATAAATTCCATGTCTTAGCTTTGATATTCACAATCGCAGAATCTGGGAATTCCACTTGTATAGGGTGTGTAGATTCTTGAGGATATTCAGCCAGTTGATTGGCTATAACTTGACCTTTGATTTCTTTCCTATCAACATATTCAATGTCGAATTCACTGAGTACCATGACCCACTTTGCAATCCTCCCAGTTAAAGCTATTTTGCTAAGTAAGTATTTGAAGGGATCAATTTTAGCTATGAGTTTCACCTTATGTAACAACATATATTGTCTTAACTTTTGAGAGGCAAATACCACTGCTAGGCAAGCCCTTTCCATGAAGCTATAATTTAACTCATATTTGATCAAGGTTCTACTCAAATAGTAGATAGCTCTTTCTTTTCCTTCATCATTCTCTTGTGCCAATAGGACTCCTAAAGATTTTTTTTTGTTGAAATGTAGAGTAATAAAGGTTTCCCTTGAATTGGTGACATTAAGATAGGAGGATTCATCAAGTATGTTTTCAACAATAAAAAGGCTTTGTCACACTCCTCATCCCATGTGAAGATGGTGTCTTTATGTAGTAATCTAGTGAAAGAATGACATTTTTCCACCAATTGAGAAATGAAACTTCTTATAGATTGAAGTCTTCCTTGAAGTGACCTCATTTGACTAATATTATTTGGAATGTCCATGTCTATTATTTCTTGTACCTTTTCAGGATCTACTTTAATGCCTTTTTCTGAAATAATGTACTCTAGGAGTTTTCCAGATTGTACCCCAAAAGAAAATTTCTTTGGGTTAAGTCTGACCTTGAATTTTTCTAGCCTTGTAAAAATATTGTCTAGTATGGATAGATGATCTTTTATCTTATGTGACTTAGCTAAAATTTCATCCACATAATCTTCCATGAAGGTGTGCATCATGTCATGGAAAATGGTAGTCATATCTCTTTGATAAGTGGCTCTGACATATTTAAGACCAAAGAGCATTACGTTCTAACAAAAGGTACCCCATGGACAGGTAAAAGTTGTCTTCTCTTGAACTTCAAGTGCTATGCAAATTTGATTATACCCACTGAATCCATCCATAAGTGAAAGCATAGAATGACCTACTATGAGGTCCACAATAGCATCAATGCTTGGTAAAGGAAAGTCATCTTTTGGACAAGTAAGGTTTAAATCTCTAAAATATGTGCAAACTCTTATTGTTTTATCATGTTTGGTAACTAGTACAATATTGGAGATCCATTCAGCATATGTTATTAGTCTTATAAATCCTACTTTGAGAAATTTCTCCAATTCAGCTTTGACCAATAGGGCTATATCTGGATCACTTTCCGTAACTTCTTCTTTACAGGCTTAACCCCTGATTTCACATTTAAGTGATGCATTATGAAACTTGGATCTAATCTAATCATGTTGGCATATGACCATGCAAAGTTGATTTGTTTTTCTTGAAACAATGCAGTGAACTCTTCTCTTTCCAAAGGACTCAAATATGCTACTAAATGAATGAATTTATGATCCTTTTCTGTTCCAATGTTGACCTTTTCTATGGGTTCAATAAGTATAGCTGATCTTTCATCTTCGTGAGCTGGCAAGGTGTCCAAACTCTCTCCCTTAGGTGCCACAATTGGGTTTTCACCTTCAGAAACATCCTTTATTTTTACTTTTTTTGGTCTAGCACTGCCACATGGTGGTTTTCACCACTAGAACTTCTCATTTTTTTGTATATTTTCTCTTCATTTTTTGGATTAAAAGGTTGAACACATGCCCCTATTATTATGTCTGGATTAAATTCATCGGTGGAATAATTGTGTTCGACCGCATTGAGGTATAAGGCCATTGAATTGTCATTTGGGAAGTAGAGTAAGTCATTTGACTCGGATAGATCCCAATCAATAAGTTTGGGATGCATTAGGGACAAAGAATCATTGCATGGGTTTTCATTTGAAGGAGTTAATGACATGAATTAATTAGATGGTTCATACATTGTATCATCAAGGTCTATGACATGTGCCTCTTCTAGATGGTCCATGGAAGAGGGATCAAAATACTCTTCATTAGAATCCTCTAAGACTTCTATGGGAAAGAAAGCATGTGGATTAAACACTAGGGTAGAATATCCCACCCATGAAGGTACTCAAGGTTCACCTACCCATTGAGTGAAAAGAGGTGCTTGTTCTATGTTGACTTGTTGAGGTTCACTTGCTGTTTGAGTTGAATTCGAACCTTGAGCCATATGTTCTTCATTCTCAACTTTAGGAGGAATTGCATAAGTGTGAATGGTATCAACCTCTATTTAATGACAAGATTCTTCAGACAAGGAATCCCACTCATAGTCTCTAGAATCATCTTCACTTTCATAACATACCATATGTATATGTGCATGGAAATCATGCATGGGACTTGAACTTTCTCCTTTATGTTGAAAACCTATTCCGAATTTCTCTTCTTTGGCTCTCCAAATGGGTTCAATAGGTTCTAACAACCCTCTATGTCTAACTCATAAGGGTCCTCTTCCCTTATACCACATTTTCTTCATGATATCAAATCCTTTGCCATATTGACCAGTTTGTATATTAATATGTTGCACCCTTTCATTGGGGTGGGCTGAATTATCATCCTCTTTATAGAGCCATTGTAATACCTCATCATCTTCTTTGTCCATTTATTGTTTGTCACATTCCCTCACAAAATGGTAATTGTATTTACAAGGTTGATGATCTTTGGATGGTTTCCCATGTGTTCTTGGAGATGTAGGTAAGTCAAACAGGGAAACAGAATATTCCCCTACTCCTTTTGAGTTAATCTTACATTGTTTCTTGAATTGATGCATTAGGTCCTTCATCTTTTCATAGTGATACTGCTTAGTTTGATATCTTTCTTCCTTAGTGGTTTTAGAACATTCTAAACTTAATGTTGAAGTTTGACCTGAAGTATCCTTTGTATTTGAACCCTCGTAACTCATCTTTTCTTTTCCCTTAGTTGATGTGGTCGAGTTAGTTTGAATAGGGTTAGCAGTAGATGTGACATTGGATGTTTGTTTTGACTTTTCCTCTTTAGCTTCTTCCATGGTAATATCAGGGATAACTCTTTCCCTATTATGAGGAATATACAATTCATGACTTGGTTTCAAAGCATTACAATATTGGAACGAGTTTTAATCTCCTCCAATTGTGATCTCTTCCCCTAGGTATGGAAATTTCATGCATTGGTGATATGTAGAAGGTACCGCTTGCATCTCATGTATCCAAGGCCTCCCTAGCAAGATGTTGTAGGTCAATTTCATGTCAAGGACCTAACATATAGTGTCCTTTTTGATAGGTCCTACTTGAATTGGTAGAACGATCATACCCTTTGAAGATCTCTCCTCTTCATCATAAGCCTTAATAGTTATTTTCTTCTTTGGATCAATGGAAGACTCAGATAAACCTAATGACTTGACAAGGTTTAAAGTGCAAATATTTAGACCAGCTCCACCATCTATAAGAACTCACTTAACCCTATGTCTTTGGATTAATACCTCTATATGAAAGGGTAATTTTTGAGGATGTGTGATAGACATGTCATCTTGCTTCAAAAAGGAAAGGCAATGAGGGGCTATGAGGTGTCCTACCATGTTCTGAAATTTGTCTTCCTCCAAGTTTATAGGAACCGTGGTCTCAGACAAGGCCTTTTCCAGAATCTCTTTGTGATTAGGAGATAGTTTTAACAATTCCAAAATTGATATTTGGGCGGGAGTCTTTTGCAATTGATCCACCAAACTATAAGGCTTTGTGGTGGGTGGTGTTTTTTTAACCACAATAGTTGGTGTCTTGGGACCAATAGTAATAGGAGTAAATCCTTGTAAGGTAACCTTTGAGGCTTGCTCCCTTGTGATGGCATTAGGGGATCCTTGAATAGGTTGGTCTTTAACCACAACAACATTGATGGTATTGTCATAAGTATGGGCAAAGTTGACATTATGACTGCCTTTTACATTATTTGCATTATTTCCTCCATTGTTGGAATTAGAAGATTCTCCCTTTTCATGCTTATAAAAAAGGAGTTTTAAAGGCTATGTGATCTTCATTATTTTGAGGTTTGTCAACCTTGATCACACCATTGTCTATGAGATCTTGTACCACTTGTTTGAGATGCAAGCAATTGTTGGTCTTATGTCCCCTCTTTTGATGATAGTCACAATGGTTGTTCTCATTCCACCAGTTTGGCTTGATGTGTGGTTCATAAGGTTGAGCCTTTCGTAGATTGATAAGCTTATTTGCAATAAGTTTCCTTAATGCATTTTCCAATGGTTCACCCAAAGTAGTGAAGTTCCTTTTGGGTGCAGGTGCAAAGAATGGTTTAGGCTTAGAAACCCCTTTATTATTCCCAAAGTTGTTATTAGTGTTGTTGTTGAAGGGTACTTTAGGTGTTTGATTCATGTTATTGGCTTGAGCTGAGTTTTGAGTGAGATTAAAAGGGATAGATTTTAAAGTATTAGCCTCCACCACTCCATCATTAACCACTCCTTTATTGTTGTTATTGTTCATCCAATATTGGTTGTTGTTGTTATTGAAATTCTGATTTTGATTGGTGTTGGAGGTATTGTTGTTGTTATTCTTTTAAATTGATCAGATTTCCACAATCCATTAAATTTAGAGCTGAATTTATGGTTTTGATTGTGTGTGTTTTTTAACATCAATGTTTTAGATTACACTCTGTGATCACACTCCATTGTTATTCTTGTTATCTTTGTAGAGTTTGATTTCTCCACTTTTCACCAATACTTCTTTAGTTGTCACTCCATTCTCAATTAAGTCTTGGAATGATCTAGGGCACTACAGCCTTAGTCGATAGTTCTTTTCATGATTCAAGCTATTCACAAAGATATCCATCTTTTTCCTTTTCAAGTACACTTTGAGGGTATCTAGAAAATACCGCCCTCCATAGTTGTAGGAAAAGTAGGAATCCCTCTTCATCTCTTTGTTTGGCGTTGCATAGATTTAACATTGTAACCTCGTGTTTGATGTTATAAGAGCAGTGGGTTACAAATTTGGAGGCTAATTCCTCAAAGGTCCTAATATCGGAGGGTAATTTTGAGAACCACTCCATTTCCATGCCTCCCAAACTTCTAGGAAATAACCTCATAAGGTAAGTTGTGTCATGCTTGAACTCTAGACTTAGGGCACAAAATTCCCTTAGGTGATCTTGGGGATCAAACATCCCTTCATATTTATCATATTTTGGATAAATAGTATTTGTTGTAAATGGTATCATGACTAAGGACTTGTCAAAAGGAAAGGGACACAAGGCTTCAATAGAGAAGGCTTTACGAGCCCCACTTTGTTTTAATATGTCCAATTACATCTAAAAAAGTTGGAATTGTTTATTCATGACATTGATGGGGTTAGCCTCTGCTTCTCATTTGAGTTTAGTGACATCATAATCATATGGAAGTTTGAGACCCGTTTGTGCTAGGTCTAGGAAGTATTTCTCTTTGTCTTTTTCCAATATTTTTTCTATGAGTTTCATAAAGAAAGGGCATTGCATAGCCTCTGTAACCTTTTCATTGGTTAGCTCTTCATCATTAGGGTCCATATTACCCTCGTTATTGGTGTTAGTCATCCCTTGATTGTTAGGGTCTATGTTTGTCCCTCCGTTGGTATTGGTGTTGGATCCTTTTTTGTTAGGATCAACATTTCCTTGTTTGGTTAAGTCCTTGTTCATGTGATTAATCTGATCAGGATCTATATGACCGAATGGGAAAGACATCCTCAATTCTATTTCTTTGATGGGTTTGTGTACGGGATTTGTGGAAAAGGGATCACCCAAGAAGGGACACTCTTGTCTCAAATAAGACCCATCCGATTGTAGGGTAGTTTTTATGTAATGGGATCAAGTAAAAATTGGCATTAACATATGTCAAAATGAGGATCTCAATTTTCTAAACTTGCTAAATGACCAATCTAAGTATAAAATTGCAAAATGCCCACAAATGGCAGATTCTAATCAAGATCAGTGTTAACAGTGATAGAACGTCCAAAAGGGTATCCAAAAATCAATTTTTCTTGTTCTTAAACCTTCGGTAGATACCCACTATTTGCCTTTTAAAATTTCCAGGTAGCGCTTACTTGTGTGTAGGCAGCCTTTAACTAATACTATGCGGTTACTAGAAATTTTGTATGCAGCACTCTGCAGTTGGCAGGGGGCGTTTCTTTGTTGCCTAGCATTTTTGAAATATTGTTATGCGGCTCTTTCTAGTTAACAAGCGGTTGTTTAATATTACCAAGCGGCATTTTAACTTTGATACGCGGCCCAACTTTTTTTGTAAGCGGCTCTGCAATGATTGTATGTGGCGCTTTGCTAATCAAAATTGATTTTGTCAATTTTAATGACATTTTCAGGTTTTAAAATGTTAATGTCTTTGATCAGAATTATAAAAAATTATTCTTGCATAAAAATAAAATACAAGCTCAACACACATAAAATTTGCACCATCTCCCTAAAAACCACACTAAAAGTGTATGTTCTTGGATGTTTCAACAAGTTTGTAGAAGAATATCTTCCAAGCAGTCTACCTTAGCATCAACAAATTTGGCTTTTAAACATGGCTCTACAAAGGTAGGTTTTCTATTTTATCAAGTCTCACCCTATTCTGGTCTAAACCTTAACAAGATCATTAACCCCTTTGAGGGCTTCCCACAAACACAAAAGTATGATTTTTCGCAATCTCAAAGGACTACTAGAGGAAGTGAGGATGGCTTGCACAAGTTTTAGTCACTTTATGATTAAGGAAAAGTGCATTATTTATAGTGGGTCAAATGATATTGCCATAAAAGAATATATCTCCCACTTTGGGTCATTCCCTGTCACCATCCTCGTAAGGAAAATCTCAGGAGGTAGGCCCTTTAAAGCTCTATTTAGCTAGCATGTTCATAAAAGTAGGAATTGAACTTGGTCCAACAAGTCTGGGAATCTGATTCACTCAAAGAGTGAAGAGCATATCCCTATTGTTTTCCTTTCATTCCGAACACTTCAAATATTTTTTTTCATTTTCAACCCCTTAACAAGGAGGTCTACCAAATTCGCTTTGCACGTTTGGATTTTTGATTCACTTCAAAAAGTGAAGAGCATATGCCTAATGCTTGTTCAATTTGGATGAAATAAAAGATTTTCTACTTATGCTAGATTTAAAGAAACCCACAATTTGATCAAATGCAAGCTTGATGAGATAAGTACCTGATTTTGAAGCTAGCAAAGGCTAGGCACATTTTTGAGTATTTGGCTTTGTTTTTTACTCACCTAGTGGTGATCATTCCCACTCCATCTCCTCCAACAAGTTAGTCAACACAAAGCACATCAAAGTGAAGAAAAATTGAAAACCTTAAATGACACAAAAAACCTCCTAAAAGCTCTTTCAAATAAATGATTTCTTAGTTAAAGCTTTTAAAGAAAGTAAGGATGCAAAATTATTTAGAGAGTAGGAAATTTTCTTTTATACACAAAGAGCACCTTAATATAATGATCACATAAATGCTCTTCCTCAAACAAGCTCTCTAACAAATTTGCATTATGAATCTCTTTATCATTCTTGGTTTTAACTCTTACCTCCTTGTTAGGCCTTGAGATCTAATTCTTTGGTTTCTGCACCTTGGGGTGATTTTTCATCTGCAGAACAAGAAAATATAGAGAATTATAAAAGTGACAGAATTAACTAAAAATTGATTTAAAGAAAAAGTTACTACTCGGCATTTTATAGCTAAACAACGGCTACAAAATGTTAGTAAGCGTAAATTTAAACTTTAAATGCGGCTTTTAACTTTTAACATGCAACTTTTAAAATACCACAGGCGATCAAATAAAGATAACAAGCGGTGCAGAAAGTATAAAAAGTGGTCATAAATTGCTGGTAAGCGACTGTTGAAAGTTCACAAGCGGTGCACTTTATGTGAAAGGTGGCATGATTTATCTGACAGGCAGTCCAATTTATCTCTCACGCAGCAGCAGAAAGAAAGATGAAGATGAATCAAGCTCTGTAAGTGACGTTTTGTTGTTCGTAGGTGGATCTTTGCATCGTATACACAGCTTTTCTCCTATTTTTTGTAAGAAAAACACCAAAAACAAAGAAAATAGACCAAATATTAAGATAAAAATGTTAATACAGAGGCTTAGAGCCCCGCGGTGGGTGCCATTATGTGTGTAAGGAAATACACCTTCATGAAATTAAGATTATAGCAAACAATTCTATGGAAAGATAAAACAAAGTTAATCTAAGAATTGAAGCTAAATCTATATCATCTCATGGTTCTCTATCAAATCTTTTTTAAGAGAGCTCTCAGGCTTAATTTCTCTTAAGGACAATCCTAGAATGAGATATGTATGAAAATTAAATGCTCCAATCTAGCTAGAATGCTCAAAATGTTCAAAAATGCTCCAAGATCATAAGAGAAAATAACAAATGCTCCTAAACATGATATGCTAAATGAAATGAAAATGCTAAAAATCTCTCAAAAGCTCTCAAATGCTCCTCAATGTGCCTATAATAAGGATGCTTTTGCTCTTGAAATCTTGGATCCCAAACACAAAGGAAATGGCTTGTATTTATAACATTTTTCCAAGGGTAGGGGGTAGAGTGAGTTGATCATGATCAAAGCTTGATTAAGTCAAAAGCTTTGAGGTGTTCTCAAATGGAGGGAAAGTTGGTTGGTTGTCTCAAATAAATTAGGAATTAAATAACTCCATCATTTAATTAAGTTAGCCATGGAAGGGTGATTGGGTTGGATTTGATCCTTTTTTATTTGAACTGTACAATTGAAAAATCACTTGCATAACTTGATTAATCCCTTTACACTTGAATTTAATTAATTGATTTCATGATTATTTGATCTTTTAATTTGATTTGAATTTTTTTCCTTTTATTTGATAAATGTCCATTTGATTTGCATTGAGATGAGATTTTGAAGGATTTGGCTGAGATTTATAATTTGAAATGTTTGAGATACACCTGGTCAATTTTAGTTGTCTACAGATACATTGATATTTATAGGTCCATTTGCATTGTTATGCTGATCTATATATCTAGATATTTGTACATTGTTACATGCATGTTTTATATTGACATCTGGACATTTACATTGATCTATGTATGTATGTGTTTTTTATGTTGATACATTGATATTTACAGATCCATTTACAAATTTATGTTGATGAACCATTGTACATGTATTTTTTATGTTTTATATGTTGATCTATATCTAGACATTTGTACATTGTTACATGCATGTTTTATTTTGATCTATATATATAAATCCATTTAGATTTATGTACATGTTTTATTTTAAACTAATCTTATCTAGCAAGTTACATGTAAATTTTCAATAGATAACAAAATCAAGATCAAAATCAATCTTAATCAATCTTTAGTCTTATATATATATATATA
>MU226993.1:492317-558216 GCA_018584345.1 Thuja plicata
TGACAATTGTAAAGATTAGATCGACTGATATCTAGATATATACAAATTAAAAATAAATTTTATTTAGTCAGATCAACTCAATTCAATTATGAAAAATGAATAATGATTGAACTAGTTTTAAATTATATACCTATCACTTCCTAAAAGTAATGTTTGTTGTGTTTTGTCTCTCGAGTAACGAAATGATTTCGTCACCATTCAAAAATTTTGTTTGCATTCTGTATCATGTTACCTCCAAATATATTTAACAATTTAAAGGACATGTACAAATATAAAATTAGTTTTTTCAAACTATATCAAATGAAGATTAAAGTTCACTAAGTTATGTAAACAAATTGAATAATATGAAAATGACATACATATGTACATACCTTGAAGTTCATGTTGTCGGAGTGCACACTTCACACATTTTCCTTCTCCATCATGCTCCTCTTTTCCATGTCCACTTTCAAAGAAGTTCCAAAGAAACTTAACATTGCATCTAGCATGTTGCATAGCTAACCAATTAAAGGCTTTTGCATATTTAAATTGACAAGCACAATCATGTGTAAAAACTTTTAAAAACACTAAATATATATATGATCTCTAAATCTTATATATAATTGAAATGTGCTATTTAAAAGAAAATTTAATTCAGGTTTACTTACCCGCACACTCATTAGACCAGATCTAGTGTTGTGAAGCATTTATGCAGTGACTCACAAGATTCTAGAAAAACATGCCGAAACAATGAGCCACATAGCTCCTATCATGAACGTTATCATCGCTGATATAGAAATGAACCTCCTTGATGATAATGCATTCATTTTGATCTATACTTTCAATCTCATCCAAATCGAATTGTGCATGTCTATAGGTCACATGGACAAATATTGCAACTTGATCAGAATGATAATATTGACTTTGAAGCTCTTTTTGAGGAGGTAATGTATAGTTCTCCGCAAAATCTACAACTAAAAGAATATAATCGGGTGGAAAACAATTTTTGGAATCACGAAACTGTTTATCTTTCCATCAGGCACCATGACAATGTTGGATATGTGGATAAATCATAGATCAAAATTTATCCATGAATTGAAGGTATGGTAATTCACTCTCCTTCAATGCATTTTTTATTATTCTAGTCCTGTGTTTGTTTCATATTTCTCATATTCAAATCTCTTCCACTGGACTGGTGTTGTAACATCAATATTCTAAAATTTTAAAGGAAATTTATGTAAATTTCTACAATCATTGCATTCATTTTTTATACATTGGACATTGAATTCATCAAGGTCTTCTGACTTATCACATAAAATGGATTTCAAAATTTTTGTTGTACTTCCAGGAACCATATCTAGATTAAGAACTACCATAACCTTTTTATATGATTGCAAATATAAGTGAAACTCAACATGATTTTTACAATAACATATTTCATGAACCTTATATATGCGCACAAAGCAAGGATGCAACATCTCAAACATTCTCTGACATATTTTCACATTTGAAAATTCTTGTTTGAATGTTTCAAATAGTTCACTTTGTGTAGTATCGAAAAAATGTTTTGGATGTGAAATATTCATACCAGTCTCATCGTCTTTAATCTGTATAGTGTCCTTTCTATTGGAAGAAACATGAGAGTGGTTGGTCCAAAATTTAATGACTTGACATCTTACATCTTCAAAAATTTTGTCTTTTTGAGGAACTATACAAATTTGTACCCATTTATTTTTAATGTTCATATCCAACACATTTCTCTTCCTAATATATCTCTAAACAATTCTTCGAGATATGTTGAGTAAATCAGAAACTGCTCGAACTGGATTTATGTGTGTCAATCTCTTATTGGTAATCATAGTCATCAACGCTCTTCTAGTAGTATTTGAATCAGATCCTCCATGATCTATCATGTTAACAACATTCAATGCATGTTGTAAATTTTCAATTATTATTTCTTTTACTTGACCTCCTTGTCCAATTTTCCTATTATCAACACCTAACAACTCCAAAACCGGAGTCATTTCTCTTTTCTAAAATAACTTTGCAAACAATTGTGCTTTTCCCACCAAATTTTTATCCTCAAAATACTCTTTCCACATGTTTTTGACATGAAATTTAATAGTTCTATCAGATATTAGGTGCTCCGATGCAATTTGACTGACAAGTGATTCCTCATTCATCTCCATCAAAATTTACATTCTAGGATAAATACGTATACCTTGACTACTACCAATATCCTCCCCTAGTTAATTTGCACCTTCTTCAACATCGATAGCTTCTTCTTCAACATTGACCGGTTGCTCTTCGGTAAGTTTCGTATGACCTTTCATTTGGTCATTCCTTTTACGATCATATTTCCTTGTTCTAGTCCTTTTATTTCTCATTGCTCAAATAGAAGCAAAAAAATTAATTTTCTTTCAGAATCCTTCTTTAGTAAAAAGCTTGCAAAGTCACACTCCTTTGGTCAAAAAATGCCTTTTTTACTTCCTCAAAAAATGTTATATATTCTGAAATAAGGATTTAATTTCGTAATTGATATTTTTTTTTTTTAAAACAACTTTTATATATGCCTTTCAAATTGAAAGGGTGGGTTACCCATGCGACCACTCGCGGGTGGCCGAGCACTTAGGTAGACTCAGCCGAGTCATCCTAGGTGGCATGCCATGTTGGCAACCAAACCTCCAAAAACAC
The DNA here is from genome assembly GCA_018584345.1 of Thuja plicata. Taxonomy (NCBI): domain Eukaryota; kingdom Viridiplantae; phylum Streptophyta; class Pinopsida; order Cupressales; family Cupressaceae; genus Thuja; species Thuja plicata. The sequence continues at coordinate 494,991 of MU226993.1, forward strand.
ACCAGATCAACAATTTGGCACTTCTACTGGTTTTTTCTCTACTAAAACTAAACAATGTCAAAAAACTAAAAGTACCCTTTTGTAGATCTCATAACTATGATTCTTGACATATAATTTTTATATTGTTTCAACTACATAACATTGAACAAATTTGTTAAAACCTACATGTAGGTTATTAAATCTTTTGGAAGTCATTGATTCGGATAATATAAAAACATACTAAATTAATTTCAAAAAATTTTAAAACCATAGATAACACTAGAGAAGAGAGTCCTCTTCAATAATATGTAATTTATTTGGTTTTTGGTATAGTTTTGACATGGGAAAAATGGCGGGAGACAAAAACGGTTGATTTCAACTAAGTTCAACTTTGAATACTTATAAAGGGCAAAGTAAACATCAAAAACACTTCTTTACTTTTTTTGGCACTAGCTATACATGTCATCTAAAACATATTCTAAAATTCAAGGAAAAACTAATGTTTAACTTATAATGATTTGGGAGGAAGTAAAACTCCCTAATTTACAGTATTTTTTGTGAAATGAAAAATAGACCTTAAAATTTTAAAAGATATATTAATTTTCGTTCAATTTAAAAAAAAAATTACAGGGATATAATTTAGCCTATTTCACACATTTCATCAATTTACATCATCTTCAAATTCTCAACAGAAATGTGAATTTTATGTCGTTGAAGTTTTACAATTTTGGTGTTTTTGTCCTTTCCCTTTGTAAAAGGGTGACAAATTATTGTTCTTTTACCCAGGTATTTGAGGGGATGGACTTTTGAAATGACCTTGGTTGTATGACTAAGAATATAGTGGCAAAGTTTTTGAGTGGTGAAGACCACTGCCAGACACGCTTTTTCCATAGGAGAATAATTAAGCTCATAACCTAATAAGGTCTGACTGATGTAATAAATGGCTCTTTCTTTACCTTCATTGTCCAACTGAGCAAGGAGTGCCCCCAGTGTTGTTTTAGTAGTAGAAATATATAGGATGAGTGGATGGTCAGGTACAGGTGGTACCAAGATGGGTGGATTAGCCAAATATTGTTTGATCTTGTCAAAAAAAATTTGACACTAGGGATCTCATTTGAAAGTGTTATCTTTTTGTAGGAGATGAGTAAATGGTTTGCACTTGTCTACTAGTTGAGAGATAAAATGATGCACAAATTGTAGCTTTTCTTGGAGGCTGCACAGTTGTCATAGTGTTTTCAGTGGAGGCATGTCTATGATAGCTTGTACCTTATTTGGATCTATTTCAATGCCTCATCTGGATACAATGAACCCAAGAAGTTTGCCTAATGTGACCCCGAAGACACACTTCTTAGGGTTGAGCATTAGGCGATAGTGTCCAATCCTGTCAAAGATGCATTCCAAAATGTCTAGGTGATCTTCCCTTTTTACTGATTTTGCCAAGATATCATCTACATAGTCTTCAAGGATCTTGTGAATCATGTCATGAAAAATGACAATCATGGCCCTTTGATAGGTTGCCCCAGCATTATTCAAGCCAAAAGGCATCATGTTATAGTAGAAGGTGCCCCAAGAGGTTGTGAATGTTGTCTTGTGTTGACCTTCTTTCGCAATAAAGATCTGATTATATCTAGAAAATCCGTCCATGAGTGACAACATCTCATGTCCTGATGTGAGATCCATGATCATGTCTATGTTTGGTAGTGGGAAATCATCCTTGGGACATGCCTTATTGAGATCTCAAAAGTCTGTACATATCCTGATTGATTTATTGGGTTCAGACATTGGCACCATGTTAGAAATCCAGTTAGAGTAGTCAATGGCGTGGATGATTTTGGCTTGGAGTAACATTTCTAGCTCTGCATTGACAAGTAGTACCCTTTTAGGGTGCATCTTTCTAAGATTTTTCTTGACAGGTTTGATGTTTGGGTCCACTGCTAGATGGTGAACCACCAAGTTGGGGTCTAATCCTAGCATGTGGGAGTAAGACCAAGAAAAATTATTTATGGATTCCATCAAAATGGTGACAAGATCTCGTTCTTCTTCTTTAGTCAAAGATGCTACTATGTATGTGATGGAAAGATTTTATTCAGTGCCCAGGTTGACAGGTTTTGTTTCTTTGATGAGAATCGATGACTATTCAGGTCTGTAATCACGGATTAGAGGAAGAGGATAATCTTCATCCTCTAGAACCTCAGAGAGTTTTTCACCAGGGCATATACCCTTTGTTTTTACTATTTTATGATCAGATAGTGCGCCATAGGGGTTTTCCCTAGGGGATCAATTTTTCTCTTTTTTATTTTTTTTTCTTCTTCATTTTTGAGGCTAAAGTTCTCCTCTTCCCTAGAGTATGCTTTTAGGCCTAGTTTGTAGACATATGTCGAGTCTTTCCCCTAGTCATTACTTTGTTCAATTTTTCCCATAAAGCTTACGAGCACGTCCTCACTTTGGAACTCATCAACATGTATGACACTTTGTTAGTCCCAATCTATGAGTTCAGGATGGTAGAGGGGAAGGTCAATGAAGAGAATGGAAAGTTGGCATAGGACAGAATTGCCTAGGAAGGTTTCATCGTCAAATACATCATCATAGGCTCTCACAACTTTCTCTTTCGGGACATCTTCGATGTCAACAATTTTTCCCAGGGATGGATAAGAGGCATAGATGTTTTTGTTGGTGCCCCTATTCATGTCAGAACCCATGCCAAGGCCTTGGTGCTTTTCTCGTCGGGTAGGTATAATAGGATCTTTCATTCCTTTCTCTTCATAACCAAGGCCACCTCCTTGGTAGTTCCATTTTTATGTCACCAGCTTGTGAGTTGTACTGTACTTACATTTGAAGTAATTGAGGTGACTTATGTCCTTGGGTGACGGATCCTTATAGAGCCATTGATTAATGTTTGGTGTCATTTCCTAGCCACTTAAAGTATCATTTGAGATAAAAGTGGTAGGACCAAATTGTAGTGGCTTGGTTTTCTTAGGTTCTGTCTTGCTTGGATTAGGTTGGTAGCCTTGAGTGTGCGGATCAACTGGTAATGATCCAACTATGAAGGCATTAGATAAATTGACCTCACAACAAGCTTTGTTGTTGATCTTGACCGTGGAAAGGGTGGAAGAGAGGATTGTTTGTGGGTGTGAATGGGTTCAAGATGAACTGGCAATAGAGGTGCCAATGTCAATCTCAAGATAGTGATTGGAATGTGGAAATGAGGTTTCCAATGCATTGTAATATGCGAAGGGTTTGGGATCAGCGCAGATGGTGATCTTAGTATCATTATATGGAAATTTGATGCACTGATGGTATGTGGAGGGAACAACTTGCAAAGAATGAATCCATGGGCGTCCAAGGAAGATGTTGAAGGGAAGGTCAAGATCAACAACATGAAATATTATATACTAGATAGCATGACCCACTTGGATGGGTAATGATATGAAGCCTTCAGAAGTATGCTCCAAATTGTCACAGGATTTAATGGTAATGACTTCATTTTTTATATCTACTTCAGTGCAACCCAACTATTTTATGAATTTTAGAGTACACAGATTTAGGGCCAAACCATTATCTATCATGACCCATTTGATGGCAAAATCTTTAACCATGAAAACAATACTGAGTGAGAGATTATGATCAGGTACTTCTGAGGGTATGTCTATTGGCTTAAAGGAGACCCCACAAGATGCAGTCAAGTGTCCAAAAAGATTCTAGAATTCAATGAGGTTAATGTTGTTGGGAACATGAGATTCTTGTAAAGCTTTATTGAGGATTTCTTGATAGGTGGGTGAAGTGCGAAGGAGATCCAGGATGGAAATTTGGGCAAGAGTAATCCCTAGGTGTTTCAAAATGTCATACTGGGTAAAGAAAATGGAAGGGTACTCACACCTACAATTGTTATTCATCATCAACAAGTGGTCACTGTGCATTTTTTATCGACACCCTTGACATGGATGACATTGATTGAGGACTCAACTTGGGATATGCAGTCGATGAGATTATCATAGTTCATATATGCATTTGTATAATCTTTTCTGTCAGCATTTTCTCCTTGCTTACCCTTCCCTTGGTCAGAAGATCGGGTAGGATTTCCTGGGCCTTTACCTCAAGTGTGTTAAGGGAATGCATTTTGATAGATTTTAAGGTCCGCATTTGGTGATGGTTGGGCAGGGGATTCTACTTTGATCTCTTTGCAGTCAATGAGATCCTGGATGTAATGTTTTAGCTTCATGCATTTGAAGGTGGTGTGTCCCTTAACATAGTGATACTCAAAGTACTTGTTGTCTTTATACCAGGCAGGCTTAGGTGTTGAGTCATCAAATGGATGCATTTTTATATACATGACTTGGTTAGCTGGTACCATTTTGTGGAAGATGACATCTATGGGTTCACCCAAAGGGGTAAACATGTGTTTTGGTGCATTTGAAGCATGAGGCCTTTTTTGTCCATGTGGGACTGATATAGCATTTTTCTGGTTCATAGGACCTTGGTAGTTGGGTTGATATGATGTCCCTGGAGGGGGATAGTTAGTCGTGCCTTGAGGGCATGTATTTTTCTGGTACATTTGTTGGGGATATGTAAGAGTAGGTTGTTGATACATGGGAGGAGGTTGAGGGTACACTGGTGGTGCTTGCTAATAAGTTTGGATAGGTGCATTAGGACTGGCTACCATGACCTGAATGTGTTTTGTATTGGTGGCTCTGTCAGTTATTGCATTCTTGTTCTTGTTCCAGTACCAAGATTGATCATTGTTATGTTTGTCAGGCTGGGATTATTTGTAGTGCTTGATGGAACCATCTTCTATGAGACCTCACTCAAGATCCATACCTTTGATTCTAATGTCTTGATAAGTTTGTATGCAATTCATGCGCATGTGATATGTGAGCTTAGGATGGAGGTTGTTAATGAAAATTTTGATAAAATGTTTCTTAGGGGGTTGATCGGCCAACCTTTTAGTAAGCCCTTTCCAGTGCTAAAGGTAATCGGCTAGGCTCTCCCCTCCCTTTTGTTTTGAATTGCATAGGTCAGGGAGTGAGAGTTCATTTTCAACGTTATGTGTGTATTGGGCCATAAAATTTTCAGATAGTTTAGTGAAAGTAGAGACTGTGTCGTAGGGGATTTTATAGAACCACTTGAGAGCAGTTCCTCCTAAGCTCTTGGGAAATATTCTCATCAGGAAATTATTGCTATAGGCCACTTCTTGACATGCCATGTAGAATTCTTTCAAGTGGCTTATAGGATCTCCCTTGCCTCGATATTTATCAAATTTGGGTGTCTCAAAGTGCTTGGGGAAGGGTATTGCAGTGATAGATTGATTAAATGGGTAAGGACACACCTCTTCAAACTTGAATGTTTTAGCCTCGGTCCCTGCTTTTAGCTCCTTGAGAGTGTTCTTCACCTCCTCCCATTCATGGTTGATTTGTAGGGGAGGATTATTAACCATAATTGCATGGGTTCCTTGAACCTAATATGGATCAAATGGCGAATATGGGGGATTTTGTGGGGGATATTGTGGTGTTTGATATGATGGTTGTTGGTCAGTATATACTAGATGCTATGGTGGAAACTACAGTTGAGGGGTATATGGTAGTGGAGGAGGTGGTAGATCTTGGTAGTGTTGTTACAACTATTGGAAGTGTGCTTGTATTTGCTGAGGTGTTGGATAAGTGGGCTGAGCTTGTTACACACTAGCATGGGGTGGAAGATAAGAGTTTTGAGGTTGAATGCCCCCAGTGGCTGTAGTGAGGTAATTAGTGTAACTGGGAATATTGAATTGTTGTGGAGGTGGAATGGTTTGTGATGCAGTGGAAGATGTCATGGCTAGGTAGTTGGAGGAATGAGTTTGTTGTCATTGTGTGGGTTGGATAAAAGGATTAGCGAGCTATTGCAGTGATTGTGCCATGAAGGGATTTGCCCCTACGTTTTTGATTAAGGTTGCTGAGTAGTTTGGATCATAGGTTGTGTAGCTGTGAAGTGATTGATTTGTGCTTGGGATGTGAATGGGTTGGCAGTTTTTTGTTGTGGTTGTTGGTGTTGCTAGATTAGTTGGTGTTGGATTGGTGGTTACTATTGTTGGATTGGCTGTTTTTGTTGCTAGATTGGTTTTCATTTTTGTTGTTGTTGTTGTTTGATTGGTTGCTGTTGTTGGATGGGTTGTTGCTGGATAGGTTGTTGTTGGATAGGTTGCTGTTGTTGGATAGGTTGCTGCTGTTGGATGGGAATTTGGGGTATGGTAAAGGGATTCATAAATGACTATTGCATGGGAGGATTTGGTTTGATTTGCGGCTGAGGAAGAAGTGCTAACGTGCATTGCGATTGTGTTGCTAGTGGAATGGGGAAGGTGGACCCTTCCAAAAATAAGGGTTGGTTGTAAGTGTTGGTGGGTGGCATGCCTATGGTGAAGTGTGTTTGTTTCTGTAGGTATGTGATGGAAGAAAAAGGTGGAATAGGCATGGAGACTTGGGTGCTTTGATGCTGCAAACTGGTTGTTGCATTTTGAATGGGCTGAGTATGGATGGGTAGAATGGTAGTTTGTTGAGTACTAGCTGGTGGTGGTGCAAATTGTGCTACAAATGTTGGGAATGTTTGTAAAAGTGGAGCAGATGTGAACTGAGGAGGTGCTTACATAGTGATGGGGGTATTTCTTGTGTTGCTGATGTTGGATCAAGATGCAGGGTTCCTGAGGTGAATGAAGGTGTCATGTGCATGATGGAGGGTGGGACAGAAGTTTGGACTACTTGTGTGATAAGAGTTCCCACCTGTAGGGCTCACTAAAATGGATCAAAAAATTCATTTCTAGTGGGATGAGGATGTTCCACTAGAAGTTCCATAGGTCATGTGACAAGTGTGGGTATAATCCAAGGTGGGAGTTGAAGTCCTTGTTTCTAAATGTCAAAGAGTACTTGATTGTTTGTATGTCTACTCATGGCGTTAACCATGTGGACATTTCCTAGATGATTGATAAATGTTTCTATGGTACTCATGGTAGGAGTCTCATTAGTATCTACCCAGATGTGCTCAATTTGTTTTTTGGGCTGAGGCACATAAGTAACCATGACATTAGTGTTTTCATTTTTAGGATTAGAGGAACTAGCGACAAGATTAGGGTCCATGTTCTTCATCTTTTTAGTGGCTCGTGTGATAGGTGGCATGAAATGACTACCTTAAGGGGATATGAGATGCAAGATGTAATGCAAGGATGTGCCTAGGAAGGTAAGGATAGTGGTGCTAGGATTAGGATGATGAATATGATCCTACAAATTAAGGATGACTTGATATATGTAAGGATTAAGGGTTTCTTTCCCTAGTGTAAGATCAAATGGATTGTGATTATCTACCTAAGAAAAACTTGTGATCTTTGGGAGATGGGATTCTCTGTTAGTGCGAACCAACCTTTTGATCATGGTGATGAGGTTGCTAAGGAAAAGGGGATTATCCTAAACAATGCTTAGTTAAGGATACTTAAGGATGGAGGTCTGATTAAGATGTATGGTCTAAGAAACTGAAAAAGGGATACAATACCAAGTGAGGGATGTGACTAAGGATGCCTTGGATGATGATTAGAATGATGCTAGGCTCACTAGGATTGGATTGGATGATGATGGATTATGCTAGGATGAGTGTGTGAGGTGCTTCTAAAGATTAAAACCTAAGGGAGGCCCTAAAATGCAAGCTAAGTGAGCTTAAGAAGAGGAGGAATGTTTGTTTGTTGTGGTAAACCAGCTAGTCATATTGCTCAAAGCCAACAAAAGCAGCGTTTAGATGATATTTTCCCATAAAGAGAGAAACCTTGTTGTTGTATATCACTTTGTCAAATTGTTCTCATTTATGGGTTTCTTGCTTGATGGAATCAACTATGTGTTGTTTCTTGTTAGCCTCTTGGGTTGTATTCTTTTTTTCTCTTTGTACGAGGGGTAACAAATTTTTCACCTTCTTGTGATTCTTGGAATCGGTAATGTCCTATAGCAAAAGGTTTTGATTTTGGATGACCAATTGGAGTTCTTAGGACATATCTCATAAAAGGTTAAAGTTTGAATATGTTGGAAAATTTTGAAGCACACGGTAGCCTGAATGGATGTTGTTTTGATGGTCTAGCAAAAGCTTGATTTCTGTTTGATTTTCAATAGATTTTGTTCCATGGCAAGAACCAATTTCAACACAGTCAAATGAGAAAATAACATGCATGGGTCTAAAAACAATCTGACAAGGGAAAAAGAAACCTTGAAGGATACAAGCAAGTGACAAATTTTGTTTGTTGGATATTTTTTTTGTGTTTTGGATTTGTCAATGTTCTTCAAACACTTCAAGCACAAGTCTACCTAAATAGTTGGTATAGCATGAAAATACTTGCTCCCAAGCTTAGGCACACACACAAGATAATTAGAATATAGACATCACCAAGTACACAATGGCTCTAGTCATGATGTCATATTATCCAGTTCCAAATGCTCAAGGTGGCATGAATGTACGAGTGATCTTGGAGAAGTTTCTATCTTCCTTGAATAAGCATTATCACCTTTCAGGGGTGTTCTAGGTTATAGCTTCTATGCCTAGAGTGTTTAGTAAGGTTCTCCATTCTATTGTATCCTCTATGTCTATGCAAGCATGATTCAGGCATATAGCCCCATAGAGTGTCTTGACAAAAGTGGTCACGTAAACGTGATTGAGACCATGAGCCTGCACTTAACTTAGATAAGAGCAGAGTATAAGCTCAAATTCCAATCAAATCCTGAGGCTTTAACCCCAAGGAGTAAATTTTATTAACGTGAGTTAGAGTGGTGTGACTTATACCTCATTCTCACATGGGTCATTCTCGAGAGATTTTTTCCTCAACCGGTAGGACCATCTAAATGATTAACTTGTTAAATCAAATTGGATTGGCGACAAAAAGGAGTCTAGATTTCTGATTCTCCCATAAGGGGAAAAGAGCATACTCTCCTATCCAGTATCATTTTCTCCACAAACACGCAAGACAATTTTTTTTGTTCCTAAAGATTTATTTGTTTAACTCAAAGTGAGTGCGTCTAGGTTTTTAATCTTCCCAAAAGGGAAGAGAGAATAATCCCCTAACACTTGCTTTGGATTATACAATTAAATCTCCCTATTTATGATAGGTGCCTAAGAAATATTAAAGAAAACATGATCATTTGGTCAATTTTGGAGTGAGGTAACCTACAAGACAAACGTGAGTAGTCTTTTGAACTTGTGTCTTTTCCAAGCGGTGTCGTAAGAAAACTGGTTAGTAGTTTCAATTTTAGCCTTTGACAAGCGTTGAAAGAAAAAAAACCACTTAAATAGTTGTTAGCAAAAATTATCAATAATAGTCTGTCAGAGCGAAGACACTGATTCATGGCACAGATGTTGGTTCTATGTTTTAGCTCAAAAAATAACATAATGCAATAAAATAAGCTAAAAAACATAGAAAGTAAGAAAACTGCTATACCAGTCAGAGACACGGATTCATGAAATGTAGATGTTGATCGATGAGTGTTCTGCACCAGCATTTTTGCAGATACTAAAATAGGAACCCGCGTCTACGTAGATGATAGTGTAACTGCAAGTTCCCAAAAATGTAGCAAAAATAGAAAAAAGTGTTATTGTTCCTTCTTCTTAATCTTTAAGGGTAAAAGCACAATAATCTGTCACCTTTTAGGACAACTTATCAGCACAGTTGAATTTTAGTATTTCTAACTAAAAATTAATTTTGACCAAACATATGGTCTAGCTAGATTCATTATCGTTAAGTTAGATAAGGTTTTTAACTTTTCCAATTGGAAATGTCTATTAAATGCATGTTTTATACCACTTTGAGGCCAATTACCGTAGAATAAAATTATTTCAAAAAAGTGACATTTCAATAACTCTAAGACTTTTTAATGATATTTTTTTAAAAATGCAAAAATACCCTTTTGTAGAGACTAGAGTTTAAAATATCTCTTATAGATTTTATAGTGTTGTAATTATACATAGTCTATTATAATTAAAAAATATTGCAAGTAGGTATTTTAACAGTCAAGGAGATGTTGATTCAGAGAAAAAAAAAATAGTAAAACATATTAAATAAATTTGAAAAACATATGGTGGACTAGAAGAGAGATTCCTCTTCAAGAATATATATTTCTTTTTTTGGTTGGGATATATTTGTTATGAAAAATATGGCGCGAGATGAAAACTGTCGATTTTAGGTGAGTTGGAATTTGAATTCTTATAAAAGAGAAAATATAGGTCACAAACCAATTTTTATTTCTTCATGCACTAGCTATATATGTCATCTATAACATATTTTGAAATTAGGGGAAAAAATGTTTATTTACGTATAATGTTTTGGCAGGAACTACACCCCTAATTTTCAGCATGTCTCTGCAACTGAAAAATCATCTTTAAACATTAAAACAAAATATCAAAAATTATTCAAAAAAAATATTAAAAATATTAATCAGAAACTTCATCCATTTTAAAACATTTTATTAGTTTACATCATCTTCAAATTCCAAACATAAATGTCACTTTTATACTATTGAAGCTGAACAACTTTGATTTTGTCATCCTTTTCCTTTGTAAAAGGGTGACAGATTATTGTGCTTTTACCCTTAATTTGATCAAAATTAACCATTTGAGATTATCCAAACATTAAAAATCTAGTGTTCCTTAAGAAGTTATCAATATTCATTCCCTTAGTAAAATTTTTCCATTATAACTATTTGTTAGATTGATCTCTGCTAAAAAAAAAATGTTTAAATACTGGAAAGTAGTGGGAAAGACAAAAATCTTGAAAAATGACAACTTATGTTTGGAAAAAATATTAAATAAACAATTCCAGGCGGAGACACTGGTTCAGGGAATGGACGCTAGAGACACTAGTTCAGGGAATAGACGCTAGTTAGCGTAGACATCGAATAGTTGTTAACAGAGAACCAACGTTTGTGTAGACACCTCTGTGTAAACTATAGACGCCGATCCGTGAGCTTGGAAATTTTTTGAAGAAAAAGACAAGAAGTTAGAATGGTTTTAGGGACGTGGGTCCTACCATGCATGCCAAAATGGAGTATGAGGAAAATGTCAACCTGTAATCACTCACAAACAATAAATCATTAGAAGGTTAGCATCTAAAATCCAAGTGAAATAAAAGCAAGCAAAACAAAGTAAAGTATCCTCATATCATCGGATAGAGCTAAAACAAGTTGCACCCATGAGGCTTGTTTGATTTTCTCCTTTTGGATTGGATGTGAGTGTGCTCTCTTAAACACACAAATGCAATGGATACCCAAATGGAATTATTAAAATTGATGCAAGATTGGATGAAGAGAGAAGGATCCAAGAGCTAGTATGGAATAACTAGTCTAAAACTTCTCCAAATGATTAAACTACTATGATTGAAATGCAAGATAATGCAAGAAATTATCATTTATTTTAGCCAAAAGAAAACCTAACATGTGATTTCTAAGTGATTTAAGCATAAAAACATGAAACTATCAATGAAAATCTAAATCAATTCTAGCATAATAATGAAGAGATGAAAATGAAAATGAGAAGGCCTCTAATTATATATTTTTGGGATAGAAGAGGAGAAGTTGGGTGAGGTGTCATCTATGTGGCATCCACATAAGAGTAACATAAGGGACACATAGGCTTGGAAGGGATGGCTAATTTTGAGTCAAGCTTGGCATTAAATGTTGAGTGGCTCGAGATTTCCAAGTGGGAGACAAACTTGTAAGAGGAATTAAAGAGGGATGGGTGACCATTTTGGGAAGAATTTCCACATGTTGGTGAGCATTCCATTGGCCTTAAAAAGGTTAGGAATCACCCTTTAAGTATGATTAGAGGGCATTTAGGTAGGGAAACATGCTTAGTAAGTGAGGTGATGGGAGTAGAGTAGGAATAGTGTAGGTCTCTAGGTTGGATTAATAGGCTTCTAGCTAGGGTTTAGATTATAATTCAAATTAAATTTGAATAAATCATAGTTTAGAAGAATTAGGGATATGGAGGAAGTTTAATAAATATAGATTTATTAAAAAGGGGATTTTTGTGAGGCAAATGTATTTAAATAAAATACTTTAGGATAGTATTTCAACCATTGATAAATACCAACTTATGAAACTATTTAATTGATTGAATTAAATAGTTAGAGGAATAAGAGGGAAATTAATATTAATTTTTTTCTGGACGTCTACAATATTAAATCATTGGAGGATTATTTTGAGGGTACATTTTCTCATGCACCTAAGAGAGTTTAACATGTAGAAGATATTAGGGCTTATATTCACTATAAGCTTGAGGAGTTAGGAGATTTTGACCTTTAGAAGCAATTTGAATATCTATGTGTTGATGGAACTTTGAAAGATGAATTCAAGAAGGTTGATTAGATTAATCTAGCACAATTTTAAGATGTCTATGTATTTGATAAACCAGAGTGGGTCAGAATAGTGTTGAGTAAGATCCATAGTTGGTTTAGCTAGCTTGGAGGTCAACCCATTAAGATTAAAAAATAACTAATTCATGTAGTAACTATATTTAATGCAACCGGTGAGGTTCTATCTCTCAGATCATCAAAGAAAAATATTGTTGGAAAACTTATAGACTCTAAATGGGACAAAAGAGCTATGATAGTGAATGATATCAAATAGCATGATTTCAATTTTTCTTCTATGGTACGGGGATACAAAATTTATCATAGAAGTACATAATAAATTTTATCTCTTCTAATATCATTTGTAGTGCCTCCCAAATGTTGAAGGAAACTGCTCAAATAGATGTTTGGGAAATTCTAAGGGAACAAGTATTGCAAAATATTGCTAAGAATAAGAAGGATAAGATGCAAATATTTAACTATGAATCACTGGTTATCCATATATTCTTTTACTTGATGAAATTTTTCCCAGGTGTCTCAAATGTATATGGAAAAAGGACATCCCTGCAGTTATTCAAATCAATAGAAACTATCAGATGTAGAACTCAGATGACATTGATCAGAAGATCTTTAGTTATTTTAAAATGTTTCAAAAATATATGCAAATATGTGAGAATTCCTAGAGGTCTTGTTGAGAAGCATAATGATACATTTTGTTTCATGGTAGAAATTGATGCATGTTTCATGAAACTAGTGGAGCCTAGAACCCTTAGAATTATGCCAATGGCATATGGAGTAGATTCTTAGATTGTGGTTAGTTTGAAGGAATTATATTTTTCCATTAGTATATACAAGGAAAAACAGGATGAACACCATCGGTTTACACCACACCAATAGACAGGGCACAACAATACTTGACGCTAAGGTTACCTGATACTACCAGGTACAAAGCTTCCCAACAAACACTATTTAGTGTTACCCAATGACAAAAAAGATAAAGGAACTCGATGAGTAACAATAGTGGAGCCCGACAAAATACTAAAGAGAGGAACCCGATAGATGAAGGGAACCCAATGATCAGTTTAGAAAGGAACACTCACAGACTTTCAGTTCAAACTGACGACCAAGAACTGACAATTAGTTACATCCCGCAAAAAGTGGATCTGACTTTCCACGTGAGATAAATCACTAAAGTTGTATATATAGCTTCTTGATTTGTTTTTAAATCCATTATGTGCGGAGGAAGAAATGTATTTAATATTTTTTTTAATCAGTTTAACTTATTTAAAACATGAAAACTAAAGATCAAGGTCAAGTTGTATACCTTGGATCTAGAGTTAACTTTATAATGCGTGATTCTAGAATAGGTCAAATACTTATATAAATAGATGCTCAATCTATTGTGAACCTGTTGTTTGATGATGATAGTAGCCACTAAGAGCATCTAAGGACTAGACAAGAGAATTCATGCAGATGGATAGAAAATGATCAATTTAGTTTTCAAGAACAAGAACAAAGGCTACCGACGAGCAGAGAAAGGTATTAATCAATCACTATAGGTGATATTCATATTTTGAGAGCTTTAATGGATCTGTAATAAAAAATTATAGCATGCATACAGTTAGGTCAAACATTCTGTACTCATTCTAACAAATGTAGTACACTTAAGAAATCCTTTCAAGGAAGGTGGACTTAACAATCCTATTATAAATCTCTTAACCGAGTGCACACTTAAATCAATGTTGCTAAATCTCTTAACAGAGTAGATCTTAACCAGTCTCCACGTTAATACTCCCAACAGGGTAGATCATCAGAAGTGATCAATTGTAAGCCTTTACTGCTCCCTTCCATTCTGCAGATAGTGAAGTTTTGTGGGTGCCATCCCCACTGCTATTTTTACTTCCTAACAGGAATTTTCTGTGATATCATATCTTGTGTTATGTGTTTGTTATTTTCATCAATGTTTCTATGAATGATTTCATACATTTAAGATTATGAATTAATGTCACATGCATAATAAAGAACAACAGATATGGTCAATAATACACTAAAGATTGTTTACTAATGATGAAAGGTGAAAAGAGTTAAAAGTTTTAGAGGCACTAATTCACCACTCCCCTCTCAGGTATACTTCCCATTAATCCCAACAATTGGTATCAGAGCTAAGTCTTTTCATGGAAAGTTTAAAGGCTCAAGAGCAAAGATCTTACAATGGAGAAGTACAAACTTGATAAAAATATTGAGAATAAAAATATTGAAATACAGATGTTCTATGAACAGTATAAAGAAGCAAGAGTCAAGATGAGAGACCTATTGGATGAGAGGAAAGGTATGGCAACTTGGAAAAATGAAAAATATTATCAAGAAGAAGAGATTCAAGATTTCTTTGAGTCTTTAGGATCAAATGCAAGCAAAGCATCAGATACATCAAAAGAGAACATCACAAATCTAAAAGAGATCAATCAACATATGACAGAGAAAATAAAGATGCTACAAATCGGTCAAGAGACACAGATGGTAAGAATGATTGATGTGATGAGTTCTGCTAGACAAGATGAAACAGAAAGAACACTAGCTATTGATGACAGTAGGAAGATTACAAAGAAACTACAAGAAAAGGAGTTAGAAATTCAAAGACATGCTGACATCACCATGATCTTACAAATTAGATTATTATTATGAGTCAAGAAGAAAATAGAATAAATGTGGAACTCATTGAAAGAATACAGATTATTAGTGAACTAAGGGAAGAGAGTGAAAAACTAAAGCATGAGATTAGAATTCAGAAACAACATAATGAGATTATGAGAAAGGCTGAATAGAGAAATAAAAGAATGGATGATTTTCTTTAAGGAAAATGAAGAGTCAACAAAAACAACGGTCTATGTTTTACCGAAAGTAGAAAATCATCAAATTAAGCTAATCCAAAGAATGCCTATGAAAATCCAAGACCAAGAAAGCTTATATGCAAACACTGTGTAAAGAAAGGTCACACATCAAATGTATGCAGAGGTAAAATGAAAGCTATTCCTAAATCTACATCTTCATTGATATGATTCTCTTATAAATGTTACAAGAAAGGACATAAAGCATATGAATGTAAGTCTAAGGTGGATCAACCAAAGAATGAAACCTACATGGACAAATACTGTCCTACATGCAAAATGAATGGGCACACAACTAATGAATGCTTGAAAAAGAAAAGGAAAGCATGGAAGCCTAAAGGTCAAGAAACTCCTAATCAACCAAACAAAATTGGTAATCAATATGTATGGGACTACAGTACATGGACAAATTGTATAGAATGTGGTAGATATGGTCACATTTCTGCAAACTCATGAGAGCATGGACCAAAAGGTCTAGAGGTTGGAAAAACCTCAGAATGCAATGCTTACACTGTCATAAAGTTGGTCATCTCAAGAAAGACTGTAAAGACCTAATGACAGAGACAAGAACATATCCCAATGGAAATACCATTGAAGATATCCAGAGGGCTAGAGACAAAATGTGGAGAAAAGATTCAATCAATGATGAAGCTGGACCAAGCAATGCAAATGGTGACACCCCATCCAATGGATCTGGTTACATCACCATCCCCACTCAAGCTGAACAAGTATGGAACTGCACTACACCAAGTCATATTTTGCATCATTTCCGTTATAAAAATTGATAAATAGTCAAAATCTACATTAAAAAAAGATACATATTATGTTACTTTTTATTATTCTGAGAAATCACCCCCATCGATAAGCACATACCAAAACTCATCAGTGAAAAAAAAGGATGATTTATTTACACTTACCCAAAATTTTCGGTCATCACATAAAATGGCTAAGTTGCCAATGTAACATGACACCCATCGGTAAGGAATAAAAGTTATAAAGTTGTCATGACACAATACCGATATCCCTCGGTAAAAGAAAAATTCTTAACATCCATCCCAAGCATCTTGTCAACACTAACGATGCTATTAAGAAGTCTTCCTAATGAGCTCTGTCTTTATGACCTAATGAGTCATTGAGAATTTATGACAAACTTAGTGAAAAATTCTATAAATACTCGACGGAGCATTTCATTTTGCACCCATGATTTGAAGAGAAAAAGCAGAGAAAAACTAGAATGATAAAATATCAGATAGTAGAGTGACCTTGACTCAATCCAGAACATAGCAAATAGATCATTCACCAATATCACAGATTGAAGTAAGTACCAAGAGCACCAAAGAACTCTGTTGTTATTTTCAAGAAAGCCCTAAATTTGAAAAATGATGGCAACCACTTCAAGAAGCACAAATATCAAGAGTGATAAGAAGAATGAGATTAGGATAATTAATAATAGAACCTGTGTAGAACCAAAGTACAATATATGCCCAGAGATTACAGTGTAACCTAACAAATTTGGTGCATTTTCCAAGATTCCACCTAGGGTTTTGCTTATAGAAGACATTAGGTCTTATATCGACAACAAGATTAATGAACTAGGTGATCTAGAAATGGATGAAGCTTACAAGAAGATTTTTGATGCAGAAGGGAACCTGGAGGAAGAGAAGAAACACTTAGAGGTTAAAGAGATAACAAATGCCCTACATGTCCTGAGGGTTTTCAAAACCAACTGGATTAGGTTAGTTTTGACCAGAATGCATGACTAGAAGTTGTGGTTAGATCAAACTAAATAGATCACTAAGGATGTGCTTCATGTTGTAACTGGTTTTCCAATAACCAACAAGCCTAAGGCACAAAAGTATCCCTCTAGGATAGAAGTTGAAAAAGTCACAAAAGTTGTGTGGGATAACAGACGTCTGAAAGTGAATACCATCACCGATGAGGAACTAAGGTTCGGTGCATGTGTAATTGGTTACAAGATCTTCCAAGCAAGTAGGCTTAATAGCATAGCTTCTACAGTAGTAAGCACAACTTACAAGATAGTGACCAAGGGAATTCAGATGGATCTATGTGAGATCCTGTTAAAGAAACTTGATGAGAACATGATGAAAATAAGGTCTGCAAAGATTAACACATGTAAGTTTGGTTCACTTATCATGTGTATATTTTTCTAATTTGAATAATACTTTCCTTCAGTAGGAAAATTGAAATGGGATACAACAAAACCAGTCACATTACAAATTAGTAAACTTATTAAGTCACTAGGAGATAATTTTGATTCAGTTATGACTGCATACTTCCTTGAATTCAAGGAAAAGATGATGGAAAGAGTAAGAATACTTGAACAACTAATTGAGAAACATAGGGATGAGATATGTTTCATTGTGGATACACACTTTACCCACATAAAACCAGTTGTACCAAGGATAGCTTGGTTAGCCCCTCTTGATTATGAAATCAACACAGATCAAGCAACCAATGTAATTGATGCATTGATCAATGATCCAATTGATAGAAAACATTCAAGGTTTGGCACTTATGAAGAGGCCAGGGAAAAGATAAAAAGAGGCCTAGAAATAAAAAAGACTATCAATAAGAAGAAAAAATGGTGAAGAATCTTGAAAAGATTCTATTAGTTAATAAGGAGGAACATGAACAAACAAAGGAAACCGATGAGCAGGGTACCATTGGTGAAGGGAAAGATGAGCAGAAATTAGATTCTGAGGCAATTGAATCTGATGCACCTCCAACTCGTACAAAGAAATAAAGAACTAAAATCCAAACTACTAAGACTGATACCACACCTCCTAAGAAACGTCAAGTAAGGACATATAAGAGGAAGCAGAAAACTATGAAACAAACCCCTACAAAGAGGAGAAAAAGACTTTTCAGAACTAAAGCTGACATTGAAGACACAAAAGATGATGAGCCTTATGTAGTTAAGAAAAAATTGAGGAATCAAACAATTGATGAGGCTATTGAGTCTATTGCTACATCTGGCAGAATGTATGATAACAAAATCAAACAATGGGATACACTAAAACCAGAGTACCAAAATAAGATACAAGAGGTAATCATCAGGTCAATGGTAAAATTCAAATATGTACTAGATAAAATTTTTAACCAAATACCCAAAGAGCTGGGTAACAGAATATCTCAACAATGGTAATATGCTCTACAAACTGAAAGAGAAGCAAGGGAGAGGGCACTTGTCAAACTAATGCCTCCAAAATAAAAGATGGAAGAGATAAAGGAAATAATAAAGAAGCACTCATGTAAATTTTTAGCTAAGATAAGAGCTTACAAAGTGCTAGAACATAAGTTTATTGAGTTGGACAACATGACTGAGACCAAATGGAGACAACTACTAGATCTACCTGCAGAGTCATCAAGTCATGAGATTCAATTACTTCTCACCGACACACCTCATGTAGAGGAGGAGAAAGATAAGGCAAGTACTAAGTACATTGCTTTGGACAATGTTGAAGATATGGAGCCAATTGACTTAGATAAAGTCATGGATGATCTTGGCATTCAAGACATCACCAATTATGACTTTGATAAAGATCCATAGAAGAAAGATGATGTAATATTTATATAACTTAAGGATTAGGGAAATCAACAAGAATTGAAGACATCAAAGGATAAAGAAATGAATGTTGCTGATGAGACATGGAAGGACACTTCAGTCATTGACATCATACAACTAGACCCTAGAGAACAGATACAAAAACATGAAGATGTCACTGCTAAACAAGCTGAAACTTATGAGTAGAACCAACTTCTAAATACAACACAAGTGAGCACTTGGGATAATATGTCAGTGCTAATAAAGGAAATAAATATACTAGAAGGTAATTAAGTATCTACTTTAGAAGATACAACCACACTCGGGGACAAGGGTGATGCAAAGACAAAGGACACAACTGATGCAACAAAGGATACAACTGTAGAACAAGATGCAACTGATGATCAAAAAGATAAATCTACTGATGTGAATAAGGAAGAGGACAAGCAGAAAGAAAAAAGTTAAGATGCAAAAATAGATGTGCAAGAGAGGAAAATAGAAGAAAAATCTGCAGAGACACCCAAGGTTGATGGAAAGACATCTTCACCAAACTGACAGGTGAACATCGAATAGAAAACTCAAGAAGCATCTTCAAAAAATCCTTCACCAAGCACTTCAAAGAAGACAAATGAACTAGCAATGGTATTTCATACATTTGTGTCCACACAAATCTCAAAGAGGAAGAAGAGAAAGCATAAGGATCTAGTTACTCTTGATGAAATCATTGAGATTCCAGTATGTGATCTGAGGACATTGGATCCTACTAAATTAACAAAATATGCAAGACTTTGTGAGAGAAAAAAAATGTAGGACAAATTGAGAAAATCCATAAAGGAAGCTAAGGTAATTGAAATAGCATGAGGCATACTTCAAGAAATTGTACCTGATGTAGATGTTGATCAAACAACACCAATGCTTGATCAATTAGTGGTTCTAACACGTGCAATAACATCTCAGAACATTGATGCTAAAAAGTCCATGGAAGAAATACTTGAACAGGAATATCAGTTCAAGTTAGCTGAAAAGATAAGCCAAGAAGTGGCATTGCCAAAGGTAAAGCTTTCTGAATTGGTTAGCACAATAGATCCAATAAACTCAGAAGCTATAACCTTGATACATAAATTATGGATGCTTGATCAACTCACTAAGGAGTATATTGGCAAGATAGCACAAATAGATGCTGATCTTCAGACAAGTGCACAGAGTCTCACGAATAGTGAAGAGGCAATAAAATTTCACAATGAGCAGCTCAACAAAGCTTAAAAATTGAGACAAGATATTCAGATTGCAGAGACAAAGTATAGAGATGAGGTAAATGAGCTTCAAGATCAAATCTTACTGACACTTTCACTACTACAAAAACATATGATAGAGGAAAAAGCACTAATTTCCACCCCATAAATGTTTGTCCTAGATAGAATTTATGATATGCATGCACAGCTAGAGCTAGAGCACATGGCAGTAGAACTACTGAAAGAAAAATGGGAGAAATTGAGCTCAAAGATATCAAGAACACCCACTCACACATTCTTGACACATTGTAAGTTACACATTTTTGTCACATTTTTGGTATCTTATAAGTTGTACATTTTCGTCATGAGTATCAAATAAAGGGGGAAGTGATATGTATAGTTCAGTTAGTATAAAGGGGGAAATGATTTGTACAGTCAAAAATTTGAAAGAGAAAAGAACAGGGAATGTATAGTATAGAGGCAAGTATACATGTACATATACTTATACTATACCGATGCATACAGTTAGGGGGAGTCATATAATGATAAGGATATATACATGGTGTACATACTAAACACTTTAGTACTATGCACATATCAATTTTTGATACTAATGTCAAAGGGGGGAATTGAAGGTATTATATTTTTTCATTAGTATATACAAGGAAAAACATGATGAACACCATCAGTTTACACTACACCAATAGATAGGGCACAACACTACCTGACGCCAAGGTTACTTGATACTACCAAGTACAAAGAATCCCAACAAACACTATTCAGTGTTACCCGATGATAAAAAGGATAAAGGAACCCGATGAGTAACAACAGTGCCACCCGATCGAACACTAAAGAGAGGAACCTGTCAAATGAAGGGAACCCAATGATCAGTTCAGAAAGGAACACCGATAGACTTTCAGTTCAAAACAATGACCAAGAGCTGATAGTCAGTTACATCAAGCAAAAAGTGGATCTAACTTTCCACGTCAGATAAATCACTGAAGTTGTATATATAGCTTCTTGATTTGTTTTTAAATCCATTATTTGTGGAGGAATAAATGTATTAAATATTGTTTCGATCAGTTTAACTAATTTAAAACATGAAAACTAAAGATCAAGGTCAAGTTGTAAACCTTAGATCTAGAGTTAACTTTGTAATGTGTGATTCTAGAATATGTCAAATACCTGTATAAATAGATGCTCAATCTATTGTGAACATGTTGTCTGAGGATGATTGTAGCCACTAAGAGCATCTAAGGACCAGACAAGAGAATTCATGCAGAAGGATAGAAAATGATCAATTCATTTTTAAAGAACAAGAACACAAGGTACTGACGAGCAAAGAAAGGTATTAATCAATCACTATAGGTAATATTCATATTATGAGAGCTTTAATGGATCTATAATCAGCAATTATAGATTGCATACAATCAGGTCAAACATTATGCACTCATTCTAAAAAGTGTAGTACACTTAAGAAATCCTTTCAAGTAAGGTGGACTTAACAATCCCATTGTAAATCTCTTAACCGAGTGCACACTTAAATCAGTATTGCTAAAGCTCTTAACATAGTTGATCTTAACCGGTCTCCACGTTAATACTCCTAATAGGGTAGTGATGAAATTAATTTTTCCATTAGTACACAGTGAAAAACATTGACATAGATCATTGGTACAAGCATTATCAGCGGACTACAAGCATTACTGGTAGACAGTGAGCATACCCGACTAAACACAAAGGTCATGAGAAAATGCTAAGTATGGAATTGACCGACGAACACTGACAAAGTGTTACACTGATGAAGTGAAAAGGACATCACCAACGGGTCAATAAAATAACATTGAGATCATCACCAACAACACAGTTTTGAGAACAAAACTGACGGAGAAGAAAAGGCATACCCAACAACCAGTTCAAGAAAGGAACACCGACAGCAAATTAAATCAGCAGTCAGAACTGACAATCAGTTAGAGAACCCGCAAAAAGTGGATTTGAGTTTTACACGTCGGATAAAGAAATGTAATTCTATTTATAGAGTTTTAATTTTTTTTAAATCATAACTTGAGGGTCAAGAAAGCTATATGTAAATGTTTTAAAGCATCCTAATGGATCTAAAACATATCTAGCTAAAAATCAAGGTCAAGCTGTAAACCTTGGATCTAGAGTTAACTTGTGAAGCGTGAATCACTAATTGAGATATAATCTAGTATAAATAGATGTTCAAATCAATTGTGAGTTATGAATTCATTATTGTTGATAGCCATGAAGAGCATCTAAGGAGAAAAATGCAAATTCATGCAAAGTTCAGAATCAGATCATACTAGTTGTCAAGAACACACAGAGGCTACCGACGAGAAAACAAAGGTATTATTCAATCATGGAAGGATGATTACTCATACATAGGAAGCTTTATTGGATCTATCATTGGCAATTATAGATTACATACATCATTAGATCAAAGACTTATGTACTTGCATTTTAACAAGTGCATCACATCTAAAATCCTTTTGTAGAAGGTGTAATTAACCGTTCTTAAAAAATCTCTTAACAGAGTGCACACTTAACAATGTTGCTAAAGATTCAAATGAAGTAGATCTTAATAGGTCTCCACTGTAATACTCCTAACAGGTTAGGTCATCAGAAGTGACAAATTGTAAGCCTTAATCGGCCCCTTCTTATCTACAAATAGTGAAGTCTTGTGGGTAACAATCCCCACCACAATGTTTACTTCCTAACAGGAGTTTTCTATGATATCATATGTTGTGTCATGTGTTATCTATTTTCATGAATGTTTCTTTTATGGTTACATATAAAATAAATTATGATATGATTGTATATACATAAAGAAAGATGAGCAGTTAGATAAGATAATTTACAAACTGATGATTAAGTGTTAATGGGCTAACCAAGAAAATTTTTAGAGGTACTGATTCACCCCTCCCCTCTCAGTACATCATTCCAATATAATTCCAATAATTGGTATCAGAGCTAAGTTACTTTCTTGAAAATATTAAAGACTTAAGAGAAAAGATCGAAGCAATGGAAAAGTACATACTGGACATGAATATTGAGAATGAGCAGTTACAAATGAAAATAAACTATGAGTAGTATAAAGAGGCAAGAATCAAACTAAGAAAACTTCTTGATGAAAGAAAGGAAATGGCAACCAGGCTGAATGAGAAAGACTACAAAGAATTGGAAATACAAGATTACTTTGATACATCAGAATCATCATCAAGCAAAGCTTCAGATGCATCAGTAGAAGAAATTACAAGTCTACAAGAGGTCAATCTACATCTGACAGATCAAATCAAGATGCTACAAATCAGTCAAGAAACTCAAATGGTAAAAATGATTGATGTCATGAATGATGCAAGAAAAGCTGAAATTGAAAGAACACTAGCCATTGATGATAGGAGGAAAATTACAGAGAAACTACAAGAGAAAGAATCAGAGATTCAAAGACTTACTTAGCATCATCATGAGGTTACCCACCAGGTTATTCTTATGAGTCAAGAAGCAAATAGATTAAATATAGAACTCATTGAAAGAATATAGATCATTGGTGAGCTAAGAGAAGAGAATGAAATTGAAGCATGAAATCAAAGTCTAGAATCAACACAACGAATTGATCAAAAAGGATAAAGATAGCAACAAAAGGATGGATGATTTTCTTGATGGATAGAGAAGAGTCAACAACTACACAGGATTAGGGTACAATGAGAATGGTGAATCTTCTAATCAACCATATCAGAGGAATTCTTTCACAACCCAAAGATCCAAGAAGGTGTCATGCAATCACTATGGAAAACCAGGCCACACCTCAAACATTTGCAGAAGCAAAATGAAAGGTATTTCTCAAACTCTATCTACTTTCATTGGTAATTGTTATAAATGTCAAAAGAAAGGACACAAGGCACATGAGTGCAGATCTAAAGTGACAAATCCAAAGGATAAAACCTATATGTACAAGTACTGTCCTACATGCAAGATGAATGGGCATACACATAAGGAATGCTAGAAAAAGAACAACAAGGCATGGACACCAAAGGAAATTGATAATAGCTAGAAATCAAAAAGAATAGGTAACTCATATGTTTGAGACTATAACACATGGGTAAACTGCACAACATGTGGAAGGTATGGTCATATTGCTGCCAACTATATGAGAAAGTGGAACAGAAGGTGAAGAGGTTGGACCAATCCAGGTATGGCATGTTTGCATTGTCATAAGGTTGGACATGTGATAAAATATTGCAAACACCAACTAACAAACACAAGTACACATCCCAATGGAAATACCATTGATGACATTAAGAGAATGAGAAACAAGATGAGGGTAAAATCCACAAACACTGAAGGTGCTGGAACAAGAAATGTAAATGGTGACACCCCATCTAATGGATCCAGTGACATCACTACATCCAACTAGATTGTACAAGTACTTGTATGGAACTGCATTATGACAAGTTACATTATACATCGGTTCCATCACACACAGTTAATATTGTAATATTAGCATGAATAAAGATGCAATATATTGTTATTTGCTAAACTATTCAAAAGCAACCATCGGTTATTGGGCACAATTTGCATCAGTGAAACACACACAAAAAAGTCAGCACTACTTACTGGAATGTATCGATCATTACACAAGCTAAGTGTAAACCAAAGGATATCAGTGAATATTGAATCAACAAAAGCTATCTTCGCAACCTCACCGACAATCATCGGTGAAGTCTCCAAAGCTGCTAGCAACCTCGACGCTTTGTACAGACACCAAAGTTGTTATGAATTTCTCTACCAATAAAATTAGTCTTCATATACCGATGATTTTGTAAGCATTAATGACAACTTAGGGCACAAAAAGGTTATAAAATCCTGATGGGTAAACTCATTTTTGCACCTACAATTTTTGAGAAGAGCAGAGCAGACTAGAGCGATTTCAAAGCAATTTGGAAAGTTACCTAGCAGAAATCAATTTGACATGAAGAATTCACATTCACAGGCAATCATAGAGAATCCGTAAGTAATAACACTCATCGATCACACTATTTTATTTTCCAAAAGCCCAAAATTTCTACAAACAAGATGGCATCGACTTCTAGAGTTGAGAAAATTAAGGAAGATAAGAAGAAATCCTTCAAGCTTGTCAGCAGAGGCTCATGTGTTGAACCTAAATACAAGATACACCCTGAAAGAAAGAAAGAAGATAAAATTGATAACTTCAAAAAGGATAACTCGTCTCAACAAAGTAAATCAAATATAGAGAGAGTTAAATATTCCTTTTGTAACCAAATTTTTCATGAAGAATATCAATGCATGAAAAAAAAATTGAGAACCTCAATTTTGTAGTCATAAATAATAATATTGAGGTACCTAATTTTGTCAAAGTATCTTCTTCAAATCAAAAAATTGTTAAGGACAAAGAGAAATTGAAATGCAGGGTCTTATTTTCTAAAGCAATTATAAATTTTTGTGTTACACACCCTATGGGTTCTCAACTTGATGTGGACTCTTCATCTCTCAATTCCTATAATGATAATTCAGTTGATTGAGCAAATGAAAGTCATATTTAGGTAACTTTTCATGAAGGACTAAAATATCTTCTTCGTGTGTGGTCTACATCACTAGAATCATCATCCTTTGGGGTGGAGGGGCTTATAGGATTCTTCTCTTCTTATCTCTTTTTTTGAGGATATTTATTTGCCACTAGGTTTTATATCTTTATCCTTTTATGAGATATTTCATTATACATTGGTACCTCACCAGACTAGTAGTTGGGACCCATTTTTTATCTTTTCCTTCTAATTTATGCTTAAGGGAGAGGGGGTGTTAGTATATTTATTTTATTTAATTATATTTAGGCTTATTAAGCCAAGGCATCCAATGATCCTTTGACACTTGTTCACAAAAGTTGTCATCATTTGAGAGTTTTTTAGAGATGTTTCAATTCCATTGCGATACCTCATCCTAATTTAGTGGGAGGCAACTCACCATCACTCATTGAGTGTTGGGTTTGAATTTTGATTCAACCCAATCACTTTTCTTATGTATACTTTGATTCTTCAGTTAATATATGATTAACTTTGGGCTCTATTTTATGATATTATGCTTCATTTGTTTGTCTCTTATTGATCTTGGTTGTAGAAATATACATTATTTTGGAACCCAATTGCAAGGTTAGATAATGCAAAGGCAAAGGAAGGTGTTAATCATTGTTTAAATGGAAATAAAAAATTAATTATATACTAGGGTAATTCAACTTGGGGTTAAAAACCTATCTTACATGTGGATCATAGAGCTTGATGACTTGTAATGTTAGGTTACAAACATACTTTGCAATCGTTAAAATTTTTTAACTTATGTATTATAATGAACTCGTGAAAAAATGGACTAGATAGAATCCAAATGAACAAAGTTTGCAAGGAATCAAAATGCATGCAAGACAATTTGAAGACTACCTTCAAATGCATGCCTAGAGCACATAGGCTACAAAATAGAGAATTTTTCTAAGGTTATTCCATTAATTTCAAGAAGAAAAAATCAAGGATAAAACTACCTATGCATTAAGTGAACACTTTTAATTAGAAAATTTATTTCCATATCTAATATAGAATGAGTTTACCAAGACCATATGTTTGACCAAAATTATTTTTTGTTAAAAAACTCTTAAAATTAAAGATGATAAGTTGGTCAAGAGATTGACATAACATTGTACTTTTAGCCATTGATAATGCCAAGAGCTTATGAAAAGTGAAAATAATATACTATTTATAATCTAGGCTTATTTATATATAAATAGGTATTTGAGTGCCATATTTTGGATTATTTTAGCATATGATTTCTTAGATATCATTTGGTTGTTTTATGCACTACATCTCCTATTTATTGTGCGCCCGAGATCTTTTCTTTCAAATGTTTTTTTTTGAAAGGTAAATTGTACTACAATGATTATTTGAAACTTTTAGGTGGACATACTCTTATAGTATATTAGAATCTATGAGTCAATTTGGAATCCATCACTATTGAATACCACATTAATTTGCTTGGGAGTGTGGATTTTTTTCACTAGAAATAGGTTTTCCATATAAATGAATATGCCATTGTATATTTTTATAAATTTGTTTGTTGTAATTATATTGTATATTTTATTTCTATTGATATCTCCAACCATAAATTAGATTAGGAGCATTTTTTATATCTATTCTTTTTTCATATTCAAGCTGAAAAGTTACAAAAAATTAAAGATTTTATTTTCGATAAGGTGTAAAATTATTATTTAAACAAGTTTCAATCTCTTCTCTATATTTCATATTATGCATGTAGTTTTCTATTAATATGTGTAATTCCTAAACATTAAAAATCTAAAGGTTTGACATGAGTGAGTGATCTAAAATTTGCAAAGATAAGGTGGGAGAAAGGTAGAGAAAGGTAGAGAAAGAAAGAAGACAAGAAAGTGACATTATAGATAGGGATGGAGGAGAGAATGAGAGGGGAAGACATAATATTTATCACATATATTATTAAACCTTATCACATCATTTTAAACAAGACATACCTAATTAAATTTTTATGTTTTGTATACTCATAGCAATGGATTTAGCTCAAGATAAATGCGACATACAAATAATAAGATTTTATCTTTCCTATTTATTTAGAGGCGTAATAGTTATACCTATTAAGTAAATAAATAGTATGATTAATTGAGAAAATTAAATACGCATAAAAAATAACTTAAATTTTTACACCTGAAAATATGAAGTGTGCTAGAATTTACCTTGGTATATCACATGCTATGACTTTCTTTACCAATAGACCTGTTTTTTGAATACCTACCCTACTTAACAACAATGAATATTTTCAAAAATTCAATAGCATGGTAAATACAAACTAACTATTTATTTATAGTGTTAGAAATCTACCTACTATACTTGCTTACATGTAAAAATATATTATAAATGTCAGTTTTATTTTTCTATATTCTCTTTAATGACTATCCTACACTAGTCATTTTATGTAGAAATGTTAAAATCAATATTCAATTATTTTGATGTGATTAAATATTTCTAATTTCAATATATTTGTAAATATTTAGAAAAGTAATGTTTGGATAGTAACAATCTTCATCAAAGAATAGGATTTGGACCAAAAATAATAAAAAACATCCTTCGTCTAAGAATGGGATTTGGACTCAAATTTTAAAATGCCTTGGCCATCCCTAAATAGTCAAAGATTGTTACTTTAAATATACATTCATTTATCTTTGCCTTGAACAAATATATCAGTTTATATATAAATTTATTAGCTTCGCTACGAAAGTCAGTCAAACACATGGTTGGCATTCAGTCAAGCCATTTTGTTTAAGTTTATGGTCTTCAGTGTTTGCAAAATATAATAATGAACGCCACCGTGTGTTTAATACACAAAATGTTTTGATTCTTCGCCAATGCACGAGAGCCTTTAAATGTCCTGATTTTTACATTAAAACTTAATAACAATGACCATTCAAACATATTTTCTCTCCCATGTCCACAATTATTGGTTGTTTGACTACGTCAAATATGAAAATTATAGACAGTCTCTATTCACCACGTCATCTCGTAACAAAGGTATGAATTATACGAGTAATGAAAGTGCCACGAGATAAGAAGAAGAAAGTTTTATAAAGTGAAGGCAGGACTACCGCAGATTCATTCAAGCACGTCCAATGAACTTTTAGAATACGGCAAGTCGATGTGAGGGTTTTATGTTTGGAGTGGCATGTGGACAGAATGACGGTCAACCTCGCTGAGTCGTGAGGAATATCATTCTGCACACTCTTAATGACGTCCACAAAAGTCCTCGTCATAGTTCTTATACACAATAAAACGATTTCAGCATCCTTTACAAATTTACCTTTCACGTAGACCTGTCAAATATTGTGTAAATAAACGAGGGCAAAGATTCTCAAGCTAAATAAATTGTTTATTTGACAGTAAAAAAGGAAATGAAAGGAAAGGAAAGGTCCTTTTATAGTCCACTATACTAGTCATATGTTTTTAGGTCTACTTATGGTGACAGCAATATGGGACTACCCCGTACTTGTTGTGGGAGACATCCATTATGCTACAAACTAGCAATCACACCTTAGTGTGCAATGGGAACACCGTAGAGCTATGGAAAAATCATTTAAGTATTTGTCCGTTTGTTTGTCACTCCTTCTCATCCTCTCTAGATCTTCTTATCTTTGTATCAATATATCTCACCATCTATATATCTTTATAATTCTTCCCCTCTATCTCTCCCTCTATATCTCTCTAGATCTCTTTCTATCTTTACCTCTTGATCTTTCTCTAACTATCTATCTCTTTTTCCCCATCCTCCCACTTTATATTCATCTATATCTCTATCCAACCATCTCTCTCCATCACCCCCTTCCTATACCTTTTAATATTTACATCTCTATATTTCTTCTCTCATATCTCCCTCTATATGTATCTCTATCTTGTCATCCCTCTATCACTCTCTATGCCTATACATCTCCCCCTTTCTACCTCTCTCTATTACTTTCTACTTATATTTTTATCTTTATATTTCTCCCTTTCTCATTCTCTATTTTTTTTTATTTACATCTTTCACCTACACTCTCCCCCCCACTCTCTCTCCTCTCCATGTCCCTCTTCCTCTCTATCTATATTTCCCCATCCTCCCACTTTATATACATCTATATCTATATCCAACCATCTCTCTCTATCACCCCCTTCTTATACTTTTTAATCTTTACATCTCTATATTTCTTCTCCCATCTCTCCCTCTATATGTATCTCTATCTTGTCATCTTTCTATCACTCTCTATGCTTATATATACTCCCCTTTCAACCTCTCTCTAATACTTTCTAATTAACAAGAAAATGTGAAAAGAATGTGAAATACCATGAGGGGAAAAGAAGAGATTAAAAAGATATTTTAATTCTGCCACTTTATCTCTTTGCACCGTAAGTGGGCGCTCAAATGCGCTTATCGATTCTTATGACAAAGATACTAATGGAGTGGATGCAGTAATGATAATAAAATGGCAATGTAATGATAGTGTCCAGTGGAAACAATTGAACCAATTAGAGTGATTAGTAGTTTTATTGATTTCAATTAGTCATTTATACATCCTCTGGTCTTTCCCTCTCCTATCTAATTATGTATCTGAGTATGATAGTGTATTGGAATGTGGTTTAAGCAACTTGAATTTGAATATATATTATGTAATAAAATAGAACATATAATAGAAAATATAATCATTAAATAAATTTCATATATATTAAATATATGATTTCAATTAGTCTTTAAATTACATTTAACAATTTACAATACATAAAACATATAATAATTTAATATTTACAATATATAAAACATATAATAAGTATAATATTAATTAATTAATTAATTAATTATACACAATTTTTTATAATCAAAGTCAAATTTCAAACAAATCTATTTAATGTTTAAATTTAAATCATATTTAAAATTAATAAATGT
Source organism: Thuja plicata (assembly GCA_018584345.1). NCBI lineage: Eukaryota > Viridiplantae > Streptophyta > Pinopsida > Cupressales > Cupressaceae > Thuja > Thuja plicata. The sequence continues at coordinate 525,498 of MU226993.1, forward strand.
TGGAAGCCATATAATAAATTTATCCAACATATTTCTTCTTCCAATTACTAATATACATTCTATAAAATAATATTTAAATAACTGCATATAATTAATTTAATTCAAGTGGAAATTTAAAAAGTAAGCTTATTATTTTAAAATGAGGAAAATAATAGTAATGTTGAAAAACATTTTAAAGCTTGCTATATAAAGATTTCTAGATTAGAAATTTCTTCTTCTCTTAATCAAACCCAAATAATATAAAATAATAATAATAATTGAGAAAAAAATATTTAATTGAATATTATATTACTAAATTAAAACTTATAAAATATTATAAATAAAAAATAATAATAATCTTTCTTTAAAATAAATTATAATTGTAATACTCTTATAGCAATCTTTTTACATTAATTATAAGGATTTCAAAAAAGAGAAGACAAGACGAGTACGAGGCAGTGCCTCACTGAGTCAACATCAAGTACGAGGCAGGGCCTCACCGAAGAAGTTCAAACGAGAATATACATTATTAACAAAATAGTTAAATAGACAGCAGCCAAAAAAAGAAGATACCACAAGCTAAAGCAAGATGCCATCAATAGCATCAACCCAGGCCGTCCATCCCCTCTCGCCCTACATACAGACAATCCTCTTTCATTCCTGGATCTAGCGCAGCATAACCAGCAGCTCTTTCTTGGTGTTCTTGTTCTTTCTAACTTCTTGGTTCAGCTTGTTCAGGGTCTTTTCAAACATCTTTAAGTCATCAATATTTTTCCTCCACTCATGTCCATGCTGTATCTCATAAAGAAAGAAGGTGGCATGACTAGTCTTTAAGAATCTCTTGAGCTTCTGCTTATCAATCAGCATCGTAGTATGGACCTGCAAGAAGATTTTTAAAAAAGTGAGTTTTCTGAAAAACTCAGTAAGGGTCCTAGGGTTATTCTGATACCTTTCTTTATTTCTGCACTTCCAGATCTGCCACAGGATGTTAGAAGATAGAATATACCAAAAGATATTAGTGTCCTTTTTAATCACATTAATATGACCAGTCACAATATTCATAATAGTATAATCCAGCGAGTAAGAAATGCCAAACATTTTCCAAATCTCTCTAGAAAAAATGCAGTCGAAAAAAATGTGCCTACTAGTTTCAGGCATCTTACAAAATTTACAATACTCAATATTAGTTTCCATATTTCTGACTGGGAGTCTATTAAGCAACATCAGCCATTTAAAATACTTATTTTTAGGTTCAATAGATCCCTTCCAAAGGGAGCTGAAGTGCTTCTTCCAGGAACAAATATCAAGGGAGGTATACCAAAGAGAATTAATATGATCAATAATGGAAACATATTGTAATTAATGATATTGTATATGTTCTTAGCCTTAATTTTGGTTAAAATATTCCCATCAGGCCACTTGCACTGAAGGAATCTATTGGAATCCACATAGTAGGTCGAGGGGAGATCTTTGGTGGCTTTAACAATCATATTGTAGGTCTTTTTTTGTGAGTTTGGAATGTTGAATTTCTCTTTAATATCATTCCAAGGAATAAGTTGGTCATGTTCAAATAAGTCAACCAGCTGGGATATCCCTTTATTATTCCAAAACATAGCAGAGCACCCTTGGGAGAGGGCCAAGGGTTTTCCAGAAATCTGTAAATTCCACCATATGGATCTTTCACCATATAGAGTTTGATTATCATGGTAATCCTTATTAATAATATACTTCCTAACCTGCTCTGAGGCTTTCCAAATGGAGCAAAAAAATGCAGAACCATGGACCTTAATGGGATAGTTCCCTATAATAAGATCAGTGAAGGGCAGGCCTTTCCAAGATTTCGCATGTTTGGGGTAACCCCTCTCAATGTTGCTTCTAATAAGGATTTTCCATGGAGAATCACGCTCCATAGAGTGGAAGATCCATTTGGTGGCAAGGGCCACCCCTTGAGTCTTAAGATCCTTCAGCCCCAAGCCCCCAAGGAGACAGTCCGTATGACACCATTGCCACTTAACAGCATGTAATTTTTTTTTTCCTTTGCCATCAAACCATAAGAAATTTCTAACAGCCTTCTGGATTTCAAGAATTAGATAGTTATTGAACATCCAGGCTGAAGAGTAGTAGATATTGTAAGATGAAAGAATCTTCTGGCAAACCTGAACTCTGCCAGCAAGAGAGAGGAAGCGGTTGTGCCACTTATTGAGCTTTATGATAATTTTGTTTTTAATCCAAGCCCACATAGTTTTCAGAGAAGGATCAACAGAAAAGGGAATGCCAAGGTATCTAACAATCTTATGGGGTCCTCCCCATTGATATTGATACTTGTCACTCCAGTCAGGAGGCACCTCATCCCACCCAAGGCAAATAGACTTGGAATGAGAGATTTTGGCTCCAGATATAGTACAGAAAAGATCAAGCTTGTTTTGGAGTGCTTCAAAGTTATTAGCAAGGGCTTCAAAAAAAATAGTCGTGTCATCAGCAAATTGACCGTTGATAAGTTCCTCCTCATTAGGGAGCAAGATACCTTTAACAACAGGGGACATAGAATTATCTCTGAGGATATAGTGGAGAGCCTCTGAGGAAATCACAAAGAGGGAAGGGGAAAGAGGACATCCCTGTCTGATGGACCTACTAAGGGGGAAAGCATTAGACAGGGACCCGTTAATATCAATCTGAGCAAAGACATCCTTCAACATCATTTTAACAAGTTTGCAGAATCTGTTGGGAAAACCAAAAGCCTCGAGTGTCATGGTGATGAAGTTCCATTCCACCCTATCATAGGCTTTCTCGATATCCAACAAGAGCATAGAATATTTTTGTTGGGAGTGCTTAGCCCAATGCATCGCCTCCCAGCTAGTTATCACATTCTCTAATATATACCTTCCCTTAATGAAACTGATCTGGGTGGATCTGATAAGTTTAGGGAGAATATCCTTAAGCCTCAAAGCAAGGATTTTGACCAAAATTTTATAGGATACATTTAATAGAGTAATAGGTTTCCAGTTTTTAATAAGTGCTTTATCACCATCTTTGGGGATGAGTTTGATGATACCCCTGTTAATGTTCATACCCACAGAACCTCTATCTAAAGCTTCCGAATAGATATCAAGAAGCTCATGGAAAATCCAACTAATATTAGCTTTATAAAATTCCACAGGAAGGCCATTGGGCCCAGGGGCCTTGTCATTTTGGAGAGAAAGGACGGCCTTCTCAACTTCCTCCAAGGTAATCTCACTAGAAAGGAGGTTAGCATCCTGCCCATTGATCTTCTTAGGGATAAGGGACATACATTGGTTTCTAATGTTGGCAGCTTCCTCTGAATCCTTAGAGGTGAAGAGATTTTGGTAATATTTAGCAAAGGCATTCTTTATCATATCAGGGTTAGTGATGTCTTGATTATCAATAATGATTCTATCGATAGACTCATTATCCTGTTTATGCTTCAAAAGATTGAAAAATAATTTTGATCCCCTGTCTCCAAATTGCAGCCAATTGGCCCAAGACCTAATTTTAGCTCCTCAAGTTCTAGCCTGGAGGTGTCAGCTAAGGGCATCCTTAGCATTAATGACCTGGGTGGTAAGGTTGTAGTCAAAGGGATTGTCTTGGATACTGGCTTTAGCAATCTTAAGATTAGATGAAAGGGTCTTTTCAGTGTGCCTATAGTCCTTGGCTTTCTTTTGGCCAATAGTTTTTAACAAGTTCTTCCAAGCATTAACATTTAAGTTCCATTTTTCTGTGCAAGTGAGATAAGGATAGTTATTTTTATTAATCAAGCAAATAATATTAACCGCAGCCAAAACATCTTCATCTTTCAACAGGCTAGTATTCAATATGAATTTAGAGTCAGAGGTCCTGCAATAAGCAGGGGAGTTGTTGATAGTAAAGCAGGCCACAATGGGGTGATGATCAGAAAGAGTGGTGGATGTAACTAGAACAGAGTTGCCCCTTTTGTCTGGCAGGACAGAGAAAAAATTCTTGTTAGCATAGAATCTGTCCAATCTAGAGTATATTCTTGATGCCCCTTGCTGAAAATTGCACCATGTGTGCCATATCCCAGGATTGTAATCCTTATTTCCAGCAAGAGGGTCAAATAAAAGTTTATTGTTCTTTATCCTATCCCAATGAATCTTTTCTCTGTCTTTCCAGATAAAGGGCAGGCCTCCTTCCTTATCCTCTTGAGATTCGATCATGTTGAAGTCCCCCCCCACAATCCAAGGTAAATCAGGAAGATCATCAAGACAATCCCACAGGGTTATTCTTTCTTTCCAGTCATTTGAAGCATAAACAGAGCATATGCCAAAATTATTATTGTTATGCCTTATGGTAATCTAGACAGCTCGATTGAATGGGGACACCCCGTAATCAGTAATATAATTTCTCCATTTAGGGTTGACAAGAAGGGCAACCCCTCCTCTACCCCTAGGGTGCAAAGTGTGGTATTTAATCGCATCTTTCCAAGAAAATCCATGTTATTATTTTGGATGAATTCCACCGCTTTGATCTCTTGGAGCATCAGGAAGTCCATGTTCCTATGAGTATCTAAGTATCTTTTAATGACATATTTCCTATCTAGGGATTCAAGGCCCCTTATATTCCATGAAACACAATTCATTGAGAAATAGTGGTCGGGGGAGGGCACTGCATAACAGCTCCCAAACTAAGAGTCACACTAATTGGGGAAGAGTCATCTTTCTTTTTGTTTCTAGAATTTTTATTTTTTGACCCCACAGGTCTCCCCCGCCTTTTAGATGTGGGAAAATCTTCAATGTCATCATATTCATTATCAGAATCTATACTCGTCAAGTTATCAACATCCATGGAATGCTTGATGCTACATGAGAACATGGAGGGACAACAAGCGGGAATAACTTTGATAATACAGTTATCTTCAATTTCCCCGAGAACTTTATTAGGGGCTAAGGAATTAGTAGCATCATTAGATTCAACATTGAGCTCACATTCTTGTGAGCTAATAGAGATGGGGCTGCTTAAGATGGGAGGAGAGATTGGAGCTGTTACAACATTCTTTTTGTTCACTTTCCTATGTCATTTCTTGGTGATTGTTTGAAACCCATCATTGAAGGTTACCGGGGTTCCCACAGGGGCAGCATCATTTTGAGCTGAAGATTTATTTGCGGTAGTGGGGGCCTGAAGAGGGGCAGAGGGATTCAAGATAGGTGTGCTAGGCTGAGTTGATTGAAACACTGGTACAGTTCTATCAAGAGGAGGCTGGGAATTGTTATCGACTGAGGTTTTAATAGAGCTAGCATCCACTTTCTTCTTAATAATTGGGCAATCCTTTCGTCGGTGCCCTTCTCTATGGCACAAAAAAAAGCATTTAATCCCCCGAGGATCTCTATAGGGCACGATATTTTTTCTTCAGCAATGTTAACATTTAGGGCCTCCTGGATATCAGTCCCAGGTTTAAGCGAAATGAGGATGCGAGCATCCATGTGGGGGACCAACCTAATAGTGTCATACATTCGGATGATCCTACCGAAAGGTTCCAAAAGCTGAGGCAAAAAATGCCATAGGAAAGGAGGGATGTGCTTAACTAGTATCCATCTAGGGGCGGAGAGAGCAATGACCTCATCATGTATGGCATTGGGAGACCATGCCAGAGCACAAAATGAAGTTGAGCCCACATTCCAGTACTATTTTTTAAGCACTTCAGCCTGGGATTCATGAGACACAAAAAAAATAACATACAGACCCTTCTGAATTTGCCTACAGAACGAAATGTGATAACCCAATTTTAAATTCCAATAATTGTGAAACCAGTCATCTAGGAATTTGCGTGGAGGACACTTATCAATTTCAACAGTAGAGAAAAGGATAGCACAATTCCTTATTCTATTCTTTTCATTCAAAATTTCAACCATCATTTCTGGATTTGGAACAACAGAGATGGGGTTATCAGAAACCCTAGGGCCCTTACCGGAATTGCACGCTCCATTAGATGCAGAGCAACAAAACTTAGCACTAGCGTCCACTGCAATCTTGACGTTTGAAACCGCTTCGGAGAATGACTTTGGTCTGGAGGATAGGGCATCAACTGATTTTTTTGGGTTTGGCATAGCAGATTTAATGCCAACAGACGGGCATTCATGGTTAAAAGGAGGAGGGGTAGGTACGGGATCAGATGAAAGGCCGAGGGCAGGAGCAGTATTAACATCCATATTAATTACAGCACAAGTTGGAGGGAACACACCTGGAGTCCTGTCATCACCGGGAGCCGCCGGCTGATTTTTGCCAATGTACGCCACCTTGCTTCTGACCAATCGCAGTTCTGCTCTGAAAAAAATCGCAATTCCCTAAAAAAAATTGCAGTTCCCTAAAAAAATTTCCCACTCTTATAGCAATCTTGATCTTCATATATCCTTTTCCACCGTTAACATTGGGGAAGGAAAGATACACAATTAACATTTTCTATTATATACATCTATTGTTTTCTTGTTTTGTTTTATAAGAAATTTTAGCGACTTTCATGAAAGCTGTAGCAGGTCATACAGCTTCTGCGCCACCCAGGGCATAACCTCAAGTATGTTCGATATTCAAATGCATTTACATGCAATAGTTTCAGAGAGTATGTGCTAGCTAGTGGGCATAGATGCATTGCATGTGATAACGATATCCATATATGTTGTGCCACGGTTAGCATGACTGAAGAAAAGTTGAATGTCAAACTACTAATGTCTTTTTTTTCTTTAATATGATATTTCGGTGACTAAAGTTAATTAAGATGTAGCATTCTGTAAGGCATCCTAGCCACACACCGCTCCTCCTCTCCTATCCTCATTATGCACAACATCATGGTATATTTGATCTGAATATTTCTCGTGCCATGGTTAATATCGATGAAAAGCTACCCATGCAAGCTCTTCTTTTATACAAATATTGTTTTCTCTTATTTTTTATATGATGTTTTAGTGACTTGCATTGAAGATGTAGCAGCTGCAGATCATACACCATTCGAGCAACCCAGGGCACTGTCTCAGCTTTGTTCAGTATTATCCAAAGGGCGTTGGTTTTAAATACAACAGTTGCAGAGAGAATTTGCATGGGATTGGGTACACATGTTATGCTTGCAATTTTGATCTACATGAATGCTGCGCCAGGGCATTTCCAATTTTCGATTAGTGTTTCTATGGTGGGAAGGGAAAGTGGGTCAACTTCCAAAATGGAGGCTGCACGCACTTTTTTTGGGTCGTGGGGACCACTTTTCATCGAACAGGTTACATTTTTATGCTTGAAAGAGAGGCGTTGATGGAATAAAACTTACATATTTGCAGATTTGATTGATGAATTAGAAAATAAATAAAACATATGTTGCACACATAGTGGGATTTGAACATGTGACCTCCCTTTCAATAGTACAAGTTCTCCACCATTAGAATAACTCAAGCATACAAAAGTTCAAGGAAATTTTCAATTTTGATCTCAATTTTTATACCTTTCTCTTTACTGAGTCTTAGACACTAGTCTTTCTCAGAATGGTTCATGCTATTATTAATATTTATTTTTTTATTATTATATTTTCATGAGAGCAGTTAATAATGAGGTTTTACATTAGAGTTTTTAAATGTTTAGCTATGTGGAAGGAAATGAAAAATGGTACGATAATTTTTCTAACGATGTTTTTTTTTTCTTTATTTTTTTAAACTAATTAAAATGATATTTGAATCTAAAATTTTAAATATCAAATATTAAATTTCTGATTGTAAAAGTGATATTGTGAATGTAACATAAATTCATATATTTTAGAGAGCAATCAAATTAGTTCATCAAAGTATATAAACAATTATTCTTCTAAATTATAGTTCAAATGAAATTGAGAATATATTTTACAAATAAAAGAGGCATAGTATTATAGGCATTTTTTGTTGGATGTGAAGTCCAACTGTTCATTTCTTCTTCCATGAATTTTCATTTCATATTCTCTTGTTTGACTCTTCATCTTCTCTTGAGCACTATTGCATAAATCTGAGGAGAAATCCTTATGTAATCAAGCTGTGATGACTGAATAAAGTTTTCCTCTGCTATGTGGTCGATATAGCCAAATTGGTGAACCACGTTAAATCTTGTCTCTATTTGTGACCTTTCTAATTTGTCTATTTATTTACAATTGGTATCAGAGAATCTAAGATCTAGAGAGATCAGAGTAAAGCAACATGTCATGCCCCACAAGGGAACCGGGGAAGAGAACATAGATTCTTTTTATAAAAGAAAACCTAAGTAATGATTTATGAAAAATTTTGAATTTTTAAAAGAATTACATGAACAAAACATAGTTTAAGTTAGATTCCTCCAAGGTTCCTTTCTTAATAAATACACAATTTATTTAAGTCCATTTAGTGTACTAGCAACTTGATTTAATTCTTAAGAAAACTACATCTCAATAGTTGTAGATTCTTTATAAAGAAATACAAAGTACTTTCATTTCAATTTGCCATTTAAATCCATTTTTAATCCTAAGTATCCTTTATGAATGAGATAACTTTTAAAGAAAATAGAATCATCTAAATCATTTGATAAATTACAAATATTACATTTGTTTTTCAATAGCTTTTCACTTAATCAACAATAATGAGAAACATACTACTTTACTTGGAATGATACAAATTCCTTTTCTTTTCCAACATCATATACATAAAGTTCATGCTTTCCCTTTTCTTTTTTTCTAAGTCTACCCATTCCAAATACATCATTTTGAAGTACATTTATGATTACATTACATTCATCTCCTCTTGGGAGGTAACAATAATTTTACATCATGAAAGATAAAGTCTTCATTCTTCAAAACTAGAACATTAAGCAAGCATGAGTCCTCAAGCACCGCATCCACAAAAAATACCTCGATAAAAGATTTACCACCCAGCCACGTGGATACCGAAAGGCCCACTCCCCCGTGCTAGGAGATAGACACCAAGGTCCACAAAGAAGGGATAGGTAGGCCATACCTAGGGTTGGGTAACCTTTCCCAAATAACAAATGAAAGAAGATCAAAGTATAAAATATTTTCCTAAAGGTTCTAAGGCTTGGTAGAAACTCTAAGAAACAACCTAAGTGAGTGTCATTGCATAGCCCTCACCCCTTGGGTTGTCTTGGTACTATCCACTCTGGCCCCCAACCCCCAAGTAGGCACATGCAAAATCGAATGCCTTTCATACAGACAAGCGCCATTCGATCATACATATGCATAGGTACCTTCTCCCACTCCCATCCATAGCCTTTACTAGCGCTAATGGCATGGGTGAGGCATACATTAATCTTTTTAGTGTTTGAACCCATTCCCAAAAGTTTAATTAAATTTTTCACTTGTTAAATAACTCTTCAGTCGGTTATCCTAGTTCTAGCCACTTAGGGCCCCGGCCCTGCACTGAGAGCCACTCACTTAGTGTTCTTAGGTTTTCTACCCTTAACCCACACATCACAAATACATCATACATGTAGTAAAAACACATCATAAACACATTTGAGAGATGCATCAAAGAATAGAAAATAATAAGGTAGTTTAGGGATGTTTAGGAAAATTAGGAACATTTAGGGAGGCCTAGAATTGTCCTGATCCTCCTAGACAATCCTAAATGCTAATCCTACTTCCTACACACATCCTAAACCTATTAAAGCATCTAAATGCACCATATAACCTCCATCAAACACGTAAGGAACATATTTAAAGTTACACAAAATTTCACATGCCAAAACACAATGCTCTGTAAAATCTCACGTGCCTGACATTTAACTAAGTCAGATTTTTAAAAAAATCTAAAATCTAGAAGTTGAATCTTAACTCCTAGGAAGCTGAAACCTATTTCAATCATCCTAAAAGGTACCTAATTTATTTATACAAGTATAACTTAAAGTATAAGAAATTAAAGTATCAAACTTATACTATAAATAATCTAAATGTTATACTATGTTATACTTGTACAAATCTTTATGAACGTTATACAATGTTATACTATGTTATACTTGTACAAATATTTCTGGTTTCTGCCTAACCTTAACCCAAGCGCATTCTTTTATGACAGAGAATTAAATTCATGTTACACTTGTATAATCGAATGGCCTAATACAATAATAGAGTAACGACTGATAGAATAGAAACGTATATTTTATACATGGCTGATGGACTACAATGATATAGCAACGACTGACAAACTACAATGATAAAGCAACGGCTAACAAAATTACAATGATATAGCAATGGCTGAAAGACTACAATTAGGTATAAATGGCTGATGCTATATTTGTATAAACAAACTTACTAAGTTGGGATTATATACAAACCCTAATCCACACACGAGATCATAATAATACTAACTTGGGATTAAATTAACAATGACAGATAAAAAATGACAGGTTACAAATGACAGATTACAAATTACGGATTACAAACCCTAATCCAAACACATGAGAACAAAATCTGATTATAAACATAGATAAAATGAAAATTCTATGGATTCTCCAGACTCTTACAAATGCTAGTAGTATTCATATTCATAATGCATAAGAAGTAATCTGTATTTGATATATATGATCATATTCTCTTTTCCATCAATAAAGACACAGTGATATAAGAAACATAAATTTTTTGAAGCCTATATAAGAAACAAGCATACAGAGAAACATCCAATGATACTTTCATCAGTTCATAATGCAAATCAGAGTTAACTCTCAGGATGAATTCCAACCTGGAGTCCTGCGTAGATTCGGTTGATGAAGAAGAATCCAATCCTCTCAAACTTTGCCAGCACTCCTTCAATCCTTCTAGATGCAATCTCCAGCCTCTACTTGTAACCACCAAATGCCAAACTAAAATAATATTGAATTATCTCCTCACAAATATAATTTTCCTACAAGCATAATACTAATCTTGTTATCATTTCTTTTTGAATCAACTCCTATCCAACACCCTTTCACACAAGAAATCTTTCCTGTATATAGATTGGAGGAGGTGGTTGCACGGGTAATCCAACTGATGCAACCATCCCAACTATCCATCCATTAATAATTAGGATTAAATAATATTATTAAAGTCTTTCCCGAAAGAGATATAATTAAATTTACCTATTACCATAATCTGATTTATTTTTCTTTTATTTAAGGAAGGTAATAGTAATTATTATATACAACACATTTACCATATCATTAACTTATGTGATTGTTTATTAATATAATGCAATAATTACTTACTCACCAATAATTATATAAATATATGTATGCATATGCATATGTGTGCACCCATATGCCTATCTGTACATATATTATTATTATTATAAATATTATTGCAAACATAATATTATTAGTATAAAACATATTATTTATTTATACACTAATCCATATTCTTTACAAAACACAATAGTGATATATAAGGTGAAATATACCACTATTATTAAAACATTTATTATTATCATAGGCATTTTATTATTATGAATATTATAAAATAATATCATAGAATTCTTTATTATTATTGATATTAAAATCACAAGATTTGGTCACATACTAACTCATTCCTAGCAAGAAATGCTAGTACATAAGTAGCTACTAATAAATATAAATTACTAAATCATACAATAATTCACATCAATAATCTACTAACAAAATTGAACATACCATGAAGACAATTAGATCTACCATACTCAAAACCTCATCCTCAAAGAATGCAAAAGACAAGAAACCAACTACAAGATCCACAAAACCAAAAAAACTAAGAGGACACATAAATACATCATCCACACAAGGGACTGACTCAGGAACTCCCCACCTAAAGGTAAAAGGATCAGAGGCAGAGTTCCTTCATGTGGAACCTTGTGATATCTCTGTAACAACAACAACGATCAAGGATTTTGAGGGATTGCTCAGCCTGTGAAGCCAGGTGGAGATGATACTCGGTACCCACACTCCTAAATCACCAAGAAGAGATACATGGATACATATGGATATACATACAAATCAGATATATGCAAGTAGATGACCAGGATCGATACATCATGTGGACCTCACTAAGTGAGTAACTACGACTTCATCCTGGGTCATGAAAACACATCAGACACGTATTCATGAAACATAAAACATCATGATAATGGTTAGATTCAAATCCTTGGGTTAGATCCATAAAACATATAAAAAAATATGGTTTTATAATCTCATAAACATATAAATGATAACCATAAATGTATAGTTCTAACCATCATAATAGAATGTCCAAATCAGAAAGTCCAAGTATCACCATAGGAGAGGGTATTACACAACATCATGAAGGGAAGCATAAGAGTATTAATTATTTGAAAGACCAAGTATTTCTAAGTTGGGCTTTGGAAGCATGCCATCTCAAAGGGATTGATGCCAAGTATGTATTGAATCTAAAGAGGCACGTATTCTCTTAAAAATGATTTTTTAGTTCCCCTAAGTTTTAGGGAAGATGAAGAGTCTAGGAGGTTGGAGCAGTCGAATTTATACAAAGTGGGTGGTTAGGGTTTGGTGCATACCCTAGGGATGACATCCTTCACAGAGGTTCCACCTCATGATGAAAAGGCTAGGGAGAAGATTTTCAAGACCAAATGGGCACAGTTTCATATAGTTAGCAAGGGCACTGGTCACAAGCAAAGGCCAAATCTTGTTAGGGTGCTGGTCACAGACAATCTCAAACCACTAATTTCTATTCATATTCTTCTCCCAAATTGATTTTATCAAATATTGTATTAAGGTATGTACAAGATCATGAGGGGCCAAAAAGTAGCAATGTGAAAAAAATCCACTTTTCACTCGTCCAAATGCACATGAAAAAATGTGTTGACCTTTTAGTAGGCTTGGGTGTGAGTACACTTGGGAAAACTTGACACCAAAGCACAAGTCTAGTCAGGTACCTAAAAAATATTGGGTACCCAAAATTATCGGGTACCCAAAGCATGTGGCATAAATCAAAACCTGTGAGCTATTTTCCTCACTTCTCTCATTGTGTTAGGATTGAAAAATGGCCTGATATATCCTATACTCAATTTTTTTGGGTACCTAATTTCTCTAACAACAAATTTATCTCCACATTATATATGGTAAGTAAATTCTTGGTATATTTTGATTAATTTATTTCATTTTGATGTTAAATGTAGTTTTTTTGGTTGAAATAGGGTTTTGTATTGATTTTTTTAATAATATATGAAATCAATTTGAAATTTATTTTTATTTTTTATTTAATTAGGGATGGCTGACAACAATGAAGAAAATAACCCTCCCCACCAAATAACGATCCCCAAAACAATCCAGAACTGCTTCAAAACCCTCAATCTTTAGAGGATTTGATACAAGACAATTTAAACACTATACGGGGCTTCTAAAACATGTATCATAATATATCTACATTAGGTCCCATGCTTGCCACCCTAAATACTATTGTTGAAAACATTGACACACTTACGTAGCAACATAATGTTGCTCTTCCTTGGCGTGATGATATGCATGCCCAATTTAATGATGGGTTTGACCATGATGAGATTATAACCCTTAATATATCTAAATAAGATATATCCTCCTTTTTTGTGAATTATAAAACTAAATTAAAAGTTGACCCCAAGAAGCCCAAATTATCAATTAAATAGTGCACAAATGATGCAATGCATCCACACTTTTGGGATCGCTGGTGGATGTTTTTTATAAACCACCCCATAGCTATTTGGAGCTCCCTTTCTATTTTATATAAAAATTGTATGCTAAGTTCATGCTTGGTCACAATGTAAATTATTGGAGCATGAGGCCCAACATGGGCATAGGGAGAGGATCTCCTCAGACTAGGCCATTTTCCCAACGCAAAAAGGCCACTACGTTTGTCCCCCCCACTGATGTCCCACCCCCTCCTCTGGTGCCGCATCCTAATATCATTGTAGAGGCTGCCTCATAGATTATTAGCGCCAATCACACCCTGAGTGATTAGTTGATTGCACAAACTAGGTCATTTTGCCTCCTGGTGTGGATAATGCTAGTGCATTGACATCTGGCAGTAGTTCACATGTATGCCTACCCCATACTTGCATTATGTGCAATAATTTGTGCCTTGAACCACTTACTGATGCTGATACATATCCATATGTTATTGATGAGGAGGATATAGGGGACGAATCTAAAGATGCTACAACACCTCATGGAGCATCTGCGTCTCATGAGAGTGCTAAGGAGGGGTACACAAAGCCATGGAGTCATGTCAATACGGTAAGAGTAAACATTATAAATAAATTTGTCACGTGAATTATTTAATTAAAAAATAATTTATTTGCTTATATTAGTTTTAATGAGTTCATACACTTATGTATACATATTTGGTCCATTTATGTTTAGTCGATGATAGAGGAGGAGTTGAGACTGGTGGATGACTCCACAATCTTGGCCATTTTATTTGTCCTTGACACCTATATGATATATTATAGATTATGTAGCCATTAGTTTTTTATATCATTTGATGTACATGCTTAAATCTATATCAATTAGAACAATAAAATTCATACATTTACTAATATATTTTCATCTTATTGTACTCTTGTAGGTATCAGCTGATATCAGTGGGGGGCACGAGGGGGTTCCTTCTTCATGTGTTGACAAAGGAAAGGTAATTCATTGTTTAAGATTAATTATGCATTAATATGTATGCCACTTGTGTGTAGTAATAAATATTTTACATACACTTTATTGTATAGGGTGTGGCTCTTGATAATGTCCTGACATAGGTTTGGGAGCCTAGGCTGATAGGCATCTCGATTCGGAGTGATAGCCAAATCGTACGTAGATTTACATATTGTTATTTGTATTTTGTAACGAGGGTTGTTATGATGAAGTACATTTATATATAATTGACTATCTTTTTTACTCTAATAGGTTACTCCAAGTGTGAGGGAGGCCCCACGAGAATCTTTCATATCTTTGTTGACCCAGCCTACTATTCCAGAGGAGAGATTAGTGGACATAAGTTTTAATTTTAGTTCAATCAATTTGTAGTTTTATTACGCTATGATTGTATTTTGTAAATTTATTACTCTGTGTTGCACCTTGGGCCCCTGCACCACTCTACTAATCTCATTATTACAAATATATATTTATAGGTCAGAGTTGGTATTGGTGGCATTGTCCCTTCGCTACCAAGGGCTTATGTTAGGACACCTGATCATGGTAAGCAATCTAGAGGCCAGGTACAGATGCTTGTCTTTAGTTATAATTTATAATTAAATTAGTGTTTGAATTATGAATTATATATATGTAAAAATCATATAAACTAAGCAATCTAACTTGGGTTTGAACTCATTTTTTATGCAGGATCAATCAGAGCCAAATAGTTCTTCAAAGAGGCTACATTTTGATGATCCCCCTATGGGATAAGATGAAGTTTTCATTGTGGTCCTTTAGAGATGCCACTTGGCACATTTTGTGATGGCATATATGCCACATTGTACACCTTGAAACACTGATTTTGTAGACATTTGAAATGACATGTGCCATATTTGTATATGGAGATACTTTTGATACTTTCTATATATAGAACATTTTCATTTTTATGTTATATTTGTGTCATCTTTTGTATACACATTTATTATTCATTTTTATGGAATTTAATGGTGAATTTATATCTTGACTATGATTATGATTGTTATATCTTGAAGTTATATTTTGAAGTTATATTTGATTAGCATTATGATTTAAATTATATCTTGTTGAAGTTATATGTCAATTTGTTTGAATTTGTTATAATAGATATAATAAATTAATGAGATCACTCATATTCTCCTTTGTTTTTTAACAATACCCTAATCCTTCCTTCAATAGTACATCAACTTCTAGATTATTTTTGGTTATTTTCTCAAAAAAGTTCAGTAGCGACTATTTTTGTTTGTTTTCTCCAAAACTATCCAAAATACTTCCAAAACTAATAAGTGTTTTAGATACCCTTTATCAATTTATAAAACATATGTCAAAATCAAATGACATTGTTTTGTAACATCATGCTCAAAATTTTTTGTCCTTAGTCACATACCTTGGGGACACTTGGGTTGAGCGTGGTCGCGAGCATTCCAGTGACTTCATGGGAGAACGGGGTTGTCACTAAAATTTACCTGGCCAATCGGAGCCGATGGAGAAAAAATTTTGATGCCAGGATAGACGGTTTGAAAGATACACTACGGTGCTACTTTCAACTGACCCTCACTGCAAGTTTTGGCATCGAAAGAGATTGCCTTGCCAAATTCAAATGAAGTCAAATCACCCAAAAATGAGAGAGGTTGTTGTAGACCTCAACAACACAATCATGCATTCCTTTACTTATTTTTGATACATCTCACGAGGTTCAAGATATAAGCATTGGAAGATCGCTGCCCAATCGTACTTAGTGCACCTTGGGGATACATGGGTCGAGCACGGTCGTGAGCGTTCCAGTGACTCTGTGGGTGGAATGAGTTTGTCACTAGTATTTACCCAGCCAACTGGAGCTAATGGAATGGATGGTTTGATGTCAATATAGACAGTTTGAAAGATACACTATGGAGCTACTTCCAACTCACCCTCACTACAAGTTTTGGCATCGACTGAGATTGCCTTTCCAAATGAAAATAAATTTGAATTGCCCAGAACTGAGAGAGGTTGTTGTATACCTCAAAAACCTAATCACATAGCCCCTAATAGTTTTTTGATACCTCTCATGAGGTCTGAGATACAAACCTTAGAAAATCACTCCCCAATCCTTCTTAGTGCACTTTGGGGACACGTGGGTCGAGCATGTTCGCGAGCATTCCAATGACTCCGTGGGTGGAATGGGGTTGTCAATAGCATTTACCCAACCAAACATAGATGATGGAATAGACTGTTCCATGGTAGGGTGGACAGTTTGAAAGATGCAGTACAGAGCTACTTTCAACTGACCCTCACTGCAAGTTTTGGTATCGATTGAGATTGCCTTGCCAAATGAAAATAAAGGCAAATCTCCCAAAACTGAGAGAGGTTGTTGTAGACCTCACCAATATGATCGTGTAGGCCTTAATGGTTTGTGGATACCTCTCACGAGGTCTGAGATACAAGCCTTAGAAGATCGCTACCTACTCATCCTTAGTGCACCTTGGGCACACTTAGGTTGATTGTGTTTGTGAGCATTCTAGTGACTCCATGGGTGGAATGGGATTATCACTGGCATTTACCTAGCCAACCAAAGCTGATATATTAGATAGTTTGATGTCAGGATAGACATTTTTAAAGATACACTACAGAGCTACTTTCAACTGACCCTCACTACAAGTTTTGGTGTTGACTGAGATTGCCTTGCCAAATGAAATTGAAGTCAAATATCCAAAAACTAAGAGTGGTTGTAGTAAACCTCAGAAACAAAATCTTGTATCCCTTTATTTTTAGTAGATACCTCTCACGAGGTCTAAGATACGAGCCTTGGAAGATTCCTACCCAATCTTTCTTAGTGCACCTTGGGGACACATGAGTCAAGCGCGGTCGTGAGCATTCTAGTGAATCTGTGGGTGGAATAGGGTTGGCTCTAGCGTTTACTTGGCCAACTAGAGTGGATGGAGAAGATGGTTTGATGCCAGGCCAAATGGTTTGAAATATATACTACGGATCTACTTTTAACTGACCCTCACTACAATTTTTGGCATCGAAAGAGATTTCCTTACCAAATTGAAATGAAGTAAAATCACCCAAAACTGAGAGAGGTTGTTGTAGAATCATACACACAATCTCGTAGCCCATGATGGTTTGTTGACACCTCTCACAAGGTCTGAGATACCATACGTAGAAGATCGCTGCCCAATCATGCTTAGTGCACTTTGGGAACACTTGGGTCAAGCGTGGTCGCGAGCATTCCAGTTACTTCATGGGTGGCCTGGGGTTGTCATTGGTGTTTACCTAGCCAACTGGAGGTGATGGAGAAGACACTTTGATTCCAGGATGGATGGTTTTAAAGATACACTATGGAGCTACTTTCAACTTACCCTCACTGCACAGTGACTCATTTACATATATCATGTATGTATCCATCTATGCTTATGATCTAGAGGC
Organism: Thuja plicata; assembly: GCA_018584345.1. Lineage (NCBI taxonomy): Eukaryota > Viridiplantae > Streptophyta > Pinopsida > Cupressales > Cupressaceae > Thuja > Thuja plicata. The sequence goes on from MU226993.1 coordinate 543,516, forward strand.
TTGGAGAACTCCTCAAATTTAACAACAAAACTCCACACCTTTGTAAAATAATCCTAAGGTCTCACTATATACCCAAGCGATCCCACTTGCTCCAAGAGGTCAAATGACTTCAAAATGACACAAGGCTAACCACAACACTTCCTAGGGTTCTAACAAGTTCCAAACAACTTGTCTTGATAGGTTACAAGTGCACAATCTGTGAGTTTCAAATACCATTTAGCGCCTATTGATGAAATATAATTCAAATGAAATTTTAGAGCATCAAAGATTGTTTGAAATGATGAAAATAATATCCTTAAAGCATTAGAAACAACACTCAAACTTATAAGAAATCAAACAATGCAAATGACATAGGTAAATAATTAAAAAATATGAGTTTACATTGCCTATTTATGAGAAAATCTGTTCTTAGATCCTTTGTTGTCACTATTGGCAACCCATACATGATTTTGGTCCTAAGCACTTATCAAGACTTCTAGGACATTTAACTTTTAAATCAAATTGATTGTTAAAAATTCCCATTATAGGCTTCAAAAGATCTCAATAAACCATTAAGGATTATTTTGCCCTTCTATCTCTGATTGGATCCATGGTGACCCTAGGTGTCTTCATAGGTTATCCTACACAAGTTACAATCCTCATACAAAACCAAGTTTATTGACTCAAAATAGAATCTAATAAAGGTGAAATTAATGTATTGAATTTAAGCTTAACAAACTTCAAAAACCTTGCACTGAGTTAACTTATTACCTAGTCAAGTGTTCCTGAAGGGTCATCTCTTTTCTTTAGGGTCTTTAATAGTGCTCCATGATCAACAATACTAATAGTCCAAAGTTATTTTATATTTGGTCTTTCTTGATGCTTTGACAACTTGACATTTTTTTCTATAACAAGGTGTGAATACATTAGAACAGTTTTGTGCTTCTCATAGTCTTGAAATGCAAGAATTCCATTCTTTCTAATCATATATGTTAACAACCATGTTCCCAAAATAAAAACTGAACCAGTAGGATATGTGAACCCCTCACCATTTGTCATCGGTTGTACAATCTTTTGTTTACCTTGTACACAATGTGCTAACCAGTAATTTGACCTCTCATCATTCCCCTACAGTGCAACCAATGTAAAAACAACTCCTCGCTTTAGAAGATCTGAAAGATGGTCAAAATCAACTGAAGTGTCCATTTCATCATTTCTTATAGAGAGTGTCAAAGATAAAGGAGTTAGATACTCTAGAACCCATGTATCCACCCACTCACTTGACTCACAATTATCCCAATCATACTGAAAATACATGGGGAAAAAAAAAGGCATCTCTCCTGTCCAATTTGTCCATGTAGTACTATCAGAGCTTCAGACTGAATTTATTTTTGGAGAGTATTTCACCGTTTGACAATCCAATCTATCTCCTATAGTTCCCTCCTCAACCAACTAAAAGAATCTATGCATTGTAGAATCAAGAGTCCCTAACTATGACAATGCTAATGATGGGGAGCTCCTCTCCTAGAGCCTTATAGCTCTCTCCAAGTCCTTCTCCTAGACTTCCTTAGGTTCTCTTCTCTACCCTAACTAGAGGATACTTTCCTAATCCCCTAACTCACTAGTAACTCTCCGCCAATTTCAACTCCTCTATACTCCTCTCCATAGCTTTCTTGCATCCATGGTTCCACTATCGTCCTATCACTTCTATGGTATCAAACTCATAGGGATTGATTTCCAAACTCCCCTTAGGTCTAATCAAACCTCTAAGGATTCTATTTTGTGAATCCCCCATTAATTTTCCAAACGTGTTCTAAAATCAAGCCTTTTAGGCCTTGTAGCACTTTTAGGCCTACTAGCCCTCCAAAACACAAAAAGGTGATTTATCTCCTAAAATACCTTAACATCCCTAGAAAAAAATTCCATATTCCTTGTGGGTTTTTCTTCCCCTTCAATATTTTCTATGTCTTTGGTAACAATTCTATCTGTACAATGGACTTTTGCCAAACCCCTAAAAATAAGGGTTTATAGGGCATGATGGCTGGTCTGGCTTCTTGATCTTCTGCCATTGATATAGTGAGATCCTCTAAACTCCTCCTTCAATCAAAAGGTTTTCACCTTATGCCCCTACACTCCACTAACATTTATTGGTACATACCAATCACCTTGCAACCTCCATTGTTGTTGCACTACTCAGTAACCCTAGCTAGAATAGATAATACTCGCCTAGGGCCTGATTGTTTTTAAGCTTCGCCTACACACACACACACTCCAAAATATATATGTACAAATTATATACAAGGATATAATGGATTCCAAGTGGTCATGTATTTTGAAGCATAGGAACACCAAAGAAACCCATTCTTTACATGACTGGACTAAAACTGGGTAGTGAACTTATAAAACACAATAAATTTCACATAACCTAACTAGAAAGTAAAAAATACTAAAATAATGCCATGAAGATCTTTTTAATCACATTTTAGACACTATCCATTCATTCATTCAGTCCATTCAATCCAATAAGTTGGTGGATGATGGCTCTGCAACTTAAATACATTGTAATTTTATCCTTCTCACACACCAGTCCGTACAATACAATCTAACTGCCAGATTAGGGTTGGACACACCTTATATACCTCTATCCTACATATTTAGACCCTGTGGTCAATATTTTGGCACCATAAGTGCCAATTCCTAAAAAGTAGGAAATCTTATCATGATGACTTTGACAACTTTTTTGTCAAAATGACAATTTTCTCATTTTGAGAGTCCTAATTGGTTGCAAACCTTACCAATTGATCTCAAATGACTAAAAAAGAATAAAAATTTAAAAATATTCCCACTTTGGGACTTTGGTCAACCCTTTGACTTTTTAGTTGACTTCTAGGTTCAAGACCCCTAGAATCAACTAGACTTAGCAACATCAAACCCTAACCTTTTCTAACACTAACCACACTTCAAAACACACTAGGGACTTTATAGATTACATGGATGGTTGGCGAAACCAACCTACAAGTAGAAACTAATTAAAGATCTTACAAAAGACCTTAGGGTGCTCTTGCACCATCCYCCCCCTACAAAAAGAAATTCAAGKTACCTATGGTGTTAGGAACTCCTCACTAATTYCATGMTTCTTGAAGTCACTCTCAKCTATCCAAGTGGCTTCTGACTCTAGTTTCTATCTCCACTTCACTAGATGCTCCATATAGAATTTGTGTCTTGTCTTCTTCTTCACCCTTGAATCCAATATCTTCTCCACTTGTGGCTTGACTTGTTCCAGATTCTTGAACTCTCCCATGTCCTTATGCACCTTTGTATTGTATTGAAACTCATATATCTTTGGCCCCTTATACTTGATCAAATCTTTCACATTGAAGATTGGAGAAATTGACATCTCCTTGGGAAACTCCACCTTATAAGCATTAGGTCCATACTCAGCCAATATCTTGAAAGGTCAAATTATTTTCATTTGTTACTTACTAGGTATCCCCTTTTGTAGTCTTGCCTTTTTTTTAGGAACACCATTACTAACTCTCCCATTTCAAACTACAAATCTCTTTTTCCCTCATCTCTTTTTGCCTCCAATTTTTGATTGGCCTCCATTAAGGTCTTTTTCACTTATTCATGAATTTTCTTCATTGATTGAGTGAAGTCATCAGCATTCCCACTAACTCCCTCATATCCTTGGAGGTCTCTAACCTCCATCACACCCCTTGGATGTGCCCCATACACAATCTCAAATGGGATTTTTCCTGTAGTCCTATTTGTGCTATCATTATAGGAAAATTCTTCCCGTGGAATAGCTTGCTCCCATCCTTGTTCATATTCCTTTTTCAGACACCTAAGCAAGTTTCCAAGAACTCTATTGATCACTTCAATATGCCCATCCATTTGAGGATGATAGGAAGATCCATGAGACAAGTTTGCACCTAGTCTCTTCCATAGGGTCTTCCAAAAGTGACCCATGAACTTCACATCCCTGTCTGCAACAATGCTCATTGGTAGGCCATGAATCCTCACTATTTATTTTAAGAACAAGTAGACAATATGGCTGGTATCATGTGTCTTTTTGCATGGTATGAAGTGTCTCATCTTAATGAACCTGTCTACCACTAAAAATACACTGTCTAAACCAGTTGGAGTCCTAGGTAACCCCACTATGAAGTCCATACTTATGCACTCCCAAGGTCTACTTGGGATGGGTAATGGATGGTAAATTCTTGCATTTGATGAAGTGCCTTTAGCCTTCTGACATATGCCACACTACTCCACATATCTTCTCACTTCCTTCTACATCTTTGGCCACTAGTATAACCTTTCCACTAGGTCCAATATCTTATTTAGTCCAAAGTGTCCACTTAGACTCCCATTATGTTTCTCTTGAATGAGGTTCTCCCTCATTGAGACTTTTGGAACACAAAGTTGTTTTCCTTTGAATAGAAACCCATTCTGTAATGTATACTCTGCAAACTCACTATGAAAGTGAATCTCAAAATCTTTACACACTTTATACACCTCTGAGAAATCTTAATTTCCCTCATATAGGTCCTTAAAACCTTAAACTCATGTGCTTTGCAACTGAATCTCTTGGATGGTGAGTAGTCTCCTACTAAGGGCATCTACAACTTTGATTTTCACCCCCTTCTTATGCTTTATAGTGAAGGTATATGACTGTAGGAATTCCATCCACTTTATGTGCCTCTAGCCAAGCTTGTCTTGAGTGTTTATGTAACTCAATGCTTGGTTATCTGTAAAGACAACAAACTATTTATGAAATAGATAATGCCTCCACTTCTTTAAGGCTTGCAGAAGAGAATATAGCTCCAAGTCATAGGAAGAGTACCTAGACTTAGCCTCATTTAGTCTTTCACTGAGAAAAGGCCATAGGCCTACCTTCTTGGCTTAGGACAACTCCTACTGCAATGCTACTTGCATCACACTCAACAATAAATGGTTTGTCAAAACTAGGTAACAAAAATATGGGATGAGTAGCCACTTCCATCTTTAATCACTCAAACCCCTCATTAGCTACCTTTCTCCACACAAAATTTATTTTCAATCCTCCTTTTATAGTCTCTAGGACTGGAGCACAAATCTTACTGAATCTCCTAATGAACTTCCTATAGAATTGGGCTATCCCATGGAAGCTTCTAACTTATATCCTATCTTAGGAGTAGGCCAGTTCAATATAGCCTCTACTTTCTCTTTATCCATTTTCAAGTCATTCTTGGAAACTACAAAGCCAAGGTAGACTAACTCTTCCTTTATGACCTCACTCTTCTCAAGGTTTATGGTTAGTTTCTCCTCCTGCAACTTCTTCAAAACTAACTCCAAGTGTTTCATATGATTCTTTTTGGTTTTACTGAATATGAGGATTTCATCTAAATAGACAACTACAAAAACTCCTATATAGTCTTTCAATACTTCAGTCATCACCCTCATAAAGGTGTTTCATGCAATGGTAAGCCCAAAGGGCATAACTAATCATTCATACAACCCCTCTATAGTCTTAATTATAGACTTCCACTCATCACCCTCTTTCATCCTAATTTGATAACTTACCCACTCTTTAAATCAATTTTAGAGAAGTACTTAGCACCCCCCAAGCAATCCATCAAGTCTTCTATTCTAGGAATGGGAAATCTATACCTGATAGTTATCATATTTATTCCCCTAGAATTAGTACATATCCTCCACTTACCTCCCTTCTTAGCAGCCAACACCACTGGGACAGCACAAGGGCCTATTCTTTTCCTAATAAGTCCTTGATCCAATAGCTCCTAAACCTACCTAGCTATCTCCTTGTTTTTTCTCTGGTGTCATCTTGTATGCAACTTTGTTTGGCAAGGATGCTCCTGGTATGAAGTCAATCTGATGATTTATCTCCCTCTTTAATGGTAGTGAAGCTAGTGTACCCTCACAAATTATGTCTTTGAACTGATCAAACAATTCTCTCACCTCTTTTGGCATAGGTTTTTGCTTATGAGTCTCCTCCTCCTTTGGCTTTAACGATATTGCATAGCCAACTTCTTCATCTTTCATGTCCCTTAGGAATTCTTTCTCATTCATCAACATGGCACTGGATTCTTCCTTCTCCACTATGTCCTCTTCTATCAAAGACTGGATTTTGAGAGTTACCCCATTTTTCTTGAAGGTGTACTTGTTATCCTTCCCATTATGGATAGCTTCACTGTCACACTGCCATGGTCTCCCAAGCAACAGATGGAAAGCATCCATTGGAAATGTTAGACACCTAGATTTTCACCCTTCACCTAAGCTCTTGTAGTCCTAGTAATCTAGTGTAACATTGGAATCATATCAAGGTTGTGGGACCTTTTTCTAACAGAGACGAGAACTACAGATTCTAGGCTAGTTCTTCTTGATATATCACCCAAATTTTCTTCTTGATAGGAAAGTCAATTCTTGAGGGAAAAGGGATAGAAGGAATCAATGAAAGGGAAATGAATGAAAGCAAATTATCCTACTAGGTGATACAGTGAAGGTGACCTAAATCACAATACATTGACTAATCTCAGCATGAAAACCTTGGAACCGAAAGAACACAACTTCCTAGATAGGTTTGCATAAGTATTTCATAAAGAGGCCTGAGACAAATAGAGGCTATTCAAGGAAAGAAGTGATTTCACAAACAATAGCATATTTACTATAAATGGACATGGACTATGACCTGTAAACAGACATCCAATTTTGTAATTTGGTACATGAATGAGACAAAATGACATGGGACTGTAGAATATTCACAAAATCATGTAAATTAAATCATCCACATTAGTACACACTATTGCAAAAGAAAGAGGGCTCAAAGACTCTAATGTTTCACTAGAAATCACTCAATATATTCTAATTTAGTAAGAGAGATTTAGACAAGGAAGCCTAGGGACAAAAAAGATGTCACAAAAAGCCTCTGCAATATCTAAACATCAATGAAAGATTACAAGCTAAAGAGATCAGAGGGCAGAAAGAATGCGACAGATAATTTCTAAGTCGGAAAAGCTCTTCAAGATCTAAAGCTCTCAAAACTGATATATATACTCCCTAGCACGCAGACTTGGAGTCAATCTGATCTTGTTAGGGTTACAATTGATTACAAAAATATTTTTTAGAAACCCTAACACTGTCAATCTCATTCATAAATGCATTCTAAAAATATCCTTGATCAATTTGATATAGCTTCTAAAATCTTCCTACCATCATCAATTTTGCTTCTACAAAGTTGGTCGATCTATCTACCTCTCTGCGAGCTAGTTCTACAATAACTTCTGAGATCAAATATTTGAAATTACTTTGAATATTTAAATTCTAACAGTCGCAGGCGGTGTGGATTTTTGTATTGATGGTAGATATTTCAATCCTTTTATATTTTAAAATGTAGCCACTGGATTATAACCTTGGGTTAACACTGTTTCTTTGCCGCTATGTCTCCCAACCTTCCTACTAACCCTAACTTTATCATGAGATCACGCGACAGGCATAAAACCTCCTTTATACTGGGCAATAGTCACCAAGTCTCTGTTGCTTGATTGCATATTCTTTTTATTAAGAGACCACCCGACCGAATGGCTGTTAACTTAACCCATCTCTGAACTTAAGTCATACTCGTAGGCAGGAATCACACTGAGTCATGTGATCTCTAGGTATTTTTCCAACTCTAGTTTGTATTAATAGATTACCCGACTCCCATCTGATCATCATCTGATCCAACGGTTGTGGCTGAGTCTCCTAATCAGAATGGAATATACTTTTCTTTCACGAGATCATTAGACTAGCAAGAGTCTCAAGGTTGCCAGATGATTTGGAATATTATATTTTTATTGCGTGACTTAGAGACTTATACGAGGTATAAATGAGCACATGATAATTTGAAGAACTTAAGTCACCCAAAATTTAATAAGGTTTTAGAATAGATTTTAGGAAACTAGGGTTATATCAAATATATAGGTTTTTCAACACTTTGATTATTTGCATGGGCAGGGGCAAAGAAGGAACTGAAGAGACTGTAAAACACAACCAAGATCAGAAACTAAGGTCAACCTCATAGGCTAGGCTCAACCCTCGTGGGAGCCTCATTTTACTCCACCTATAGACAAAATCTTCATAAATGTGAAAATTTCGGTAACATTCTTGGCAATTTCTGTGGGATGTTTGCCTGCTAGAAATTGAGAACCAGTAGCCTTCGATATCCATTGGGAATAGAAGCATTATTGATCAAAAGAAACCTAGAAGTAGATTGAAAGAGAAGGGAGACAACTAACTATGCATGAGAAATTTTAAGGAAAAATAATAATAATCTAGAAAGCAGGAACAAAGCGGGGAAAAAATCTACAATATTCACAAGGAAGGACAAACCTCAAAACAAGGCTTCAAATGGAATCTATTTACCAAAATGCACAAAGGAACTCCTTCAAGAGTTGATAGCTGGAAAGCATTATGTTCTTTGAACTCTGTGATGATGAATGGACCTCCCCAGAAGGAATCAAACTTAGTATGTCTGCCAGGCTTTGATTTAAACTCATCCCATTTGAGGACTATATCTCAAATATTTAAATTCCTAGCCCTAGCTCTCTTGTCAAATATTTTCTTTGTTTGTATCTGGTGGAATTCACTATTCTTTAAGGACTTATCTTTGTGTTCTTCTAGTTCCATAATCTAAGCAAATCTAATCTGTAAAGGATATCCTTCTTCAAACAAGACATACTAAGTAGCTAAGTGTAGAGATAGTAATTCAATTAAAATGGACAACTTAGCCTCCTTTCCATACACTAGCATGTAGGGAGAATTTCCAATGATCTTCTTTGGGGAAATTTTGTCTAACCACAATGCAGATTGGAGCTTGGTGTGCCAATCTCTTTGGTTGTCTTGTAGGGTTTTCTTGATTATCCTAATCATGTTCTTGTTTGTTGATTCTACAAAACCATTACCCTGAGGGTAATAGTATAAACTTGTATTCAAATAAACACCATGTTTGACTGCTCATTCAGTCACTCTTAGGCCTGTAAATGCTAATGCATTATCTAAAATAATGGAATTAGGGACACAAAATCTATGAGTTATGTCATGATAAAAGCTTAGGATAATATTCTCATTTGCTTCCTTCAATGCCACCGCCTCTGTCCATATAGTGAAATAATCTTTTGCAGTGATCACCCATTTATGACCTGCACTTGATGGAGGATTTATCATGCCAATGAAACCTATGCCCCATCTTATGAAAGGTTGCTCTACTATGATGGGTTGAAGGGGCAACGCTACAAGTTTTTCTTTTCCTACAAACACGATACATTTGGTGCATTTTCTTATGTAATCATGGCTATCCTTGAAGATGGATGGCCAATAGTATCCAGCCTTCATGATCTTAAAAGCAGTAGTCCTAGGAGAGAATTGACCTCTAGAAGGTCCATCATGAAATTCAAATAGGACATCTGCTATCTTCTCCGAACCTATGCATCTCAAAAGGACACCATTGTGGTCCTTTCTAAAAAGAATGTCACCTATCAGCATGAAAGGAACATATTGTAACCTATAGTACCTTCTTTTTGCTAGATTTAGGTCCATAGGGCATTCCCCTATTTTCAGATAATGGATCATGTTAGGCAACCAACCTGCTGCCTCAACATGATCTTCTATTGAATGCATGATTAGGGATGCATCCATTTTCTCTGATCCCTTTGAACTCTCATCCTTTGTTAGATGCTCACAAAGACCTCTTCCTCTTACTAACTTGGTAACTTGGATATTAATTTCATATTCCATGACCTTAGTAATCCAACCAGCTCTTTTTTTGTTCAGGTCCCTGAAAAGCAAAAATTCCTTGACACTAGGATGGGTTACTGTCAATTGTACCTTTTTGTGGGTCAACAAATATCTGAATTTCTTAAGGATCTTCACTATAGTGAGTACATGTTTCCCTATAAAATAATATCTTTATTCATATTCTTCTAGACCTTTGCTAAAGAAGGCAATAGGTTGTTCCAATCCTTTAGAATTTTCTTGGGTCAATATTGCATAAATAGCATCTGATCCTCCATAAGTGTAAAGGATAAAATCCTTACTCAAGTTTGGGTTCAACAAGGTAGGGGCTTCTATCAGGGACTCTTTAATGCTTTGAAAACTTCTCTTCCCTTCTTTGCTCCAATAGAAAGATGTATTCTTCTTCAAGATTGTTGTCAAAGGCTTTAACAGATCTGCAACATTGGGCAAGAAATGTCTGAAAAAGTCAATCCTTCCTATGAAAGATTGAAGAATTTTCTTGTGATGTGGTAAGGGTAGCTCTAGGATAGCTATAATACTTTCAGGGTCTACTATAATTCCCTTTTTCGGATACTATATATCCCAATAGTTTTCCTTAATGGACTGCAAAAACACATTTCTTAGGATTGAGAGATATCCCAAATTCTCTACACCTTTCAAATATTTTCCTCAGATGTTTTATATGTTCCACTGCATGTTTAGAATAAATAATTATGTCATCTAAATAGACCAGTACAAATTTGTACATGAGGCTTTTAAAGGCCATATCCATTACCATTTGAAAGGTAGCACCTGCATTAGACAAACCAAAGGGCATCTTTTGATAAGCCATGGTCCCCCATTTGGTTGTAAACGCAGTCTTATATTGATCTTCTTCATGAACCAAGATTTGATTATATCCTGAATAGCCATCCAACAATAAAAATCTCTCAAATCCAAAGACACATTGTAGGATCTTCTCCATAGAGGGTAATGGATGATAATCCTTTAGGGATGCTTTGTTAAGGTCTCAGAAGTCAACACATAGCCTTAACTCACCATTCTTCTTCTTGACAAGAACAAGGATGGAAACCCAACTGGTGTGCTTGATGGGGTAGATAATACCACTCTCTATTAATTTGAGGACTTGTTTATGCATGAGTGGTTCTAACTTAGGATTTACAGGACTTTTCTTCTGCCTGAATAGTTTGGCATTGGGTTCTAATTCAATGGTATGTTGAGCAAGGGCAAGGTCAAAACCTTTGAGATCCTCATATTTCCATGCAAAGATGTTACTAAATTCTTGAAATAATTAGGTGTAATCCTATTCTTCTTAATTAGTATTTACCTTCCCAAATTGTAAAATTTTACCTAGTTCTAACTTTAATTCAGAACAATGTCCTTGCTGGACTACCAGGTCAACTTTTCTTTTTTGCGCTTGGTCATCTCTATTGAAGATGGACTCAAGGGTGACAAGCCCTATAGGCATTTTATTAGATCTTATTTGTATCACTAGATCACCATAGTTCTTCAATAATCTATGTTGGTTATGTTATGAGAAAATGTCCTCTTCAAATAAGAACTGCAGAATTTGTTCATCACTGTTAAACACTTGCCAATTGATATTGTTATCAGGAATAGAAGGTCTTACAATCACTTTGATATGATGTTGATACCTCTATTTTGAAACACTTGTAGGGATATCATATTGATATCCAACAACAGCTAATATATCCACATTCTGATTCAATTTCCTAGGGATTGCAATGATATTGAAAGCATGGAGCTCTTTAATTGAATCTAAAATTTGATGCTTATAAGCTCTCATTATATCACTTTTAGTCACACTTCTCCCTCTTACTTGGCTGACAACCAGCTCGCTATCACCATATACCTTTAGGGTTCTGATCCCTCTCTTTTTGGCCCATTCCAATCCATTCACTAGGCTTTTGTATTCAGCAGTGTTACTAGTGCAGGAGAAAATGAACCTAAAGGCAGCATAATACTTCTCCCCTTTTGTAGAAACTATCATTGCACCACCACTAGCACCATGTTTTCTTCTAGCACCATCAAATTATATCTCCCAAACTTGGCCGTGTTGATCTTCTAGGCCTTTGTTTCCCTTGGAGAAACTTGGCTCTATGCAACCTTCTTCTTGAATCAAATAAGACCCCAAACCGGCATCCCAAATAACATTGGCCTGGGCCTTAGAGGGTCTTTGAGATTATAAATCATCTAAATAGATGTCTGGGATACCTTCTAGCTTGGTGGCTACTTACCTAATGATTATGTAGTCATCATCATCAAGGGTGAGACAACTTGCGTTAAGTACATTGGACACATAGGGTTCTACATGGTGTGTTGCCAATGATTCCGACTTGATAGTGACCTTAGTCACATACCTTGTATGAAAAATCATGTGTGACCAATCAGAGGAAAGATACTCCCCTATCTTGGCTGTAAATTCCCTCGACAAGCATATGGAAAATAGAGCAGGGAGGTCTATTAAGTATATGTTGAGAAGGATAGAGAAATTGGGGCTTGCATGGAGGACTAGACTGGTGTCCTTAACTACACATATCATGTTCCCTGAAGAACCATCAAGCTAGGTAACTTTCTTTTGGAAAGGATCATATTTCAAACCTATTTAGTCAGCTACCTTCTTGGGCATAATAGTGCTAGTAGCCCCACTATCTACCATGCAATTATGTACCAAAGATTTTCCAATAATTAAATATACATAAAGAGGGGGTGGTTTTGAGTTCCTTCCTTGCACGGTATTAGCCTTGGATTTGTCACTTGGAATCTCTCCCCTAAGATCAGTGTTAATCAATACTAGCTTAAAAACCTCTTTTATTGTAGGTGGCTGGGAAATCTTCTCTTTAGTTATTGCTTTCTTCAATATTTTTGGTTACCCTGGAATAGCCAAAGAGTCCCACATAGACGTAGTGACATTTGTTTTCTTCATATTATCTACTATGTTGAAGGGTATAGCTGTGTGTATACTTTGGTGTATCTTTGCTATGATAGGCTCAACCTCCTTAGAAGGTCAACTTTCTTTGACTGGAATGGCGGGGCCTTCCCCAGCATGATAGGAGCAAAGGGCAGTGAATATTTTGTAGATGTAGAAGCCACATCTCCTATTTGTTCCATGTCTTGAGATCTTCTTTTAGACCTAGCATTGGCAGCAATGGTGGATTCACCATTCACTCCATTGAAATCTTGTTGCTCCCAATTAAAAAAAGTGGTTTCATCATGTTGTGCCTCCTAGTGAGGAGGTAGTTCATTGGGAGAAGCCTTTGACTGGGTAAGTGAGGCACTTTGAACAATCAAAGCTTGGTGTACCCTCCCATTTAAGCATGTTGTCTGGTTATGTGACTAGTTACAAGGCTAACACCACTCCATCTCTGTAGCAAGTTTATTTTGACTTGGGACCACATCCCTAACCGGATTTGCAAAATTGAGACTGGTAGGATTATAAGTCTGAGATGGTCTCTGATTGTAATTTTTCCTTTTCCCTTGATAACCTCCTTGAAATTGAGGTCTATTCTATTTGATAGGATTGTCCCTAATTTTGATATTGTTGATTGGGACTTTGATTTTTCTCCTGAAGAGGGCATCTACTCCTCTGTCCTTGTTTCTTTATGTTAATCATCTCTTTACTCATAGTATGCATTATTTTTTCATCTCTTGTTGATTACTTATTAATTCTATTAGTTCCTGGGAAGGGTCTTCCCTTACTTCCCCATGAGTGGTACTTGCTTGAGGTGTTACAATAGTGGGTATTGGCAGAATTGGGGTTATTTACAAAGGCATGCTTGGTTGTATGTAAGGGAATATGGGCATAGGTGGCCTCGGGGATATCATGCCAACTTGTATTATATAGTTCTCTGCCTTGACAATGATGTCTAAAGATTGAGGTAATGAAGTACCTCCCATAGATTGAATCATGACATAAATATTTCTATTTAGACTTCTTAAAAATATAGGAAGGCATGATCAGCTGAAGGTCTTACTAAGGTAGGAATTCTATTACATGTCTTAAGAAATCTACTATTGAAGTCTATCATTTTTTCTTGAGGGGATTTTTTAATGGTTGTCAATTTCTCTACCAGAGATAAGTTATCCAATTTGTCCTCAAAGTATTTACTTAATGCAGCTCCTAATCTATCCCATGAATAAATGGAACTAACAGCAAGATTTATAAACCATTCTAAGGCCTTACCTTTGAAAGAGGCTGCTAATAGCTTGGTAGCCACATCTTCTTTTGTGATGTTATGTATACTACAGATAGTAGTTACATCTCATATGTGTTCGAAAGCTGTTGTTTGTCCTTCAACTATGAAACCAGGTAGGCTTTTAAGTGCTACCAGAGGTACATCATGATGTTGAGAAAAGTTTAAGGGCTTCCGTTATTGAAAGGAGCAAAAGAAAACTACCTCGCCATTGCAAGAGCTATGACTTTCTGAGCGGCAACTGTGAGAGTTGAATTTAAGGGCGGAGTTGAATCTTCTTATAGTTCCCTAACTAAGGATCTTCCTCTTCTTCTAGAATGAAAAGGCCAGGGTCTCCTCTCTGAAGTATCAGGTGGCATAGACTATACCCTCCTAGTAGGGGGTGCTCTTTGAGATGATCTTCTATAGTTCCTATTGGAAGGTAGCCTTGTGAATTGAGAAAGCTTTGAGCTTCTTGTTTCAACTTTTCTCATAGACTTTGAAAAGGACTGGGTCTTCTATTCTTTACCAATGGAGTCGCCAGATATACTTGATAGGGAGAACTCTTTAAATCTTTATTATGCAACTATTATATTAGAAGTAGCATAATCTTGGTAAGTAAACTTCAATTGGTGTCCTATCGGGCGTGCTAGAACTGTTAGACACCTAGATTTGCACCCTTAACCCAAGTTCTTGTAGTCTTGGTAATCTAGTGTAACATGGGAATCATCTAAAGGTTGTGGGACCTTTTTCTAACT
>MU226994.1:28769-42812 GCA_018584345.1 Thuja plicata
ATATTTAGTGCATGTCTAAAATGTATGCATTAGTGCATGTCTACTATTGCAACCAACATTTTAATAAAAAATTATAAATATTGTTGATAACTCTTGCATGTTCATTCACTTGGAATTTATTCTAGTAGTATTTAACATGTGTCTAAAGTTGGGCATTTTGGCTGAGACCTCAAATAGGAAATTGAGGGAGATTTTAAATGAAAACTTTCCTAGCACTTTTATTTTTAGTGTTTTGTGTTGCTTTTTCTTTTCTTTTCTTTTTTGAGTAACTAAATGGAATTCATTCGTGATTGAACCTAATGGACTCTTGACTAGTGTAAATTCAAATGATAAGCGAAAGATTGTATTATCTGAAAAAATGAATGTCTACTTTTTTTGTTAGTATTAGGCATTAAAAAATACATTTTTAAGATTGAAACTAATAATATAAATTGGTATCATTATGTTCTTGCAGCTTGAAGAAATAGATGTTGTTATTGAATATTTGTGTTTTATATGTAGGTTGTCTTGCGGTTCTGATGTAGAGGCTCATGGAAACCAATCAATCTTCAAGGATCCTGATGATCCAATATCCTTTCATCAAATGAACATATTTTTAAAGGAAAAGTAATCTCCTTATGAACCTATATTAGATAGGTTCCTCTAATCCATACTCAAACATTTAGGATCAATCTCTATCAATATCTAATACAAACATCTCTTACTAACAAATAACTTGTAGAAAACTTGACTATAATAGACATTTGATAGTGGCCTACAATCCTTGGCCTTAACTCCTCTTCACAAATATCTATTTTGTCATCCAAGGTACATTCAAACTTTCCTCATTCATTTGAATCATCAAGATGAAAATAAATAAACCATTCTTTGAAAATGAAGCTACTATCATTGGCATGACAATTAGACTACTGGTGTGGAGACATTATCACCAAAACATCGATGGATTCATGCATCTTCCACTATTCATGTTGATTTTGATGTTATAAACCTCCCTGAGTCGTTAACCACCAATTTGAATACATTACATTCAAAACAAAATATGAACCTTATGACTGTTACCAAAAAACAAAATGTGAACCTTATGATTGTATTGTATCCTCTTGAATATATCGAAGATCCTCTATATATAGATGAGGATCCAGTTTCAAAATGAAAGGTTGCAACCTTTCAGAAAACTAAACTAAAATAAACTAATTGAACTAATTAGAACTAAACATAAATGTTTGAAACATAGAACATAAAGAAAAATATACCAATTTTTTGACACTCAATTTTCCAAATTGATTATTTTAATTTCTCAAGAAAGTTTCTTATAAATACTTTTACTTTGTGAATAGTTACTACAGATTTTCGTGTATGCAGGACAAAAGGAATAATTATGTGCACACATGCTACATCATTCAAGACTATCTAATGGATGACATAAGGAAAGCATCATGTTATTCTGGTCACGTGTAACCCACCTTCTTGGTCCAAAATTTATAATCATATCAATTTTAATGCATGGAAAAGAGTCAACACCATCAAAAGAATGTAACCCAATGAAGGGAAGAGAATAAAAAGTGTAAGAAGGTACCATAAAAGAAACTATACTTGATGTAATGCAAATGGAATAAATGAAGTAGCACTAGTGAAGGTCACACTGAATATGTTACCGGCATAAAAATGACATTTGGTGTTACATAATATGTGTCTCCCTGATACCCAATAAGTAAGGAGCATCGGTGAAGGTCACACTGAATATGTTATCAGTATATAAATGATATCAGGTGTTGGATAATATGTCTCCCCCTAATAACCAATAGTAATGACCATTGGTGAAGGTCACACCGAATACGTTATCAACATAGAAATGACATTCGATGTTGGATAATATGTATCTCCTCGATACTCGATAAGTAAGGAGCATTAGTGAAGGTCACACCATATATATTATCAGCATAGAAAGGAAATTTGGTGTTGGATAATATATGCCTCCTGATACCTGATAAGTATATCGGTATACTCATTAGCAATATAATCCATAGGGAAAAGCATGCAATATCAGAAATAAAGACTTTATGTTTCACCGATCTCTGATGAAATAATTGAGATAACATTTGGCGATAAGAAATCATCGGGGGAAGAATATAAAATTGGTCAAAAGCCTAATAAGTCATGTCAATGCCCAATGATTAGAGTATAATATGTTGATAACATTATATCAGGGTAATAAGTGATAGCGGGCAATAAAGTTGTGAGATATATCGATGACTGATGGACATATCAAATGAGTTTATATCGATGAATGATCCCATCAGTGTAATTAAAGATGATCAAAGGAATGATGAAATAGGCTATCCCAATTGTCAATAGAAGTATCGGTATTACATACGCCGATGGAGAGAAAATACATACAGTTTCAACTCAACAAGAAAAGCAATATGCTGATGGCGCCAATGTTAGAATTTATTCTTGGAAAACCTACGTCGACATTCATTTGTTGTCAAATCGAGTAAAAACTACTAAATTTGATCACCATTAAGTGAGTTTAGAATGTGAGTGTTTAAGCTAACATGAAGGAAATAAATGAAAGCATAGGTAATATATTTCTTGAGAACATTAAGTATGCATAATATGTTTTTGAATCCCTGAAGCATAACGACGTAGCAGAGGAAAATTGAGAGAGAGTGTAGAACAATGTGGAGTTGTCTGAGTCTTCAAGTAAAAGGAAAATCATGAAGAGTTCAAAGCTGAAGGCCAAAAAGAAAAAAAAAATCTAAGGATGAGCCACCTAGGAGGTTGAATCAAGACCTAATTGAGCAAAAAAAGCTTCAGGCCCTAAATCTCAAAGGTCAAAACAAAACATGCATGATTGACATAAATTGGAGGAAAAATAAAAAAATGTAGGGGATGTCTAGACATGGAGGAGAGGGTACAAGCTATTTTTGTTCCATTATCTGAGAATAGATAAGGAGATCCCTCTAAGAAACCCATGGGCAACCAATCTAGGTAGGCTCATTGTGCCCAATGTTTTTGTTAATGTCAAAGCTTTAGAAGTTCTTAATGAGAGATACAAACCAAACAAAATGTGTATTTGTGACAAGGAAGGGGAAGTTTTCATGACATTTTCTATAGAGGCTAATGAAGAAGTTTTCAGTCTTGAACTGGGTTTCAATAAAAAATTATTTTTTGTAGGATTGGAAAATGAGTATTTTTTGCTGATACTACATATAAAGTATGGAAACTGGAAATGCACAAAAAGAAAGGTGGAACCCTAATGGAGGGAGATGACCCTCATTATAACATGAATTTATTCAGGCATTATTTGGAAATTACATATATGTCCTATGGGAAACTAGGTGGGATTGAAGTCCCTGATATGATGAAACAAGGACCTGTGCTATTGACTATAGATGTGCAATTATACGAGCCTAGACCATTTGAATACGCCTCATACATTGCAAGTGTTTACATGATGGTTTCATAAATTTCAACAAAGGTGACTATCCAATTTTCAGGCATTATTTGTTGCTAATGCACATGGTATTGTTTTATGAACAAAAGAGAGGTGTGTGGCCTAAGAAATTGAAGCTTAACTTACAGAGTAGAAAAGGAGAATACCAGCTTGTACAATTATGGACGTCTCTATGGAATTCTAGGTAAAAATATTCAGATTATGTAAAGTTAGAGGAGTTAATTGTTAAACCAACTTATCATCTATTTGGGTACCCCTATGACCAGTCAGTCTCAGAAGAAATTAAAAGATTATTGAGGCCTAAAGAATTTGACAAAATAAAACTTGTTAATCATAACTGGGGTGAATGGTATGTTTTTGAAGAGTTCACATGTTTTAGGATTTATGGTTTTGAATAAGCACCATATAGATTATCAAAAATTATTCCAGATAGAATTGCTTACTTGGAGATAGTAAGACATACGAGTACTTCTAGCAATAAACACCTTGGTGGAGCTACGCACAAACAAACATTTTTTTCCAGGAACACTTACTTTTGGTGACTTCATAGTTGTTTCAACTAGAGAATATGAGATTATTGACAAGAAATTGCAAGAGGGATATCATATGTTTCACCATGGAGCAAGAAAAAATTATGATCCAGAAGGATAAATTCATGCCTGTAAGAAGAAGCAAAATCTTGGATATTACTTGCATGAGACAGTTGAAGTTGAAGACATCTTCAGGAATTTGGAAGAGGATCAAGCACAACAAGTAGTTGATGAGTATAACATAAGAACTTATCCCAGATGATTGTAGAGACACC
Source organism: Thuja plicata (assembly GCA_018584345.1). Classification (NCBI taxonomy): domain Eukaryota; kingdom Viridiplantae; phylum Streptophyta; class Pinopsida; order Cupressales; family Cupressaceae; genus Thuja; species Thuja plicata. Next base: position 33,032 of record MU226994.1, read on the forward strand.
AGATACAGATGAAGAGTTTGGTGAGGAAGAAGTATCAAGGTATCATGCACCAGAGCTACAATAAATATCAGATGAGGATGAAAGGATTGTCACTGAGTTGAGAATCTAGAAGGATGCTAGGTTAGATGTATACAATGAATTTGTTTCAGATGAACAATTTGTCAAATCCAAGGAATTTACTGCTTTCATTTACAATTTCAGAGGGAATAAATTAAGAGATTCCATTCCAATATGGACCCCTAACAATGAGGTTGAATTGATGCTAAAACTTGAGAAGGACAAACATGAATAAATGAAAACAATGACTTTGGAAAAGGGTAAACATATACTGATTGAGGCAGGAGTCATTCTATTTCTAGGCTGGGACATGAGTGCATCTTTCATTTTTTACACTATGTTACAGTCTGACAAGAAGGATTACAAATTGGATATCTAAGGTGCTAAAGATGTGGTTATAGGTTCCAAAATTGTTGAAAAAGAAGAAACCATGCTACTGTAGGCATTTTACCCTCCGAATCACAAACCAAAGAGTATTTATGTGCATAAAGCATTTGGACATATGATGAAATTAAAGGTAGGAGAAACACACCCAGTTTCTATAACAAATATTGGTGTTGACATTTCAAAATTAACAAAGGCACAAATAGAAAGATTAGTTAGGGAAAGAGATCAATATTAGGCTATGTATGAGGAAGGTTTTAGGAGTTGTGGTCAACCCATGCCAATGTACCAGCATCAGATAGTAGAAAATGGAGAAAGAAATGTGAAGAATTGTAGGGTGAAAATACAAAATTGATGAAACAAGTGCAGACTATGCGAAGTGATACCGCTATATTTCCTTTGAGAAATCGATTGGAGAATCTCTCAAAACATCTTGATGTATTATGGGAATCATATAGAATTAATTATGATAACATAATTTCTCATGAACAATTGAAATATATACTTGAAAGGTATTTAAATGAGGATTCAAGTCTCGCACTAATCAATGAAATAAAAGGCATGATTAAGATGCACGATCAGTTTGGTGAAGATTTAAAGAATGAATTTAAAGAATTCAAAAAGCCTATCAAGAAGAGATTAACATTGTTCCTAAACAACAAGAAAGAGATGATGAACAAAGATAAATGGTTTGCAGAATGCCATAGAGTACTTGATGTTTCCCTTAGTGCTATTCAGAATGACAGTTTTGATTTAAAGAAGACATTGGAGAATATGGAGCAATTCATTGAACTCGAGTTCATTGTACGAAACATCATCAACAATGCAGATACACACACTTCACCAGAGTACCTGCAACATATTGTTGAATGTGGAAAGCTCTTGGGAGATTAAGATCTCCATGTTCTATCTATTTTCATGTCACTTGTTAATCAAGCATTTTGGTTTGATTGTCTCATTTAGTTAAGATTTTATGAAAGGTTGCAACCTTTCATTTTGTAACTAAATCCTCATTTATAGATAGAGGATGTAAAGTTATAAAAAGGGACGATAACAATACACTGGCCAATGGGCATTTTTGGTTTTGCTTCGGAAATGTCACACTGTGAATGACTATATGTAACCAAATGATTTTCTTATACTTATTTCAATTTAATGATTCAGTGTTCCCTTATTTATGATGAATCTTTTATTTCAATCATCTGATTAGTTCCTTGGATAAATCTATTTCATTAGATTTCTTCAATGTGAAAATCTTATGCATTTGTGATTTCAAATTTAGTTTTGATTTGAGCATCAGGTAGAACGATTATTTTTCAAACTTCTCTTTGTCTTATTGGTCTCTTAGAGTTTCTTGGGGTAGAAGGTGTCAAAGATGTGTTTCTTGGGGTTTTGGTTACTAGGGTTTATAGGTGGGGGAACTCAGGGGATTTTCTCTAGGATTTTGTGTTGGAGCAGGATGGAGCAGGAGGGCCAATGCCATTGATATGATGGGTAAGTTTTCTATGCTTTTCACAATCTACGACAACAAAGCATGCTTTTAATCATCCAAAGATTCACTAGTTTTCTCTCTTTTTTTTCATTTTCTATGAAGATCATATTTTTTTTCTTCTTTTAAGCTCAGCTATAATTAACAATGTGATTAATGCTAAAGCAATAATTTGTTTACATTAGGATTTTTCTTGATATATTTACCATTTTGTTAACCAGTTCATTGTATGTCCAGCATCAGAGAATATCAGGTATGGTTCTCTTTGCTGCCAATTTTTTGAGGATATTTTTTTGATCTTATCCTATTAGGGCAGGTCTTGAAAATCTTGGAAATGGATTGGGGCATGTATATAGTGGTTTGTCAAATTGACTATATTTAGCTATATTATGTGTCCTTTAAGTATAAATTAATAATTTAACTATTAAATAGGTGAAATTCTATATTTTTTTACCGATGGCAATCTATGCGGAAATCACTCAGGAATTTTAAATGAATTCTTCTCACAGGGTTTCCAATGAAATTTTGTTTTCATTTTCTAGCGGGGTTTCCATGCGCTGAGCTCTGCTATAAGCTAGTAAATACCATTGTCATGTTTTCTGCCACCATTTCAACTCTCCTTGCAGTGCTTTCTGCAATCTCTGAATACCCATTTTCCTAGTCTCCTCAGAAGTTTCTTTTTTAGAAATTTTAATGGCTTATGCAAAAGAAACACAAGCCATTAAAGTAATACCAACTCTTTTAGTACTATTACTTTTAGGAAATTAGTTTGATTTGAAGCTCCAAAAGTGACCATTAGGTTTCTAATTTTACTAAGAGTTGGTATAATCATGGCAGGGGGTGAAAGTATTGATGGTTGGTGTGGGCGACATTGGTTGCGAGCTTCTCAAAACCCTTGTGTTGATGGACTTCAAATATGTTCATGTAATAAGTGAAGAATTCACTTTGTTTTTCCAAAGCATTGAAGAGCACAATTTTTTTCAGGGCAACCTTTTGCATATAGCTAAAAAATGTAGTGCAACAAATTTTGCTTTCAGAATTAGGATAATATGTGATATTTTGGTGGCTAAATTAGATTTTGGATGGTGATAATTGAATCATGCTTGTGGCATGTTATATTTTGCTCAATTATTGAACACCTTGTTATAAATTTGGTATATTTTGCCTTATTATTGAACAGTAGAATTGAAGGTGTTATACTTCACTCAGGAATTGAACAATAAATTTAGCATCGTGGATTGTGCAAAGTGGTGAATGTACCTTTTTTGTAGATTATTCATAGGTTTTTCTAAATCTTGGTTCAGATTAAGTCTATATAACTTCAAATTTGTTAAATTACAACTAAATTTCAATCTTACCATTTGAAAATTTAGGTGTAGATCAAGTGTACTCATAATATCTATTTCCCATGAGCATCACTTGGACAGAAGAGCTGGGACACCTTCTTGTTGTGTTTTTCAACATTATACTTGAATTTCCAATGTAAAAGCATAATTTTTCTATGACAGACTTTTTGGTTGCCAAGTTTTTCACTATGGGAATAATCTTGGTACTTGTATGTTGTGTGACACAACTATGTGTCCCCACCCCCAAACCCTTGTCCCTATTCTCTTAGAAGGTTTGTGGACAACAGGGGAGATATCTTGGCTCCCCACTCATCCCGAGAAACAAATTTTGGAATTTTTATCAAATTTTAAATGAAATTTAATTGGAACAAATTTTAAATCTAATAATACATTTTGGTCTCCATGTTGAAAGTTATGTTGATTATCATTCAATTTTTTGAGTGTCTTGAGCTTTGAGCATGGTTAGAGAATAAGGCTCTATTTTTCTTCATTCTGCCCCTTAGGTGACTTTAGCTATCTTGGTGGAAATCATCCTTGTCTTCATTCTAACACTTAACTAGACCAACACTCTTCAATATGACTTAAAGCACACTAAAATATTAAAAAAATCATATGCATCCATCAGGGCACTAGTTCCATTCAGGCCAGTTCACATCAGGATTCAACCTACTAAAATAGATTTTTTTTTAATAACCAGGTCCTATATAGACTAAATCAACAAGACTGAAAAAGAAATTTGGATATTCTGGTACATTTATTTATTCCATTCTCACCAGGTCACAATATGATCCAGTCTACTTAAAAAGCTACCATCTTAATCTTCATACCCCCCATTCTATGCATGGTTCTTGATAGTTAAAATAGTTTAATATAAAAAAATGGTCCTATTCAGTTCAACACAAGAACATCAAGTCCTCTTGAGTATAATTATTGTCTGTGTTTAGTCCTTATATAATCTAAGTCTTACCTAGGATTGAGGTCATGGGCTACTAAATGTTATCCCTATAAATTTATGGTATAGAAAGTTTACATAACAACCAAGTCATGTATGCATTCAAAGAGTGATTTTAATATGAAGGAACTCACTCATGGATCCATGTTGTCATGGGTAAGGATATTTGAAAACCACTGTGGATCTCTATCCCAATATGGAATGAAACACATGTGTTCTCTAGCCAAAATTTACAACGAAGACATTAGCAATGATGTCATCTCTTTAGTTTTTCTAAGAGAAATTACATTTTGTGAAATATGGCTTCTAATTATCTCCTTCATTATCCTCACATACAAATTCTCGATCAATCACAATCAATTTTTTTTTATAAAATTTAGCTATCGTCGGAATTCTCACAACATTGCAAATATAAATTGACAAGGATGTTTTAAATCCAATAGCAACTTCGTCACAATATTTTGTCTCATGTCATCAAAATTCTGAAAATAAGGCAAACAAAAATTGAAGAGGATTTTGTACATTGAAAACACTATGGTCATAATAGTTCATCTGATTGTAGTGAGAATTCTGACTACCATGAAAACCTGAACCGACAAGAATAGGGTCAACAATCCAACCTAGACTCTCCAAAAGTAGATCTATGTTTTCCAACATCATGGATATTAGAATTATGATGACCATGGACTGTTAGCATTATTGGAGTTTTCATATGTTACATTAGTGACTATGGTTGTCATTGATGTCAACATACTACTTGGATATCAACATAGTTTTTTAATGAAGATTGACAGAGTAGCGGACATAGATTGAGTTAACAATGACAGAGAATTACATATGAGGTTATGCATAGTGGAGAACGTATTTCAGTTAGTATCTTGATGATGTAGTCAAGAGTGTGTATGGAGATTCAATTATTGGTGATAGTTATTCGAGATTTATTGAAGATCGTATTTTGACAGAGTTTCTGAGAGACAATTTGCGATGTTTGGATAATATCTTTTGACTAGTATGGAATTTAGTTTGCCAAAGTTATGCAGAGTTGGAAGATAGTATGAAGGTGATTTGACTAAGACCGCTTAGTCTGGGATTGCACATGTGAATAATTATTAAGTTTGTGAGCCACCAGTGTTGTAATTATGTAACGTGTATTGTTTTATATTTCGTAATTGTTTAGACTTAATTGGTTGACTCAATTGTGAATTATTGGGCTTGGTATAAAGGAAATATTGTTATTTGATTTTATATGAATGAATGGAATGAAGGATGATGATATAGAGAGTGAGCATGTATGTATGATTTTGTAGCAGTATTGAAAGGATTGTATGTGCAACAAAGTTGGCAGATCTTGTATTTGAGATCTGGTAGTATTTGGTGCAACAGAGGAACGATTAGAGAAGAGAGGATATAGAGTTTCAGAATTTAGTTTATTTGGTATTATTTTGTTTTGAATAATACAAAGATCAGTTGGACAGTGGGTTCAATGGTCTTTCCCTTGAAGTTGTTTGGACATTGGGTCCTTCTGCCTTTGACAACTCCTAACAGGATTAGAATATTCCAACAGGGATTCAAAGTATCCTAACATGGACTGATATGTACTGAATGTATTTCATAGACTCCTAATAGATTCCATCCTTTGACAAGGAATTTTTATATTAGTACATCTTTTTGTGGGCATCATTCCCACCAGGATTTACTCTTTGATCAAGAGGTTCCCTAGTTAACAAATCTAGTGTTATTGTTTATCGTTGCCTTTTTGTGGTTGTTATTATTGTTATTTACATGTTTCAAAGTTAATAAGATTGATAAAATATATATTATTTAGATAACTGATTCACCCCCACCCTCTCAGTTATCTTGGTGGACTTTACTTTCTAAAAATTGGTATCAAAGCATCAGGTCCTTGAAGGAAAAGTTTAACATCTTGATGAGATCTATCGTGACTCATTTCAAAAAAGAAAGTCCTAAGTTTTATGGAGTTAGTTATGAAAACTGGAAAGACACACTTGTTATGTTTAGGTTTGGGATATTGGTCAATTTTTAATAATGTGAAAGAAATCATTGAAGAAGATAAGATAGAGGAATGTACCAGAACTAAGAGAGATTTATTCATGTGTAACATACTTTCCAGAGAAGCACTTTTGTTAGCACTTCTCGAGAATGAGTACAGTCAGGTAAAAACTTTGAGAACAACTCATGACATTTGGTAATCTTTGGAATCTACTTTTGGAGGTGATAAGCATGCTAAGAGAATCATATTACAAAATTGGATATGTCTATTTTAAGAAGCAAAAATGATGGAAGATGAATAAGTTAGAAGTTATATTGGCAGAATATTAGAGATTGTTGCAGGTATTAAAGCTTGTGAAGGAAATAAAGATGAGGATGAGATTATATAGAAGATTTTGAAAACCTTGACCCCAACATTCAAGAAGACAACGCAGATGATAGAACAAGTTATCCCTTGCACTGATAAATTCACTAGAGAGACTCTTCTTGGAATGTTGGAATCAGTAGAGATAAGTTTGAAACAGTCTGGAGACTTGCCTAGAATTGAAACAACTTTTAACGCACTGAGTGTTCATCCTACTTCTACAAGGAATGTTAATGTTAATGGAGACTATGCAAGAAGAAACATATCTAAATCTGAAGAAGACAGAAAGATTGAAGAAGGAATTTCCCTACTTGTGAAGAGAGAACCTGAAGATGAAGAAAGTGATAAGTTTGTTAATGAAATGAAGAAAACAATTGAGATGAGTATGATTGGAGAAATCAAAATTTTCCTAGGTTTGTAGATTGTGCAGAAAAATGATGGTATTTTATTATCTCAAACTAAGTATCTGAAAGACTTATTGCAGAGATGGAAAATTGTAAGTCTATTGGTACACCCATGGTAACTAGTCACAACTTATTTGGCAAAAATGAAACACCTAAAGTTGAATAGAGAAAGTACAGATTCATGATTGGAGGATTGCAATATTTGACTCATACAAGACCATCTATATCTAATGCAGTTAGAATTGTTGCGAGATTTCAAGATGATCCTAAAGAATCACATTATGCAATAGTGAAAAAGATATTCAGATATTTGAAAGGAACAATTGAATATGGATTGTGGTATGACAGATCAAATGATTTTACCCTATGTGCATATACATATGTTGATTGGGGAGGCAATGTAGATCATAAAAAGAGTACAAGTGGAGGAGCATTTTTTCTTGGAGGAAGATTGTTTTCGTGGTTAAGTGAGAAACATAATTGTATCTCATAGAGCAGAATATGTAGCAACAAAAATCAGATAATATGGATGAAACAAATGTTGAAGGATATTGGAATTGAATTTAAGGAACCTGTTATCATACACTGTGATAACACAAGTACAGTAAGTATGTCAAAGAACCCAACATTACATTCAAAGGCAAAGCATATAGAGATAAAGTATCATGTCATGAGAAAGAAAGTTGTAGAGAAAGAAGTCAGACTTGAGTATATTAGTACAAAAGAGCAGATAGAAGATATTTTTACCAAGCCTTTACCTAAGGATACATTTGAGTATTTGAGAGGTATGCTTGGGGTTACGCCCCAACCTACTTTTGAGCAGTGATGTAGTGGTTGCATCAGTCTAGTGGTACAAAGCACTATATTCCTTCTGGACCGATTGTTGATGCTTTCTCTATGGGGGAGTATCTATGTTTGAACTGAGTCATGGAGGACTATTGGTAAGTGGTATTTTCAAACAATGTCTTTAGACATTGGATCTAGTATTGTATTGACATAGTGATGCCTTTTTTCATTGATGTCAATGGGGGAGAAGAATGCATGAAAAACAAGTGAAGCAATGGAAATAGTGAAAGAGAGGAACAATATATAGAATGAAGAAGACAATGATTGATGAAGAAGATTTAATGAAGATAAGAGCAGTAGCCGAGTAGTAGCAGAGTTTTGGATTCATGGAACATTAGATGTTTTTCATATATGTTGTCATCAATGCCAAAGGAGGAGATTGTTAGCATTACTGGAGTTTTCATATGTTACATTAGTGACTATGTTTTTCACTGATGTCAACATACTATTTGGATATCAACATAGTGTTTTAATGAAGATTGACAGAGTAGCAGATGGAGATTAAGTTAGCATAGACAAATAATTGCAGATGAGTTTATGCATAGTGGAGAACATAATTTAGTTAGTATCTCGATGATGTGGTCAAGAGATCGTATGGAGATTCAATTGTTGGTGATAATTATTCAATATTTATTGAAGATTTTATTTTGACAGAGTTTCTGAGAGACATTTTGTGATGTTTGGATTATATATTTTGATTGGTATGGAATTTAGTTTTCCAAAGTTATGCAGAGTTGGAAGACAGTTTGAAGGTGATCTGACTAAGACCGTTTAGTCTGGGATCGCATGTGTGAAGAATTATTAAGTTTGTGAGTCGACAATATTGTGTAATTGTGTAACGTGTATTGTTTTATATTTCGTAATTTTTTAGGCTTAATTGGGCAACTCAATTGTGAAGTATTGGGATTGGTACAAAGGAAAGATTGTTATTTGATTTTATATGAATGAATGGAATGAAGGATGATATATATATATATATATATATATATATATATATAGAGAGAGAGAGAGAGAGAGAGAGAGAGAGAGAGAGCATGTATGTATGATTTTGTAGCACTATTGAAACTCTATTATGTTCTGAATAATACAAAGATTAGTTGGATAGTGGGTTTAGTTGTCTTTCCCTTGAAGTTGTTTGGATAGTGGGTCCTTCTGCCTTTCACAACTCCTAACAGGGTTAGAATCTTCTAACAAGGATTCAAAGTCTCCTAATAGGGACTGATATGTACTGAATGTATTTCATAGACTCCTAAAAAAGTCCATCTTCTCACAAGGAATTTTAATATTACTACATCTTTTTTTGGGCATCGTTCCCACCGGGGTTTACTCTTTGATCAAGAGGTTCCCTAGTTAAAAAAATCTGGTGATATTATGAATGGTTATCTTTTTGTGGTTGTTGTTATAGTTTTTTACATGTTTCATAATTAATAAGATTGATAAAAGTTATATTATTTAGATAATTGATTCACCCCCCTGTCAGTTATCTTGGTGGACTTTACTTTCTAACATGGACACGTCAAATTTTCTTACTAAATATTTTTGACAGTCGTGTTAGTTAGAAGTCAGACTAGTGGTGGTCAGAATTATAACTAATTATCGTCAAAAAATGGACCCAAATGTATTAGTGACATGAGGAAATTTATATGGCTCAACCTCCTGGTTTTATTCAAGAAGGTAATGAACATTTAGTTTGCAAATTAAAGAAATCTATGTATGGATTGAAACTGTTATCCAAAATCCAATCATACAACAAAATAGGCACCAAAACAAAAATTTGCATGTTTATGTTACCCAGTTAAAAATATCTTGCAGTTTTTGATGATTTACATTCACTTACTACATCTATTATCAGATGTTCATGTACTCTAAGTATTGATCAAATTATTACATATTCAAAATTCATCATTGATCATTACATTGTGCATTCAT
>MU226994.1:44299-77403 GCA_018584345.1 Thuja plicata
CTTCATATAAGAGTCTGAATATCTTCGGTGTATCACCTTTCCATTATGCAATTTTAGTTACAAACCTCTTATCCCTTTTCCCATTTCAGTTTCAATCAGGAAGTGATATACCGTATCTTATAGGAATAGGCCTAGAATCCGGAGACTCCTCTTCACTCATATCCTACCCACAGCTAGGAGAGGTTTCCATTGTGAGGATGGAATTGTCATATAGCCCTAATGCCTGAGTTAGGGTGACAAATCTAAGCCTGAACAGAAACAATATCCAAGGGAATGGTATTCAAAGATTAATGCTTTATTTATTTTTCAAGGTTTTATTAGAATTAAAAATAATCCTAATATATACATTAAACATAGTAAAGATGACATTTTTATTATCATTCTATATGTATATGATTTGATTCTTACTTCAAGTGCAAACTCTTTAATTTTTGATATTAAGTTTCAACTTAATCAAAATCTCAAATGACTGATTTAGGGATTTTACATTATTCCTTAGTAATGCAAATTTGGAAAACCCCTAAGGGTATTTTTCTATCTCACACTAAATATGCTCATGATATTTTAGAAAAATTTAAGATGAATGATGGTGTTCATGTTTTTATTCCATGAGAATTAGGAACTAAGTTAATGCTTGATATGAAACTCCTTTAGTTGATGCTACTTTGTATAAACAACTAATTGGAAGTTTAAATTATCTAACCTTTCCTAGACCTGATATTGCTTATAGTGTAGGATTAGTTTCTAGATTTATGTCTAAACCTCAACAAAACCATTTCAAAGTTTCAAAAAAGAATTTTAAGGTATATCAAAGGCACTATTGATTTTGGTTTATTTTATGATACAAATTTTGACTTTACTTTCAAAGGTGTTACTGATTTAGATCTAGGAGGAGATCCCAATGATGGGAAATCTACTTCTAGATATTGTTTCTTTGTTGGTTTAGGTGTCATTTCTTGGAAAAGTAAAAAGGAACATTATATTTCTCTATGTTCCACAAAAGATAAATATAAAGGATGTACTAATGCCTCTAAAGTAGCTTTATGGATTAGAAGAATACTTGAAGACTTTGGTCTACCTCAACAAGATCCTAAACATTTGTATTGTGACAACCAAAGTGCCATTGCCTTGGGAAAGAATCCTATTTTTCATGCAAGGACAAATAATATCTCTCTACAACATCACTTCATTATAGAAAAAGTTGAAAACAAGAAAATGTCAATCATCTATTGCAAGGGAGAAGATCAAATTGAAATTATTTTGACAAAGCCTCTTTCCAAAGAGAAGTTTCAAATTCATTGTAAAAATTTGGGTTTAATTCCCATTTATGTAAACTCGTCAAGTAAAGATTAAGGGGGGTGTTAGAATATTTAATCTTTCCTTGGTTGTGTTTATTTAATTTAGGATATACCAAGGTATCCTACATTTATTTAATTCGAAGATTCTTATGGAATTTCTACATGTATTTTGTGCTCTAGTCCAAGTGGGAGGACATGTCATTTATTATATTTTCTTTATTAAGGAAATTAGCTTATCCTCCTTAAGAGGATGTTGACACTTTGCACAAACTTATTATGGCTGTTGGCATTCATAGATTTGTGAGTTACTTACTAACTCCTCATCTATATTTAAGAGATGCTCCTCTATCTCATTTCTACTCTATGAAGTTATTGTAAACTCTCTCTCTCTCTCTCTCTCTCTCTCTCTCTCTCTCTCTCTCTCTCTCTCTCTCTGCTTTNTACTCTCTCTCTCTCTCTCTCTCTCTCTCTCTCTCTCTCTCTCTCTCTCTCTCTCTCTCTGCTTTACCTCATTCATAATTTCACAAGGGGTTTTTATTTTCTTTTCCCCTTTCAAAACTTCTTGTCTCCTTGCTTGGCTCTTTTCGTGTATGCTCCTAGTTTATGCATTTCTCATGGTAACAATCTTCTCTTCAAATAACTCTCTTGGATTCTTATTTATTTCCTTGCTCTTGATTTTTCCTTTCATTCTTAATTCTTCTAGGTCCTAATATTTTCATCATTTAATCATTTCCCAATATTAATTAAATAATTAATCTTATTTAATTAGTTTACTTTAATTAATTGGTCTTTATCAGTTAATTAAATTTAATTTCTAAATTCCCATAGTTTAATTAATTATTTAAATTAGCTAATTATTTCTTCTCAATTAAATTAAAAATCCAAAATTAATTTCATTTCATTTTTGACTAATTCCTATCTAATTTCACTATAATTTCAAATTAATTTTGCTTTCTTCTAAATTGAATTTTTAATTCAATTTTAACTTCAAAAAACTCATAAAAATCAATTTTATGAGGAAATCAGAATTCTAAAAAATTAGAAATGAGCTTTAAAATTAATAAAATCATTTATTATCTTCAGAAATGAAAATGGAAAACATTATTTTAATCCAAAAATCAATTGGATTTTCTTCAAAATTGAAATATATTTTCAATCTTTATTTTCTCTTCTTTTACCATTCAAAAATGAAATGTCTTCATCCTTACCCCATCTCTAATTATCTCGTCTATCCAATCCTACTTTCATACAATCAATCTCAACTATCGATTTATCTAAAATCTCTATATAAACCCTCTTCAAACCCATTTGAAGGATTCGATACACAAATTTTCTGAGAGCACAATCTTTATGCAGATTTTGAAGTGAATTGTGATAAACCTATAGTCATTTTTTATCATAGTTTCTCGAATCTCCCAAGTCATAAGCATTGTCGATATCAACTCTAAGCACCATCCATGCCAAGCTTCAAGAGGAGAAGACAGGAGCAATAGAAGCTTTGAGCATCGATTGGTTTCCATTAATTTGATTGTTTATTTCTGATTATGATGCTTATTATTCAGTTGTTGGTAGGGCATTCATGTTTAGTAGTTTAGGGTTTTTAATAATTGGTGCTACTAACCATATTTATTTAGTCATGTAGATTTCCCCTATGACAGGTTCAAATTCTCCAACAACAAATGACCACCATGGAAACTTCTAGCTCAAATAAAATGTACACGGTAGAAGACTTATGTCCCAACCCCTTTCACAAAATATTATACATGCCACCCTTTCCTCCAAATTTTGAAATGCCTAAGTTTGATAGATACAAGGAGAAAGGAGACCCAAGAGAGCGTATTTGGGAATTATTCATAGCTTGTATAGAGGTTGCACACAATGACATGTATCTAATGTTCCTCTTTTCACAAAGTCAGTAGTCAAGACATGGAATAGTTCTCATATCTACCCTCTGGAATATGGTCATGGGGTGAATTCACAAAAAAAAATCATATCAAGATATTCTCATAACATTATCATAGAACTCCCAATCATGGATCTATATAACATTAAATATAAAAAATGGGGAACCCTTACATCCTTCCTACAACTGTGGAGGAAAATAGCTTGCAAAATACCCTTCCCTATCCCTTAAAAGGATGAGATCCAGATGTTCATTAAGAACTCCAAAAGTGACATAATATTTTCTTTGCACTCCCAATGTATAGACACATTTATTGAAGCTGGTGAAAATGGTATGAAATGTTAATACAGGTCTGATTACTAAGAGGGGAGGGGTGAATCAATAATCCACATATTCACTTGATTCAACTTCATTAAACTCTATGCACCAAAACATTCAATATCATCGAACATAAATAAAAATTACAATACAAACATCCACAAGTAATCAACCACATAATGTAAACACCATATTTATCTTATGGAAACTGAAATAGGAAAAAACCATGGTGTGAGATGATACCCACAAAATCTATACTCTTTTGGAATACACTCTGTTAGGAGCTTACCCTATTAAAGGTTTACAAAACATTGTTAGGTGTTACCCGATTAAGGGATTTTCCTAAGAGTTGTTAGGATCTTTTCCCTATTAGGAAAAGCCTTTTTAGAGGACTTAAAACACAATCTAATGTGTCACCTTGTTAAAGGATTTACAATAAAGATATGTTAGGATCTACCCTGTTAATGGATTTCATTGTTACAATGATTAGAAATCAACAAATAAAATGAATTATGAAAACTACACCAACTCTGCATAATCAGATCCTTTTAAGCTCTAAAATACATCAACATATTGTATACTCTTCTTTGTCTTGTTCACACTAGATTCCTCCACTTGCTTTATCACTGAATCCTTCTGTAATTCATAATTAGCAATCAAAATATAACTTCTTCTCCAAATTTATGATATATAGAATTATATCCACAACTTACAATAAACCCTAGATCTGAGATATGAACAATCCATATCATCTTAGGTAAGATACAATGTATCTAGTCACTAAAAAACATTTTCCTCTAACCCTGCCAACTTGCACATAGATTTTACCTTGGTTCTTGATCCATTTTCAAAACTTGTTTGACAAAAAGAAACTTCTTGAAGAATCCACCTCGAATGCATACCTAGATTAATGTGATGTCAAGTAAGTATCACAAACCATGGAAATAACTTACTATAATATGAAAATCATCACTGGTCTTCTTGACACATTGAATCCCTTCACCAATCTACAAATCCTCATAGCATGTTCAAGAACTCTATCTTGTTTACCTGTTCACTCTGCTAACACCGCTTCCATTCAATTAAACTAGTGCAACGCCGGTTAACATTTTGAGTTGCGCTAAAAAATATAGTATCTTTACATTGTTCACAATCATATCCTATCACCACTCCACAAAATACTTTACCAATTTGAGATAACATTCAAATCACTTACTATCTATCACTGACTATTTTAGCAATTACCCAGTTTGAGTCCAATCAAACATAACCAAATCAATTATCCTCACTAAGAGTCACGAAGGAAAATTTAACATCACAACACATGACATACACTTCCTTTAGAATAGAAACTTCATAAACATACTACGACTCATGATTCACTTAGACAATATTAGGTAACATACTGAAAACACTAATTCAAATAGTTGACATCAATGAAAAACAAATAACTGATTCACCTATCATCGAATATATACCAATCTTCATTAATGCAACACTTAGAATCACTGCATCGATTATGATAATGATCTCCCCCTTTGGCATTGATAGCAACACTATGTCTTTCACACTATGTCTCTTTGATGGCAACACTCTCATTGACTTCTACAAAAATGTTTCCACTTTTATCTTTACCTATGATTATATATTTTCTCACTCTTTCATATTGATTCATAATCTTCATATACTCCCCCTTTCATAATCATCTATTATGTTCTTCTCTTGCTTGCATACATATTCTCCTTGTATATTCTCCATGTGTAGGAAATACATATTCTCCCCCTTTAAAAACAATGCAAAAGTTGTCAAATCATTAAGGCATCTTGATTTTTCTTTCCTTATCACTTAATTATAGCATCATACTTAAGACTTCTTTCCCATGGATTTTTCCACCACTACATCAATTCATACATTTGATTTTCTAATAAACACATATGAACTGATGGAATCAACACCATTCTCTAATTAACTTCAGATAGGAGAATAACCCCTAATCTACCTCTAAGATATTCAAAGGTATCCTTTAGTAGTGTCTTGGTGAATATATCAACAAATTTTTCTTTAGTAGACACATAGTCAACCTTACCTCCTTCTCTTGTACTTCTCTCTTAGAAAATGATATTTTATTGCAATGTGTTTTGTCTTCGAGTGAATCATTGGATTCTTAGAAATATTTATTGCACTAGTGTTATCACAATAGATAACAATTGGTTCTATGACCTTCTCATGAATTCCCTCAAGAATATGTTTTATCCATATTTCTTGCTGACAATTAAGAGTAGCAGCAACATATTTTTCCTTTGCAGTATATTGAGAAATACAATTATTCTTCTTACTAGTCCAAGATACTAATCTTTCACCAAGAAAGAATGCTTCACCACTTGTGATTTTCCTATCATCAACATTAACTACCAAATTTGCATCAGTAAACACATTCAAATAAAAATTTCCATACTTACCATATCATAAGCCATAATATTCAGTTCCTTTGAGATATCTGAAGATCCTCTTTACTGCAACCAAATGTGAGCCCTTTCAGTTTAATAAAAACCTTGCAATAATACCAACAACATGTGTAATATCTGATCTACTGTGCACAACTTACTATAGTTTATCGATCATGGATCTATATATGGTTTTATTTACCTCTTTGGATTCATCCTCCTTAGATAATTGGCATCTTATGATCATAGGTGTCCCCACTGGTTTTGAGTCTTCCATGCAAAAAAAATTCATAATCACCATCACATACTTGGATTGACTTATGTATATTCCTTTCTTTTTCTGTTGTACATTAAGCCTAATAAAGAATTTGATTTTTCCTATCATAGAAATTTCAAATTACTTTCTCATTTCTTCTGCAAATGACCTGCTCAATGCTTCATTTCCACCAAATATGATGTCATCAACAAAAATTTCAGCAATCAATGTTATGTCTTCACTTTCATATTTTAGATATACATTCTTTTTGTCACTATTTATTGTGAATCCAATATGAATAAGATAAGCATGCAATATTTCATACCATGCCCTTGGACCTTTCTTCAATCCATACAATGATTTATGCAATTTACATACCATGTCTTTACCTTTATTAGTTGAAAATCCTTTAGGTTGTTCAATGTATACTTCTTCTTCTAACACACAGAAAAGTAGATTTTACATCCATTTGATATACCTTAAATCCTTTATAAGCAACACATGCTAGAAGTATTTGTTATCATTTTAGTTGCACACTAAACTGATAAATTGATTGTTATCTTACATTGGATTATGTATTTTATAGTCTTTGTCTTAAAGTTTCAGAATTGTTCAAATTCAAAAGAGAAAGTATACATGCAGCCTAGCAACTATAAACAAGAGAAAAGATTTGCATAAAGGTACATCCTTTCAAACTACTATTCATATATTGAAGACAAAATATCTTATTATTGCATTCATGTTAACACTTATGTTGTTCTCTAAGTATTGATCTGATTTAAACTTTCAAATTCAAAAAATGGATCATTACATTGAACATTCAAAATGAATGCAATAAGAGAGTATTCCTTTATAGGTTACATCTTTCAGTTGAAAACATTGAGAAAATATACAGTACTAAAATTAAAAAAAGAAGCATGCTAGTAGTATGGAGTAGGGGTTCCATGCATTGCCTTATCATATGATTGTTGTCAGCTGGTCTTCTACATGTTGGGGTTGAGCAATGGCATCATCTAGGTCCTCATGACTTCTACCTTATCTCATCCTAGTTCTTATGTATTTTTACATGCATGAAGCACAAACATCATACTATTATTATCAACTCTTTCGATTTAGTACTATACATTGTGTAAACATCAATGCAATAACAAGGTACACATCTGCAATAACTAAATAAAGTATCAAAGGGACATAATGTTATGAAATATTTTATCGCATATAGTTGTTATCTTGCATTGTTGAGGAGTTTCCATTTATAAGAAAAAAAAAATCTGAATCAAAGGGACTTGGGTCTTGTACCTGAGAAACCTTTTTTAGATCATCCACATGTTAGATTAGTAGTTTCAATCAGCAAACCAACATCCATACATAAATGCCATTTTCATATGACATTTACATACAGATATTGACTAACTGATTGAAAATACTAATCTAACATGTGTTGTAAGTGGTGTGTGCAAGAAAGAGGAATGCAGAAATCCAGTGGGTGTCACGAGCTCATGCTCTAACCGCACTGGATTAAGGATGCAAGAGTTGATAAGTTCAGGAGAGAAAAAGAAGACACAACAGAGTAATAATACTGATGTTATAAGAGATACATGTGAAATGAAATGATGCAGAGTGTTCCTAAATGAAAGATGTTACAACAAACAAAGAAGCAGACTTGCATGTTAAATAAGGTAACACTGTACCTTTGTACCTTGTCAATATACAAAGCAAGCATGAGATACCATATAATGTTATTTTGGAAACAATGCACTAAGATAATTCAGAAAATAGAGGACACTAATGTTGTTACAGATTAGGTTCAATTGACACCACATAAGTGCTTTAGCTCATGCTGTCCTAAACATTATCATTTCTAAATAAAAGCTATGAGAAAAGAAAACCAGAGATATCTTTTCTATAACACAAGGCATATACAAAATGAAATATTAGTATTGCTTTTGTGAACTGTATGTTCAGATGAATGTTGTATAAAAGATGCTAGGTCATAATAGTGTGTTGTAAGTCATGAGTGCATAAGGCATGAATATCCACATATGCAATGATTTTCAAAAGGAAAAGTTGTCACTATTAATGTTCAAGATCAAAATCAAACAGTGCTGCCATATATGTTCAGAGTACAACATTTGTTCAGAAAGAAAGAGGTAAACAAAAAGAAGATGTGTTGATTCTCTTAAAAGAAAAAATATGCACATTAGCATTGATATCTATTTATGCATATGTTCATGAGAATGGGGCAAAAGAGGGTATATTCATGTTATGATTCTGAATCAACTAAGAAATCAATAATACTGTAGTATTCCATATGCCTGAAAAAAAAAACAAGATACAATACATAATGACAAATAGTGTTATTCTAATGCATTGGAATAATAGTAATAGGGAGGTGATCATCTAAAACATACTGTTATTGATACAGTATGTATCCATCAAATAAACATGTTGTCATAACAATGTTCATGTTTGAATAAGTTTGGAGAGTACAAATGCATGCACTAATTACAGTCAAGAAGGCAAGATGTGCATAATAAATTTCAAGTTATGAACATTTCTCATAGGATTCATGAGCCTGTGCTCGAACCCTATGGGTGAGGATTCTTATAACATTATGCATAATAGTGTATTTTTACATTACTTCTTGCACATAAGCTGCATACTTTAAAGAAATGTTCAGACAGTAAAAAAATGGAAATTGAACATGTAATGTGTGTGGATCAACAAGAAAAGGCTCTCAAATTTCAACAGTAGGAGTTTTGTTATGTTATGACCATGTTGTATATTGAACATGTAATATGTTTATTTCAAATCAGAAATGTGAAATTTTCTCAGCAACAGGAAGGAGATATGTATGTCTTATTACATTGTGGTCACTGCTATTAAATAAAAGGGATAGCATACAATATAAATAGTGATATCAACTTAATTAAAAGTTGCTGACATAAGTGTTTTATGTTTCCATGATCATGCATTGAAAACATTGGGTGTTTCTCAAACTAGAAAGTGTGAAATTTTCTTATCAACAGAAAGAGAGTGGTTTATATAACATTATGGTCATGTTGGAGAGGAAAAACATGATATGTTTTTAGATGATAAATGTGGAGTTCTGCTTCAAACAACCAGAGAACATGTTTTTTTATGACAATATTGTCGCACTTGAAAGGAGAAACATGTAAAAGACTGCAATGATGTACAAAAAGACATGTGGGTACCTTAAAAAATAACAACAGTACAAAGAAAATTGAATAGAAGTTAAGTGGAAGCTCATTTATATCCTACAATGGCAGCACCAAACAACAAGTTCATATGGGTTCATTTTTAGACAAAGAAATACTTTTATTATAATGTTTTCGCCATTAAACTGCTAGTTTTATTTCTAGATTTACAAAGAAAAACATGGAGCAATTTCAAGAAAATAAGAAGATACAGAAGGATCACTTATCTATTACAAGTCAAGCATAATGGAGATGCAAATTCAGAGGAGTCCAAGCTTAAGTATTTGTGCACCATGAGTTAGGGATAAGTCTGAAGATGTGGTTGGAAGAGGTCGAGCTTCAAGTAAGACATCTCCATATCTTTCAGCCACACTCCAGACCGAGCCCAAGCCTACAGTGGTGAGAAGACCCACTTCATAGCCCATCAAAAAATACTAGCTCGAGTGTAAGATACCCATATTCAACAAACAAGGGGAGCCCAAGTTTGAGTTCTTATGATACATGCAAAGAGGTGCCATATTATATGGCATGTGTAAGATAGAGAATAGAGCCCACTAAAGGAGCCCAAGAACCAACTAGAAGTAGAGCCTGAGTTTCATGGTGGAGTACGAGTAAAGGCAACGCCATATTCATGGCATCAAACTCCAGTTTAAAAAACAAGTTCAAGCTCAACCAATAGTCAAATGCCAAAGAACAAGCAAACAAATCCGGCTTACAGTTAGAACACTCAAGTCTCCATTCTTCAAACTCTTAGTCTAGATTCAATGCCACAGAGTAAACTATCGAAGAAAAAGAAATTCTCTGCCAGTAAACCTGAGCTCCATTCATGAATTTTACCAGAGTCTTCTTGCAGTTAGGGTTTCATCTCTTCCTGATTCTTCTCTGCGAAGCTAAACAATGACTCTAAGTTCAATATTTACAAGTGTTTTGAGATTTTGGAGTTCGCATAGCAAATGCATTGAATACACAAGGCATATGTCCAATCCTACAGGCCTCAAAATTTTAAATAGTGCCACTTCACTTCCTTCATATTCACATAATATGCAAGTGGGAGAAGTGGTCATGTCGACCCTCTTTCACTTGGCATTTTTTAGACATAGGGGTTTATTTCCTAGGTCCGTTTTATAAGGTAGTGTAGTTTTTATTATTATTTTGAATTTTATTCAAAGTTTAATTACATAAATATTGGTAAAACAATGTAAAAAGGATTTATATCCTTTATTAAAACCAATATTTAGGGCACTAGTCATGGTGATAGGGCTAGATTTTTTAAGCATGGATTATGCCTTAAAATTAGGGCTTTTTGAAGCTATATCTTAGGGACATCATTAGAGGACAAAAAAGAGGGATACCTTTCTGTTTGGAAGCACTTTTTAGGGGGGGGATCTCATTTTTGAAATAGGCCTTGGAGGCTATATATTCTAATTTCTTATTCATTGTAAGGGGTTCAGAATTTGAGGATTTTGGAGGTATTAGTGAACATATTGTTCCTTTTCCCATTTCCTTTGTATTTTGTAACCATTTTGCAGATTTTGGAGATAATAAAGTTGGCCTTACTATTCATACATCTTTTCTGAGTTTTGCTATCTATCCTTCTAAATTTTTGCATTTAAGTGTTTCTTCTCTTTTAAATATAGATTAGTGAATTGCTCAAATTCCTATTTTAGAGTTATAAAGAAACAACCTTTTTGCATAAAGTACCTGTTTCTTGATTGGATCTTCACCATTAGTGGTATCAAACCCTAATAGTAAGCTCTTGGTCATCCTAGGTGTTAGAAGTGAAAAATATTGTAGAACTTAGTAATGTGTGTTTTGTTGGTACAGTCTTGCAATTCTGGTAAATCTACATCCATCTTTGGTGTATCACCTTTCTTGTTTAGTTTTCATTTTCCAGTTCTCCTTCTCCCTTTTCCCAAAACCACAAAATTTAGCATTAGGTGATATCCCAAATATAATAGGAACCAGCCTAGAACCCAAAGATTCATTCTCTCATCCACCAAGGAAAATGTTTCCATGTTCCAATAGGATGGCTAGATTCTGCATCTAGCTATAGGTGCAATCCTGATTGAAAACAATATTCTTACACCTTCAATTCTAGCAACGGGTGAAAAAGTTTTGCCATTATCTAGTCCTTCTTCTTTTGCATACCCTTTGCAAACTAGCCTTGCTTTGTTTCTGATCACTTCTCCTTTCTCATTCAGCTTATTCCTGAAAATCCATTAAGTACCTATAACATTCTTGTCTGGGTACTAGAGTCCAAGTGTTTTTTTTTTGGTCGGTAAGGTTTTATATATATATAGAGAAAATTACATCATTTCCACATCCATCTACATTTTTCTTCTAACATTAATACCGAGAATTTACCCATCTTTTCAATCTATATTTTCTATAAGTCCATCTATAAGTCTACTAACTAAAACCGTGAATCCATTTACAAAAAGATATAAACATTGAATTCATAATTCAAAGCATCAAAAAGATATCTATTGATAGCTGCACCTTTGTCCTCATCCCCTACTTTCACCATTAACACGTGACTAGGTCTGCGTAGAAACCTTTGTCTTCCATCCCAGTTGACCATCAAAAAACAAAAATTGAAGCTTCATTTCCTTCTTAGTCTGCCACCTCTGCATGCCTGCGACCTCCTCTTTTGTTTCATTGTTTCTGAGGCACTTCCAGTTTGAAGAGGTCTGCAATTGTCATGTCTCGAGCATTATATAGCGCTATTTTGGCTACCACCCTTTTCCATCCCTCCACCGCTCTGTTTAACATCAAGGATCTATCTGCATTGGCTCTCCACCTCAGGAATGGGATGAGCCCATATATTTTACCCTCCTCATTGTCTTCAAAACACTTTGAAATATCAGACCCAATTCCTGGAATAGTCCATTCCCGGATGGACTCCAGCTGCTCTAAAATATCTCCTTCAAACAAATCCCTAGTAACCCTACTCACTTCCTCAACACTCCTGTTAATTTCCAAACCCCATGCTATGAAAACCAAGATACAATCCAAATTCGTGCATCGTTTAATCTTCCTTTCCTGGAATTGTTCCCCTATCACAGCGATTATTGCATCCACCATTTCATCAGATTTTATTTTAAGTAAGCCCCGAATCCTTTCTTGGCTAGCTAGCCCTTTGAAGGCCTTCAGTTGCTTTTTTGTGTCAACATTGAAGCTTGCCTCCATTTTTCACTCTTTCACATTTTCCTCTCGCGACAACAACTTCAAAATTTTTGATCGCCAGAATAGTAATTGATTCTATTTCTCGACACTAGTTTATTTAAACCATTCAACTTTACTTGCATATTAATCCATCCACTTTGCTGGATTTAAATTTTTATTAGAAATTTTTCGGCCCTCATTAATACATCTCCAAACCTGTCCCATCCAAAGCCATCAAACAATTCCATTCTCACTATGACATTATGCATTTAGTCCTTTCACCACTGGTTGAAGTGTATGATCATTCAAGCTTTCTCCACTTATGTTTTATTACTATGGACATGTTCATTCATCATTAATGGTAATCTTACGCATATCTTCCCAAACAATATCATGGGGTAAAGTAAATGTGCATGCCCAATTTTCCAATTTATCAGCTTCATGATTACCTTCCCTCAATGTGTGAGTTATTTTGAAATCATTATATTGATTTAACACTTGACATACCTCCCTTAAAATATTCTGAATTCGCCAAGTGTAAGAGTTATTCCTTTTTATTGCATCAATTACTATTTTTGAATCACCTTCAATTTGCACTTTTTGTAAACCAATCCTCCTCCCAAGCTTCACCGCCAATAAGGCTGCTTCTATTTCTGCCAAGTTATTTGTGCCCTCCTATAATTTCATTGCAACCATAGCTAGGTTGTTTCCATTTGAGTCTCGAGTTATTGCTCCTGCTCCCGATATACCTGGGTTGCCTTTTGAGCAACCATCAAATTTCACTCTGACCCAACCAGATTCCGGAGGGATCCAAACAACAGCCTCCCTGCAAGTTTTCTTTTTTAACACTATAATACTATCATTGTTATATCTGATTTTAATTCCTGGCCAAGACATATGCACCTTCCTATCCCATAGGGAGAAAATTGAACTAGGATTTTTATTACTAACCGTTGAGCTCATTATTTCCTCAATAGATATATCAATCTGATTAAGGATATGTTCCTCCGTTTCTACCACATCTTGGAAAATCCTTTTATTTATTGCCTTCCACAACTCCCATATTACAATGGATGGGCATACTATCCATAATTTGGATAAAGTTGATTTTTGAGTGTGAATCGGCCAGCATTTGAATAGATCCAAAATAAGATTTGGTAATGGCCCAATCCAATTTAACTTCCTTCTAACCATATCCCAACATTTATGGGCTACCCTACATTGAACAAGTAGGTGATCCACATCCTCACAAGCATTTTTACACATCGGACAGATGCTTGGGCCAATAAATCCATACCTTTTTCTTCGTTCTCCTGTGTGTATTTTGTTTTGGATTTCCAACCATGAAAATTCCCCTACCTTTGACAAGCAATCTTTGTCCCAACATAATTTATAGGGCCATCCAATAATATCCTCATCTCTTGCTAGTAAGTTGTAGCCAAGTTTTGCAGAATATTGTCCACTTTTAGCAGCACACCATAAGATTTCATCATTTTCATCATAGAGGGAAATATGTCTTTCTCCTATGATGTTTTCCCACTGTTCCTTTTGAGCCTCATCCATCCCACAGTTATCAATTTCTTTCTAGCACCATTGCTCACCCATTGGTCCCTCCCTCTTTTCCATATAATCTCGGACTTTATCTCCCCAAGAATTTTTCAAATTCCTACTGAGGTCATTTAAATTATTGTCATCAACTAATACTGGCACCCCATTCCAAGAGTTCTCCCCAAAAGTAGCTCCTCTACCATCCCCAATCTGCCATGTTAAATGATTACATATCACCGGCCTGCACTCTAAAATAAAATTCCAGATAGCAAACCCCTTTGGAAGATCCTTGACTGTAAAGATACGTTTATTGTCCATTGAGTCCAGATATTTTCTTTTCAAAATCCGCACCCAAAGCTGAGAGGGTTTTGAGTATATTTCCCATACCAATTTTTCCCCCAAAGCTTTATTAATCAAATGCCATTTTCAAAGATCAGCTCCCCCTTTCTTCTTAGATTTGCATATCATATCCATGAAACTAAAGGGATTTTTGTTTCCTCCTACCCCCACTCTAGAAAAACCTCCTCATGCATTGTTCAATATATCTTAGGACCTTTATAGGGATCTTCAAATAACTCATAGAGAAAATAGGAATGACCGATATGACTGATTGCAACATAAGAATGCGACCTGCATATGTAAGCCAATTCCCATTCCAACTTTCCATTCGTTTCACACAACTGTCAATGAGATCTTTCCAAATATTTCCTTTGGATGATCCTTCAAACAAAGGGATTCCCAAATACTTACTTGGTAACACTCCAACTTGCATACCTAGAATTTTGTAAATATGTTGCTAAACCGGAAGGGATGTATTAAAGAAAAAAATCTCTGATTTTTCCCAATTGATAAATTTTCGTGAAGCTTTTCTATATATTTATAAACATTCTTTCATTGTTCTTTCTTCTCTTGTAGAAGC
The DNA here is from genome assembly GCA_018584345.1 of Thuja plicata. Classification (NCBI taxonomy): domain Eukaryota; kingdom Viridiplantae; phylum Streptophyta; class Pinopsida; order Cupressales; family Cupressaceae; genus Thuja; species Thuja plicata. Next base: position 59,369 of record MU226994.1, read on the forward strand.
CTCCCCTATTAGATAGGTGTCATCCACAAATTGCAGATGTGTGACCGGGCCAAGTCCTTTGGCCACCTCAATGCCTTTCCAATTCCCCGATGAGCCTCTTGATTTAATCAATCTTCCTAAAGCTTCAGCTAAGATAATAAACAAAAAAGGAGATAGAGGGTCCCCCTGTCAGATGCATGTATTTGTCTCAAAGGATCCTTGCAGACTACCATTGACCAAAATGGATAGCCTAGGTGTATTAATTCAACTTTCCACCCAATCACATGATCGATTATCAAAATTGAACTTTTTTAACACCTGCAAAAGGAAGCTCCTATTGACTCTATCATAAGCCTTCTTTATATCCAATTTAATCATCATTCCAACCTTCTTCCCTTTTTTTAAAGAATGGATAGCTTCATGCACAACTACTATACCTTCATAGATGGATCTTCCTGGTGCAAACCCACTTTGCTCCTCCGAAATGATTGTTGGTAGCAGCCATTTCAATCTATTGGCCATTAATTTTGCAATCACTTTATAAACTATGTTAAAAAGTGAAATTGGCCAAAATTCATCAAAGGACTCCTTTCTCCCCTTGTTTGGAATAAGGGATAGAAAGGTGTTATTAAAATCCCTAAACACTGATCCTTTTAATCTTGAATCTTCTACCACTGCATGCAAATCTTTACCAATAATATGCCAAGCCTTTTGAAAGAACAAGGATGGAAATCCATCTAGGCATGGGGCCTTATCACTCCCTAGATTAAATAAATCCACCTTAACCTCTTTCTCTAAAATGGGTTTCATTAGCAGCTGATTTTGTTCATCTGAAATAAATGTAGGGATAACATTTAAAAATTTGGGATCCTCATTCAATTCCCAATCCTCCTGATTGAAGATGGAGGAGAAGAAGTGAACAACTTCATCATTGATCATCATTTGGTCATTTACCTCATTTCCATGTTGATCCTTAATAGAAATTTTTTTTTTGAGGGATCTTCTACCTTTAATTGAATTATGAAAAAAAAAATTCCTATCCCCTTCTTTTAACCAGAGTTCTCTAGATTTTTGCCTCTAGTATACCTCTTCTCTCTCCAAAACTTCATTATACTATTCCTTCAATACTTTTTCCTGATTAAATAACTCAATATCCATTCCCCCTTTCATGGTTAATTTATTAACCTTATCTAGTTCCATTTCTAGTTTGATTTTTTCATCAAAAATATTTTTGAAGACTTCCCGATTCCACACTTTGAGATACTCTTTTAGGAATTGTAATTTCTTAAAAAAACAAAAAGTAGTATTACCTAGTCACTTAGGTGCATTGTTCCACCAGTTAGCAATAAGATCCATAAATCCCTATTTTTGAAACCATATCTTCTCAAACCTGAAGGGAGCTCTATTAGGAGTGGCATCATCAGCAATTTGCAAAGAAATTGGAAAATGGTCAGAACCAGTTATAGACAAAATCTATGCCTAACATAACCAGTTAGTATCTATCCATTCTCCACCCAAAATATATCTATCCAATTTTTCAGCTATGTTTGAAAACCCCATTCTTCTATTGGTCCATGTAAATACACCATTATTGAACTGCACATCTTGGAGCTCATTAATCATTATAAAATCTGCAAAGTCCTTCTGACTTTGGTTTAGCTACCCTTTACCTCCTAATTTCTCCAATGGAGAGGTGATAGCATTAAAATCCCCTCCCATCACATACAAGCTATCCTTTATTCGGTTGCATATGATAGAAAGGGAGTTCCAAAGTTGTTGCTTCAGAATCTGGCTGCAAGGTCCATAAACATTAATAACATAAAACCTCATCCTTAGTTGAAAAGAAGTAACCTCCAACATCTGCCAAGAACTACCTTCTTCTACTAATGTCACATTCATCACTGACTCTTTCCATAAAATGCCCATTCCACCCGAGGCACCATCTGCCTCTGTGAACAAGCAGCCCCATTTATTGAATTTCCTAATAAACTATAGTTTTCCTATCCCACTAAGCTTTGTTTCTTGCATTAAGACTAAATATGGTTGGGTTTGATCAAGACATCACTTGATCAAACACCTCTTATCAGGGGCATTGCAGCCCCTGACATTCCATGAAAGCAACTTCATTGCTTCCAGGAAGAGGGATAACCTCTTCCCCATCTCAACAGTTTTGCCTGGTCTGCCGCATTACTAGCCATTGCTAATTTAGCATGTGCATATTTAGGTCCCCTCTTCTATTTGCCCTTTATATTGGGCTGCTTCACCTGTGAAGGTTTTTTTTGGATAGTTCTTTCTTCAATAATGTCCTCTTGATCTTGCATTCCCAGCTCTTCATGTTTATCCTCCTCTCCTAGTGACTCATAGTCTTACTCCGAATCCCATCCACTATTTACTTTTTCATCATTCAGTGAAGAATCTAAGTTTCTGATTGGGGAAATCTTAATATCTCAAAATTCATCATTAATTTCATTCTCCCTTATTGATGAATTTAGTTTGCATACATCATAATTCTCATTTTGTCCCGAGTCAGGTCTACAACCTCTATCTGTGTTCTGCTCTCTATCTCTCCTTGGGGTGGTTTGAATCTCCCCTTGTTCCATCATGTCTGGGAAAAAATTAGAGTCCTACTCATTCATAACCTCTCTGTATGGAAATTCCCTGTCTTCTAGAGGGGTTTCCTTCACCATTTGGGTAGATTCAAAGCCATGTGATCTTTCAGCCTATAGGGTTGAATCTACTTGATTGAGTCCTCCTGCATTTATCCTTGCATCCGTCTCTTTCTGTAAAAACTTGTCTGATCCCACACATTCTCCTCTTCCCATAATCATTTCTTCCTCATATGTCATTGACCATTCTAGAATTTTGGTTTTCTTTGCTTCCAACTCCTTAATCCAATCCAGATTTCAATTGACCTCCAGCCCTTTCATTTTTGGAGGATTTTTTTCCACCTCCATGTCATTGCAATTTTTTTAGTTTCAATTTTTAACCTCCATTCCCCATTTGCTGATACTAGCACCACATACTCTGGGATCTTGTAGCAATCCTGTATTTTCACAAGGATTTTGGAGTATGTGTGGAATTTGTTATCATCCACTGCCTCTTCCAAACTGATGAAAGTTCCTATACAATTTCTTATGGCTGTAAGGGTAGCACCATCCTTATACTCTCAAGGCAGATTTGTTAACTTTAACCATAAGGCCACTTCTTTTACTTTTGTAATCTCTGGATTAAAGTTTGTCTTCCCGTCACATATATACAAACCTTTATTTTCTATCATGTAAGGTCCCCCTTTCATGATCCATTCCTTGTCCATTTTTGTAGGGAAAACAATCATTAAGAATTCATTAGCTAGGGTTTTTTTATTTCAAAATGATCTCCCCATTTAGATCTTATCCATCTTTGTATTATTTCTATAGATGGCCAGGGCCCTATCCATTTCATGAAGAAATCTTGTTCGGTTAACCGATCTACAGTGTCTTTCCAATAATCATTGTCGATCAGAAGGGATGAGGCACTTACCATTCGTAGTTCACCATCCTCTGAGTTTAATTAGTTGTCCTCAATCCTGACTTCCAGATTTTTTGAATCCAACTTAATGTCTTTTGGGCGCCAAAACTTCCTTTCAATCTAGTTGAATTTTAGAGGCTCAGGGTTGATTCTTTTCTACCACATCTTCCTTGCTGGCTCTCGAATATTCTCCCATCTCCCACCATCCCTATCAAACCCAGCCATCTCCCCTCTGTAATAACCTAATTTTTTATTGTTTGGGAGTTTTGCATCTGTGTTGAAATAATGCATTCGGTGCCGACTGTAGGGCCATTTATCCTTGATGTTATCATTGATCCAGGGAGGTCCCATTCTCTTTTTTTTCCCTTGTGGGAGTCTCAGATCCATCTCTACATGTCCTCGTGCCTGGTAGGGTCACCATGGTTGCCATCGACCATTATAGCCATTGAAGCTCTCGGGAGCCATATTGGTCACTTAAAATTGTTGAACCTTACTAGAGTCCAAGTGTTATTCTTATCTATTTGATCTAATTATTATTTCATAGCCACAATCCAATCATCATTTTCCAAAGCATATTTAATAGTTTTAGGCTGTAATTCAGAAAGCAGACAAGTTCTTTCTCTTACCTTTCTTCTTTTCATCACTCCAAAATTTTTATCTCCAATAATTTGATCTTGTGTATGATTAAGTTTCACATACCTTGGGATTATCACTTTTTTTTCTTTCGTTACCTTCATCATCATTCACTGATTGTGCATCATCCATCACTTCAGTCACTTGTGGTACTGTATCTCGATCCCCTGGTTGAACATAAACAAACATGTCATAGTATTTCACTTCCTTCTTGCTATCTTCCTCATTTTTCTCAGAAAACTCATCAATTCTCACATTTGAAATTTCAATTATCTTATTAGTATGCTTGTTTAAACATTTATAATCTTTGCTTCTAGTAGAATAGCCAAGAAATATTGCTTCATCACTCTTAGAATCAAATTTACCATTTTGATCATCCTTCTTAATGTAACATTTGCTTCCAAAATTTTTGAAGTAATTGACACTAGGAGTATGACTATACCATAGCTCATAAGGTATTTTTTTGTACCTTTCTTAAGTTGTACCCGGTTCAAAGTATAAACAAATGTACGTAGAGATTCTCTCCAAAATGTTTGAGCCACTCCATTTTGTATCAAAAGCGTCCTTACACAATAAATTATGGATCTATTTCTTCTCTCTGCAATTCCATTTTTTTGTGGTGTTCTTGGTGTTGACATTTGTCTCTTGATTCCATCCTCTTCACAAAATGTTGTAAATTCATGTGAAGTAAACTCACCTCCTCTATCATATATAAGACACTTGAGTGCTTTACCTGTTTATTTTTCAACTCTTGCTTTATACACCTTAAACATATAGAATGCATAAACTTTATCCTTTAAAAACATAATAGACATCATTATTGAATAGTCATCAACAAATAAGATAAAGTACTTATCCCCATAGTATCTCTTTGTTCTCACCGGTCCACACAAGTTAGTGTGTATAAGGTCAAGAATGTTCTGAGATGAATATAATTTACTAATAAAGATAGATCTAGTTAGCTTTCCCAACTGACACTCTTTACACATAACATTTCCAGGCTTAGCTAAAGTAGGCAAACCTCTAACACATTTATGATTACTGACCTTTACTAGATTATCAAAGTCAACATGACCAAATCGTTTATGCCATAACCAAGAATCTTCAGCTTTAGCAAAAAAACAATGCTTAGTAGTAGAGTTCAATTGGAATAGGTTACCTCTAGTCTGTTTACCAGTAGAAATCAACTCTCTAGATGTTTCTAAGATCTTGCAAACACCATTACCAAATTCCAATCTGAAGCCTTTGTTATTCAACCAAGCAACACTTAACAAGTGACAGTGTAATCTATCAGCCCATTAAACATCATCACAATTAGTGTTATCATTAAGTACAATTGAAAATTTACCTCTTAATACACATAGTGAACCATTATCAAATCTAACTGCACCACCATCACATTCTTTCATTGAAATAAATTTTATTTTGTCACCGGTCATGTGATGTGTATATCCACTATATATTATCCAGTCACCACTGTAATTCATGCTTGAAATTAATGTTTTCTCTTCACTTTCTCCCATCACATTCTTTCATTGAAATAAATTTTCTTTTGTCACCAATCATGCAATGTGTACATCTAGTATCTATTATCCCAGTACCACTGTAATTCATGCTTGAAATTAATGTTTTATCTTCATTGTCTCCATCTGCACCAGTTGAGGAATCTTCTTTGACTACAAAAAACACTCTCTTCCTCATCATCTCTCCCATCTGATTATTCATTAGTCACTCCTTCTTCTGCTAGATAACATTCTTTATTGCTCTTGTCTTTGAAGTTCTTAAATTTCTTGAACTTTTCCTTCCCATCATTGTCAGGACATCTAGATGCAATATGACCAATTTTGTTACATAAAAAGAATTTTAAGGGTAGTTTAACTTTGTACTTTCCTTTTCCTCAAGCTAATATTCTTGCCAGTAGCACTTCCAACTCTTTTTGTTCTCTTTATTCATATAAGATAGAATCATAGTCATGATTTCCTTCATAACTGTTAGAGAATTCCTTTCCATTCTTTGATGAACCAATGGTTAGGGAAGCTTTGAAATCATACTCTATTGTAGGCATGATGTTATCAAAATTACTTAACTCAAAATAATTGATATTTCTAATCAAATACTCTAGAGTCACATTTGTAGGACTAATAGATCTCAGTTCTTATATAACAGAGACTCTAATAGAATACTATGGTAGAAGGGTTCTCAAGATTTTACTTACCAATCATCTTCCTCAAATTGACCACCAACTACTTTGATAGCATAAACAACTTCCTTTATCCTTTTGTTGTATTGACCAATATTATCTTATTCTTGCATTCTCATTTCATCATACTTTCCTCTGAGACTGTCTACCTTAGATTTCTAAAAATGAACATCACCTCCATGGACTCTTACCAACTTATCTCACATATCTTTAGCATTATCTATTTCCTTGATATCTACAAACTCAACATCACCCAGAGAACTTGCAATTCCTATAATTACCGAGTTATGTTCCAAATTTATTTTTACTTCATCAGGAGTTAGGGTGCCATAAGGTTGAACATACTTGGTTTTAAGATGATCCAAAGCTCTCTCTTCAATACCAGGCAGATGCAACTTCATCTTGCTTACCCATGTGGAGAATTTTTCCTTAGATAACTTTGGTGCTTCCTTCTTATACATATTTGGATCTTTTCCCTAAGATCTTAAGCCTTGAAAATAAGGGGACCAATGATCTAATAACAATTGTTAATACAATTATGATTACTAAAAGGGGGGCGATTTAGTAATCCACAAATTTACCTAATTCAACTTCATTAAACTCTATCCACCAAAACATTCAATATCATCCAACATAAATAAAATTTTTAATGCAAACATCCACAACTAGTCAACCACACAATACAAACACCATATTTATCTCATGGAAGCCCAAAAGGGAAAAAACCACAGTGTGAGATGACACCCACAAAATATGTACTATTTTGGAATACACCCTGTTAGGATCTTATCATGTTAAAGGTTTACAAAACACTGTTAGGTGTTACCCGATTAAGGAATTTTCCTAAGACCCATCAGGATATTTTCCCTATTGGGAGAATCCTTGTTAGAGGACTTAAAACACAAGATAACATGTCACATTTTCAAAGGATTTACAATAAAGATATGTTAGGATCCATCATGTTAAGGGATTTCACTGTTACAATGATTAGAAAGAAACATATAAAATGATTTGTGAAAACCGCACTACCTCTGCATAATTAGATCCTTTTAAGCTCTAAAATACATCAATATACTGTTAGAGTAATAATTTATTTCACTTATTAATTAAATCATTTGATTTAATTATTAAGTCACTCTTATCTCTAGTTTACTTAAGCTAAACTTTAGACATATAATAATTAATTCTTTTATTAATTATTATCAAGCAACCTAGGTTTCTCCCTTTTAGGGTTTTGATCAACTTTATTAGGTTTGATCTCTTTGTAATTATTGAATTATTGAGGATTCTATTGCATTGAGAAGTTTCTCTCCATTGTTTGCACATGATGTTTCCTCTTTCATCGATCTGTTAGTTCCGGTCTCCATAGCTTTTGCTTATCTCTTTTTGTGACAGGTTTGCATGCAGGTGATTGTTGGGAGCCATAGAGTTGATTTTTTATCAACTCCAATATGGTATCAAAACTCTATATCTTCATGCACTTGTTCTCTTCATGAGAGATTTGAACTTGTTCTTTAGATCTTTGTTTTTCAATAGGTTTTCTATTTCGGATTTTTGTGGATTTGGGGGGAGTTTGTTTGATGGAGAACTTTGGGCTCAAATGAACCTCAGGGCTATGCTCAAAAGACTCAAAAACCCCTATTTTCAACTAAGGCATGTCCACTTTGGACATAGTTTCATTATGAGGCAATTTTTTTTTGTTATACAACCCTTTTCTGGGAATGTTTTTCGAGGCGGCAAAAAAAACATTCTTTTCCTTGGTAAATTCACCATGTTAGCATTCACCACATCATCTGCACTCTGCATAGTTAGCTCTGCCAAATTTGGTAAAAAAATTAGAAATTTTTCCAAATTTAGCGACATCTCTAGTTTAGTGGAGCTTTGCCAAATTTAGTAGTGATTTCTTGAGATTCTTCTTGTTTTTTAGTAGTCTTTGGTTTTTTGCTCGTATCTTGAGCAAACTGAGGCATTTTTGGCCAAACAAGGTATCATCAATGGTGCAAGAGAAACTATGGTTTGGATAGTTCCAACCTTTCTTTTTGGTTGTGAAAGACCCTCAGAGGTCATTGTATATATCATAAGGTCATGTAGACCATAGTGTGTGAGTCTAACTAGGAGTTAAGGATAGATTAGGTCTAAAGTCTTATGAATGTTGCAGAGATGGATTAAGTGTTTGATAATCTCTAGATTGGTTAAACAACTATAGATGATTTCAGCATGATGTCAATAGGCCTATGATATTATAGTGGGAAGCTAGAACCTAGTGTGGAGCCTAGAATAAGCCAAAATGTTAGTAAAGCAATATTTGTTTGCAAGATTGCTAAAAAGTTGCTTCCACAATTTTTGCAACTTTTGAAAGTTGCTTGGAAAAATTTGTCCAAAGTAGCTAATAGGTCCTAAAATGGTGAAGAGGTTCCCTAATGACAAAAAAAATGCATGGATAAATACTATTTAATAAAATTTATACCTACTATGAAGGGTCGGTTGACAGTGTGTACGAAATTTTCAAAATCGGTGAATAGAAATAATAACTTTTCTTTGTATATTGTGGTTTCAGGATGCCTACATGGTGTGTAAGGATTGAATCCATGACTATACCACCTTAATTAGTTCATTTTGGTTGGTTTGGTGTTTATTTTATAGTGTTTTTGTAAATTCTTTATTATTTGTTAGATGTGTGTAAATATCTTGGTGTTCTGCCAGTCTACTAGTTTGTACAGGATTGTTTTGCAAATGAGACCCTAACTCATCTTTCCACCATAGTATATATATGGTCTCTTGGAATTTATGAGTAGGGCCATTTTACATAATTTAGGTCAGAGAAGGGCCCTTGAAAATCATGGAAACTATCTCTGAAGTCTATCCCTAGGCGAGTCCATGAAGATCTCGGTTAGGGAAGACTAAGTTGTAGAGACTAAAACTTGCAGAGGTGTTTCCCAAACACAAACCCAAGCCTTGGAGGTTGTAGAAAGAGGTATTACAATAGTCTAAGGGTGAGGAGAAGGCCAAGATCAATCATTGATAGACCCATAAGGCTCAAGGAACAAATAAACCTTAGTTCTTTATAAAACCCTTGCTAAACCCTCATATCTTGGATAAAGCATTGTACGGGTAGTTGAAACCCTAGAACCCCAAAAATATTTGAGGTGATGTTTGATGAAGTACTATACCCAAAGAAATTTTTAGGGTCATTGTGAAAGAATTTGGAGAAAGGGATTATTTTCTCGGAGTAGGAGACCTAATAGGGGCACTTGCCTAGTAGGTCTATTTTCAGACATATTGGTGGAATCGATAAGGAAGATAAGCATGGAGATTCTTCCAAGGCATATAGATGAAAAAATTGGAGTGTATATGAACACCTTCATACCTCTACAAGTGACTTTGTGAACATTGGAGGTGGGAAGTCCTTAAAGATTATTAAGGGCTAGTGTTTTGGCAAGCTAGTTGAGCACCAAGAACTTACTTGTCTTGGTGAATCACTACTTGGTAGTTAGGTTGGTTAGCAGGATAGGGGGTCAAGATCATGTCAGTGATCCTATAGGTTGGTGGGTGTGAATAAAAATAACCCCTAAGAGGTCCTTGAGAGAGACCTAGTTGTGAGCTTGTGATTGGCTCATCCAACCTCCCTATCAGATTGGTATCAAAGCCCCAAAATATTTGGGATTGGAGAGATTGTATGTTAGAGTGTGAATCTACAAGATCATCCATAATGGTGACTAATGCAGAACTTGCAAAGAAAGTAGAGGACCAAGAATAAGATAACATATTGTTGAGACAAATATTGGCCCAATTGGAGCAAACATTGGGTGAAGTTCAGGTAAAGACAGAGGAAGTTAGTGGGAAGATTGGTGAGAAAGAAAACAAACTAAAAATAGTGGCCATAGAAGATGAAATTTCTGAACCTAATCTAGTATTTCAAGAAGAACCCTTTCTAAAGGAACTCAAGGCCATGAATGGGAAATATTTGGAGGGGATACCTCTTTTTAGTGGAAAAATGGAACCAGAGTTAGTAATGGATTGGGTAGAAAGTATTGAGAACCACTTTGAGTGTGATGGGCTCAGTGAAGCATAAAAGGTAAAGGTAAAAAAATATAGGCTCAGAGGCTCTACCTCAACATGGTGGGAATTCATCCAAGCAAAGAGGGAAAATGAAGGCCAAAATCCAATTGCTACTTGGAAGGGCATGGTCGCCAAAATTAAAGAGACCTACATGCTAGAGGATTATGAAATTGAATGACACAAAAAAGACAAAGTTTGAGGCAAAAAGACCTTGATGTTAATACATACACCTAGGAGTTCCATAAGCTTTTCATGAGGTCTAAGGTCATGGAAGAAGAAAGCATAAAAGTTGCTAGATATCTCACTGGCTTGAAGTGGTCAATTCAAGAGGAAATGATCCTCTTAAGTCCCAAGACAGTACACCAGTGCTACCAATTGGCACTAAAAATAGAAGAAAAGGGAAAAAGGAAGCAAGAATCAAATTCAAGAAGTAGAGGAAGAGGTAGAGACCAAAGAGGTCATAGGGGTGGTTATCAGGGAAGAGGAAATTATCACTAGAGCCATGGGGAGTTTGAACTTGTGGAACAAGGAAGTGAAGAAAGCTCTAGAGGAAGCTTTAGCAGAGGTAGAGGATCTCATGGTGGGTCTAGCAAAGGAAGAGGTAGTAGCAGAGGTAGAAGTAGTTCTTATTTTGCAAATATGAAATGCTACAACTGTGGGTAGTTAGGACACCCTTCTTATAGGTGTCTAGAGAAGGAAGCTTCTTCAAAATCAGAGAAAAGATTTGCTTATGCACAAGAGGAAACATCAAGTGTCAAGACTCTAGAGGCGAACCATATAGAATCATAGATGGGAGAGAATCTTATGTTTATGAGAGTTCTGATAAGATAACCAGTGAAAGAGGAACCCAAGCAGAGAAGAGACTTATTCAAAGTGAGGTGAAAGATACATGGAAAAGTGTGTAAGGTGATTATGGATTCTAGCTCCACATATAATATCATCTCAGAGGAGGCAGTAAAGAAGCTCAAATTGGTGAAGATACCACATAGAAACCCCTACAAGGTCACATGGTTGAAAAAAGGGCAAAGTGTCTTGGTGAATGAACAGACATGGGTAGAATTATCCATTGGAGGGTACAAGGAAAAAATATTTTGTGATGTTTTGCCCATGGATGCTTTCCATCTTCTATTGGGAAGAACCCGATAGTATGATAGGAAGGCTATACATGATGGATAGGAGAACACCATCTCATTAAAGAAGGATGGATTAACATTTAAGATCCAATCTTTGTCAGAAGAAGATGAAGTTCACACTAAGAGTCCTAGTGTGTTGCTTAGTAGGGGGAAATAGTTCCTCAACATGCTTCAAGAGAAGGACAGTGTGGGATATGCCATAGCGGTTAAGCCTAAGGAAGAGGACAAACCAAAGCAAGAAGCTATACTAGTAGAAGTGCAACAATTGTTAGAGAAATTAAAGGACATAGTCAGTGATGACACACCTACAATTTTGCTCCCTAAAAGAGCCATAAGTCATCAGATTGACTTCATACATGGTTCTTCTTTTCCAAATAAGGAAGCCTACAAGCTAACACCTGAACAAAACCAAGACGTGGCTAGACAAGTGCAGGAGTTACTTGACCAAGGATTGGTGAGGAAGAGTATTAGTCCATGTGAACTACCTGTGGTATTAGCATAAAAAAAGGAGGTAAGTGGAGTATTTGCACTGATTCTAGAGAAATTAATAGAATCACCATTAGATATAGATTTCCTATACCTAGGATAGAGGATCTAATGGATTATCTTTGAGGGGCACAATATTGTACAAAAATGGACCTCAAAATTGGATACCATCAAATTAGGGTCAAGGATGGGGATGAGTGGAAAAAAACTTTCAAGACCACTGAAGGGTTGTATGAGTGGCTGGTTATGCCATTTGGGCTTACTAATTCCCCTACCACCTTCATGAGGTTGATGAATGAAGTGATAAAGGATTATATAGGAAAATTTGTGGTGGTATACCTTGATGATATACTCATCTTTAGTAAGATAAAAGTTGAACACTTAGCACACTTAGAGATAGTGTTGAGAAGGTTACATGAGGAACATTTAGGAATCAATTTAGAAAAGTGCGAGTTCCTTAAGAAAGAGCTTGTCTACCTAGGATTTGTGGTGTCTCAAGGCACTTTGAAGATGGGCCCAAGCAAAGTTGAAACTATACTGAACTGGCCTACACCAACTACAGGGACAAAGGTAAGGAGTTTCCACGGGTTGGCTCAATTTTATAGGAAATTTATTAGGAACTTCATTGGGATTTGTGCACCAATATTGGAAACCATAAAAGGTGGGTTAAAAACCAAGTTTATATGGAATAATGAAGTAGGCCAAACATTTGAGAAAATGAAACAATAATTATCCACCCAACCTATTCTCTTGTTGCCAAGTTTTGATAAGTTATTTACCTTGGAGTGTGATGCAAGTAGGGTAGTAGTAGGAGGCATGTTGAGTCAAGAGAATAGGCCTATAGATTTATTTAGTGGAAATTTTAATGAAGCTAACAAGAAGTAATCAACTAGAATTGTATGCATTAGTTCAATCACTTAGGAAGTGGAGACATTACCTCCTACCCAAGGATTTTTTTTACAGACAACCAAGCTCTAAGCTACATAAACACACAAGACAAGTTGAGTAACAAACATTTGAAGTGGATGGAATATCTTCAAGCTTTCATATTGACTATAAAGCATAAGAAATGGAAACTAAATAAGGTGGCAAATGCTTTGAGTAGAAGATTGTTGACAGTACAAGAAGTTCAGCTCCAAAGCATTGGAATAGAAAGATTTAAAAACCTTTACAAGGATGATGAGGACTTATAAGAAGCCTGTAAGGCATGTTCTGATTTTCATAATCATTTCCATAGCCTGTTTGTAGAATATACATTGCAGAGTGGTCTTTTGTTTAATGGGATTCAATTATGTGTACCTAAGGGATCAATGAGGGAAAATATCATTCAAGAGAAGTACTAAAGTAGTCTTAGTGGGAATTTTGTCCTAAACAAGACATTGGAGCTAGTTCAAAGGTTTTACTATTGTCCCCAAATGCTCAGGGATGTAAGAAAATATTGGGAATAGTGTGTGATATGTCAAAAAGATAAAGGAGGGGCTAGCAATGCAGGCTTGTACCAACCTTTACCCATTCCCAACAAACCTTGGGAGTGCATTAGCATGGACTTAATATTAGGAATTCCTAAGACCAAAACAAGGTTGGATAACATATATGTGATATTTGACAGATTTAGAAAGATGAGCCATTTTATCCCTTACAAGACTACCTATGATTCTAGCTATATAACACATCTCTTCTTCAAAGGGGTTGTGAGGATGCATGGTCTTACCCTAAACATTATCTCAGACAGAGTTGCAAAATTCATGGGACATTTTTGGAAGACATTGTGGAGTAGATTGGGAACAAACTTGTTTTCTGGATTAGCTTACCATCCCCAAATAGGTGGTCAAGCTGAGGTGATCAATAGAGTGTTGGGTAACCTACTCAGATGCTTGACCAAGGAGTATGGGAAAACATGGGATCAAGTACTCCCACAGGCAAAGTTTTCCTACAATGAAAACGTCAATAGGACTACTGGCAGAAGTCCCTTTGAGATAGTATATGGTTTGCATCGAAAGAGGTATTTGTGAATTAAGAGACTTGGGAAATATGGAGTATATGAGTGGCCATGATGAAGACTTCTCTCACACCATGAAGGAGATTCATGAGCAAGTCAAGAATACTCTAAGAGAGGCTACTAAAAAGTAGAAATCTAAAGAGATGCGAGGAGATGAGATGTACAGTTTGAGGTGGGTGACCTTGTAATGGTGCATTTGAACAAATCCAGGTTTCAAAAAGGTATCCTTACTAAACTATAAATGAAGAGAGTTGGATCATGTAAAGTCCTAGCTAAATATGGAGCTAATTCTTATAAGGTAGACTTACCTACAGACTTGAGAATTTCACTAGTGTTCAATGTGGAAGATTTGGTGCCTTACAAAGGACCCATAGCTACAGTAGGGGAGCCAAGTCTAGAGGGAGTGTTACATGAAGTAGTTCTACCTCCTAAAGCCAAGCTTCAAGCAGAGAAAGTTTTAGAGTCTCGAGTAAAAAAGAAGACCAGACATAGAACCTATATGGAGCATATAGTCAAGTGATAGAACAATCCAGAGTCTGAAGCTACATGGGTGGAGGAGAGCAACTTTGAAAAACAAGGCATTGCCCTCTCTTTTTTGTCCCCTATTATTCCATAGTTTGATTTTGTGCAGAGGGGGAGATTGGTGTAGGAACACCTATGGGTTGGCTAGTTCCACCCTTTGTTTTTGGTTGTGAAAGACCCTGAGATGGAATTGTATATATCATAAGGTCATGTAAACCATAGTGTGTGAGTCTAACTAGGAGTTAAGGACAAATTAGGTCTAAAATATTATGAATATTGCAGAGATGGCTTAAGTGTTTAGTATCTCTAGATTGGTTAAATGAATCTAGATGATGTTAGTATAGGAAGAGGTGGTAGTGAAGGTATAAGTAGTTCTTATTTTGCAAATATGAAATGCTACAACTATAGGCAGTTAGGACACCCAGCTTATAGGTGTCTAGAGAAGGTAGGTTCTTCAAAATTAGAGAAAAGAGTGGCTTATGCACAATAGGACACATAAAGTGTCAAGTCTCTAGTGGTGAACCTTATAAAATCATATATGGGAGAGAATCTTATGTTTACAAGAGTTCTGATAAGACAACCAGTGAAAGAGGAACCCAAGCAGAGAAGAGCCTTATTCAAAGTGAGGTGTAAGATACTTGGAAAAGTGTGTAAGGTGATTGTGGAATCTGGATCCACAAATAATATCATCTTAGAGGAGTTAGTCAAGAAGCTCAAATTGGTGAAGGTACCACAAAACAACCCCTATAAGGCCACATGGTTGAACAAAGGGAAAAGTGTTTTGGTGAATGAAAAAACATGGGTAGAATTCTCTATTGGAGGGTACAAGGACAAAATATTTTGTGACATGTTGCCCATGGATGCTTTCCATCTTCTAATGGGAAGAACCTGATAATATGATAGGAAGGATATATGTTGGTAAACAGATTTTTCCTTTCTTTTACTTTATGACAATATGACTCTTGATGCCCGAATGATGAACAAAATCCGCTTACAACAGTTGAAAAGCCATCTTTAGATGACTGACTTTTCTCTGAATTGGTAGGTACAACTCCCTATGTGAAAAATTTTCAAAGAATTATGTCTGATTCCTAAATCTAATACAGGGTATGCTCTTAACCTGAGAGCAGAAGAGGCAAACCGAATTAAGTCTAAACAGAGCTTAATCCAGGCAAGGAGAGCTTTCTAATCTATAAACCAAGCTGTAGAACTCACACATCCTATGAATTCATACACTCGGTACTGACTAATCTACAGCTACTACTGACAGAGAGATAAATGAAATGATGAAAACTCCTAATGAATCTTTCTCCGAATACCCCACAGCACATCCTACTGAGGTTCATTCACATCCTCAAAATAAAGGAATGAAACATCCTTTCCTTCCTACTACAATTCAGATTAAGAAAAAGACTCATACATTAGCAACTTCTATCTAGCTCTTCCCTAAATATCCCACAGAACATCCTACTGAGGTTTACTCACATCCTCGCCACACAAGAATGAAACATCCTTTCTTTCTTAATGTAACTTAGACTAAGAGAAAGAACCATCTAACTAACTGGAACAAAAAATAATTGACATAAAACACCTTCAATTGTCTCTATAACATCAAGCATTCCACACCAAAAATTTGCCGACCTTTCATTAATCTTTCAAATTCAAACATATAGAACCATGGGATGACCATTACAAAGGAAGCTTAATCGATTCATCTCCCTCTAACTGACAGATGGCCAGAAACCACTTCTATTGCTAACTAATTGCAGGGGAAAAGAAACGAACAAGAATAGGGGAAGTTAAATCATTTGGATTCCTTTCCTTTTTCCATCTTTGTCTGATCAGCTTTGGCAGCTCTTCCATGGCCACGTGCAGAAGCATCAATTGAACTGTGACACTTCAATTTGAATCTTTCATCTTCTCTTTAGTGACATCTGTCGAGTCCAATCCATTGGGCTTCGGAGTCAAATAACTGCTTATGTTTTTTGCATGTTTGATGCTATTTAGCTTCGATTTCAACCTCAACTGGTATCGAGAATCCTCCTCTTTATCTTGAACTCAGGCCTGAAATGCAATTGGTGGAAAATCCCAAACTGAATACTTCCGGCGGAAAATGCCAAATCTGCTTCTCCATTGCGGAAAATTTGAAAAGAGCTTCTCCGGCAGAAATTTGCAAAAGAGCTTCTCCTCGCGGAAAAGGAGATTGGAGCTTCTCCTTGCAGAAAATGAACATGAGAGGTCATTCTCCACTTTCCTTTGCGGAAATGTATGAGGGAGGTGCGATTTCTGCATAATGGAGAAGCCATTACCTATTTTCCTGCACGTCATTTTTAAGTGCGCGGGCTACTTGAATTAAAGCACATGCTTTATCTGATCTCTTAAAACAATGATATTTCCTTTTAATACATTGGGCCCACCTTACTATAACTAAGCTTGCAAAAAATTGCCCGAGAGGTGCGATTCCCGCACAGTGTAAAATCCTTCTTTGCGGAAAATCGCCCGAGAGGTGCGATTCCCGCACAGTGTAAAATCCTTCTTTGCGGAAAATCACTTTCTTAGGTAGAACTCCGCCATGGAGAAGATGACTTCTGAAATCCCGCCGAGCTTGTTCTCTCTCATTTCTTCACCAAATTTCTTTCCGTTTGTTGCATTAGGATCATTGAGACTTGTAGAATCGATCCATACCATTCTTCAACCTCTGCCTGAAAAAAGAACATTGATTGGAGCACAAATCTTTGCTGGGTTGGGATCTACAACCTACCCAAATATGAAAAGACTTCAGAACAACCCGCCCGGCTAAGAGAAGGAAAGGAAATGACAGGGAAACTCGACAAAGATAGCCTACCTAAGAAAGACTTAGACTTAGACTCAGACTGACCAAACTGACCAGACATGACTACAGAATCCTCCACTTTGACAGCATGGGTACAGGATGAAAAGTGGGGCAACAGCTGGCTCCGACTGGGGACTTGGGTAGATTATACCCAAGCGAGGGACTCAGTATCTCTAGTTTCACAAGGAATAACAAAAGGCAGCAACACAGGAAAACCAACGAAAGCAAGCAAAACAGGAAAGAAACAAAAGCAAGGGAAAGGAAACTAACCTAAGGAACACAGAGCAACAGAAGAAAACTATGGTACATTATAGGGGTTACCTATTTTCAATCTGCAATCTGATAAGGCTTCAAATCCTGACCATTGAAGGTTAGTGGTAACACTTCACCATCTTGATACGCCAGTTTGAAAGAATTGTTATCAAATGCCTAGTGGATTATGAACGGGCCTTTCCACAGGGAATCAAACTTCTTATGCATCCCTTTGGGAGAACTTCGCTTATCCCACAATAACACACTATTGCCCACCATGAACTTTTGTGGCCTTTCCTTTCTGCCAAATAGCTTCTTCACTCGCAGTTGATGCTGAGTGATGTGATCTACTATCTCTGCTCTTTCTTCTTCCAGCTTGGTCAGATACAAGATCCTCTTTTCTAATCCATCTCTGAATGTACCATCTTCAAT
>MU226994.1:82077-106876 GCA_018584345.1 Thuja plicata
AAAATCCCTCATACTCATGTGAGGTTGCTTCTTGATGGATGCCAGTTGCGTTAACAGAGCATGCTCATCTTCTGCAGTCTTAAATCGTGCTTCAAATGCCGTTCTCATCGTGTTCCAGTTAGTGATAGAGCCATCATCCAGATGGTAGAACCAATCCACGGCACTCTCTGTTAGAGTCTCAATAAATAATCTTACAGCAACGTCCTCATGTGCCACCCCCAAGATAGTAGTGGCTGCAAAGAATGCTTTAATATGTTCATCCGGAGTGACCTGTCCGTCACCAAAAAACTTAGGAAAATTCTTTCTCGACCCCGCAGGAAGCGGATGATAAGCTTCTAACGCTAAAGGTCCAACTACTGTAGCCCATGGAGCAGCCATGACAGTGCTTGCACTATGTGGTGGAAAATTAACAACCGAGGGAGTATTGATACCGTGAAGAGTCAATACCTGGCAAGTGCTTTGTGAAGTGATTTTATTCCTAACAAGGGAAGCCGGTCTACTCCAACTCTTCTTTTCTCCTCTTCTTTTAGGAACCTCTAGGATGGGAAAACCAAGCTCTTCTAGCTTGTCAAACGTAGGATCTCACCCACCCTTTTCTCTGGTACTCCTGAGGAAATTTGTGCGTTCCAGGGTGTTGATAAGAGTTTACTGCTAGGCTTCTCTTTGTGCTTGTCTTTCTGCTCTCTGAATATTCCTCTTTTGAAAAGCTCTTTCTAAAGCTTCCACCCTTCTTTCTTCTTCCTCTAATACCTGGCTCGCGTTTCTGTAATGCTCAGCGTTCCTCCTATACCTCCAAACAAATGTATTGAGAGATGAGCTTATGTTTTCTTGATTGTCTTGGAAACCAAGGTTTGGTTGGAGCACTGGAAATATATTCTCATGAGGGAGTACCATTTGTCCTCATGATACGATGTACTGATCTAGAGACTATTCAAGTCCCCAGCAGAGTCGCCAAAAATCTGTTGGTAAACAGATTTTTCCTTTCTTGTACTTTATGACAATATGACTCTTGATGCCCGAATGATGAACAAAATCCACTTACAATAGTTGAAAAGCCATCTTTGGATGACTGGCTTTTCTCTGAATTGGTAGGTACAGCTCCCTATGTGAATGATTTTCAAAGAATTATGTCTGATTCCTAAATCTAATACAGGGTATGCTCTTAACCCGAGAGCAGAAGAGGCAAACCGAATTAAGTCTAAACAGAGCTTAATCCAGGAAAGGAGAGCTTTCTAATCTATAAACCAAGCTGTAGAACTCACACATCCTATGAATTCATACACTCAGTACTGACTAATCTATAGCTACTACTGACAGAGAGATAAATGAAATGATGAAAACTCCTAATGAATCTTTCTTTGAATACCCCACAACACATCCTACTGAGGTTCATTCACATCCTCAAAACAAAGGAATGAAACATCCTTTCCTTCCTACTGCAATTCAGATTAAGAAAAAGACTCATACATTAGCAACTTCTATCTAGCTCTTCCCTGAATATCCCACAGCACATCCTACTGAGGTTTACTCACATCCTCACCACACAAGAATGAAACATCCTTTCTTTCTTAATGTAACTTAGACTAAGAGAAAGAACCATCTAACTAACTGGAACAGAAAATAATTGATACAAAACACCTTCAATTGTCTCTACAACATCAAGCATTCCACACCAAAAATTTGCTGACCTTTCATTAATCTTTCAACTTCATACATATAGAACCAGGGGATGACCATTACAAAGGACGCTTAATCGATTCATCTCCCTCTAACTGACAGATGGCCAGAAACCACTTCTGTTGCTAACTAATTGCAGGGGAAAAGAAACGGACAAGAACAGGGGAAGTTAAATTATTTGGATTCCTTTCCTTTTTCCATCTTTGTCTGATCAACTTTGGCAACTCTTCCATGGCCACGTGCAGAAGCATCAATCGAACTGTGACACTTCAATTTGAATCTTTCATCTTCTCTTTAGTGACATCTGTCGAGTCCAATCCATTGGGCTTCGGAGTCAAATAACTGCTTATGTTTTTCGCATGTTTGATGCTATTCAGCTTCAATTTCAACCTCAACTGGTATCGAGAATCCTCCTCTTTATTTTGAACTCGGGCCTAAAATGCAATTGGCGGAAAATCCCAAACTGAATACTTCCAGCGGAAAATGCCAAATCTGCTTCTCCATTGCGGAAAATTTGAAAAGAGCTTCTCCGACGGAAATTTTCAAAAGAGCTTCTCTTCGTGGAAAATGAGACTGGAGCTTCTCCTTGCGAAAAATGAACATGAGAGGTCATTCTCCGCTTTCCTTTGTGGAAATGTATGAGGGAGGTGCAATTTATGCATAATGGAGAAGCCATTACCTGTTTTTCTGCACGTCATTTTTAAGTGCGCGGGCTACTTGACTTAAAGCACATGCTTTATCTGATCTCTTAAAACAATGATATTTCCTTTTAATACATTGGGCCCACCTTACTATAACTAAGCTTGCAGAAAATTGCCTGAGAGGTGCGATTCCCGCACAGTGTAAAATCCTTCTTTGCGGAAAATCACTTTCTTAGGTAGAACTCTGCCATGGAAAAGATGACTTCTGAAATCCCATCGAGCTCGTTCTCACTCATTTCTTCACCAAATTGCTTGCCTTTTGTTGCATTAGGATTGTTGAGACTTATAGAATCGATCCATACCATTCTTCGACCTCTGCTTGAAAAAGAACATTGATTGGAGCACAAATCTTTGCCGGGTTGGGATCTACAACCTACCCAAATATGAAAAGACTTCAGAACAACCCGCCCGACTAAGAGAAGGAAAGGCAATGATAGGGAAACCCGACAAAGATAACCTACCTAAGAAAGACTTAGACTTAGACTCATACTGACCAAACTGACCAGACATGACTCCAAAATCCTCCACTTTGACAGCATGGGTACAAGATGAAAAGTGGGGCAACAATATACATGATGGACATGAGAACACCATCTCATTCAAGAAGGATGGAGTAACATTTAAGATCCAATCTCTGTCAGAAGAAGGTGAAATTTGCACTAAGAGTCCTAGTGTGTTGCTTAGTAGGGGGAAATAGTTCCTCAACATGCTTCAAGAGAAGGACAATGTGGGGTATGCCATAGTTGTTAAGCCTAAGGAAGAGGAAAATCCAAAGCAAGAAGCTATACCAGTAAAAGTGCAACAACTATTGGAGCAATTCAAGGAGATAGTCAGTGATGGCACACCTACAATTTTGCCCCCTAAAAGAGCCATAAGTCATCAGATTGAATTCATACCTAGTTCTTCTTTTCCAAATAAGGCAGCCTATAAGCTAACACTTGAACAAAACCAAGAAGTGGCTAGACAAGTATAGGAGTTACTTGACCAAGGATTGATGAGGAAGAGTATTAGTCCATGTGCACTACCTATGGTCTTAGCATTAAAAAAGGAGGTAATTGAAGGCTTTGCACTAATTCTAGAGCAATTAATATAATAACCCTTAGATATAGATTTCCTATACCTAAGATAGAGGATCTAATGGATTGTCTTGGAGGGGCACAATATTTTACAAAACTGGACCTCAAAAGTGGATACCATCAAATTAGGGTCAAGGATGGGGATGAGTGGAAAACAAATTTCAAGACCACTGAAGGGTTGTATGAGTGGTTGGCTATGCTATTTGGGCTTACTAATTCCCCTACTACCTTTATGAGGTTGATTATTGAAGTGCTAAAGGATTATGTAGGAAAATTTGTGGTGGTATACCTTGATGATAAACTCATCTTTAGTAAGACAAAAGTCGAACACTTAGCAAAATTGGAGATAGTGTTGAGAATTTTACATGAGGAACAATTAGCAATCAATTTAGAAAAGGGCAAGTTCCTTAAGCAAGAACTTGTCTACCTAGGATTTGTAGTGTCTCAAGGAACTTTGAAGATGGACCCAAGCAAAGTTGAAACTATATTGAACTAGCCTATACCAACTATAGGGATAGAGATAAGGACTTTCCATGGGTTGGCTCAATTTTATAAGAAATTTATTAGGAACTTCAATGGGATTTATGCACCAGTATTGGACACCATAAAAGGTGGGTTAAAGACCAAATTTATATGGAATAATGAAGCAGGCCAAGGATTCAAGAAACTAAAACAACAGGTAGCCACCCAACCTATTCTCTTATTGCCAAGTTTTGATAAGTTATTTACCTTGGAGTGTGATGCAAGTGGGGTAGCAGTAGGAGGCATGTTGAGTCAAGATAATAGGCCTATAGATTTCTTCAGTGGGAAGCTTAATGAAGATAAGAAGTACTTAGCTATAATTGTATGCATTAGTCTAGTCACTTAGGAAGTGGAGACATGACCTCCTACCTCAGGAATTTTTTTTTTTTTATAGACAACCAAGCTCTAAGCTACATAAACACATAAGACAAGCTGAGTAACAAACATTTGAAGTGGAGGGAGTATCTTCAAGTTTTTACATTCACTATAAAGCATAAGAAAGGGCAACTGCATAAGGTGACAGATGCTTTGAGCATAATATTGTTGACTATACAAGAATTTCAGCTCCAAAGCATTAGAATAGAAAGATTTAAAGACCTTCACAAGGATGATGGGGATTTCTCAAAAGCCTACAAGGTATGTTCTAATTTTTAGAATTGTTTCCATAGTCAGTTTGCAGAATATACATTGTAGAGTGGTCTTTTATTTAAGGGGAATCAATTATGTGCACCCCAGGGATCAATGAGGGAAAATCTCATTCAGGAAAAGCACTAAAGTAGTCTTAGTGGGCATTTTGGCCTAAACAATACATTGGAACTAGTTCAAAGGTTTTACTATTGTCCCAAGATGCCTAGGGATGTAAGAAAATATGTGTAATATTTTGTGATATGTAAAAAAACTAAAGGAGGGTCTAGCAATGTAGGATTGTACCAACATTTACCCATTCCCAACAGACCATGGGAGTGCATTAACATAGACTTCATAGTAGAAATTCGTAAGACCAAAACAAGATTGGATAGCATATATGTGATAGTTGACAGATTTAGCAAGATGAGCCATTTTATCCCTTGCAAGACTACTCATGATGCTAGATATATAGCTCATATCTTCTTCAAAGAGTTTTAGAGGATGCATGGTCATCACCTAAGCATTGCCTCAGATATAGTTGCAAAATTCATGGGATATTTTTGGAGGACATTGTGGAGAAGATTGGGAAAAAACTTGTCTTTTGGATCAGCTTACCATCCCCAAACAAATGTTCAAACTAAGGTGATCAATAGAGTGTTGGGTAACCTACTTAGATGCTTAACCAAGGAGTATGGGTAGACATGGGATCAAGTACTCCCATAGGCAGATTTTTCCTACAATGACAGTTTCAATAGGACTACTGGCAGAAGTCCCTTTGAGATAGTCTATGGCTTGCATCTGAGAGGTATTTGTGAATTAAGATACTTGGGATTGATAGAGTATAGGAGTGGCCATGCTGAAGAATTCTCTCACACCACGAAGGAGATTCATGAGAAAGTCAAGAAGACTCTAACAAAGGCTAATAAAAATTTGAAAACTAAAGTAGATGCAAGGAGACGAGATGTACAGTTTGAGGTGGGTGACCTTGTCATGGTACATTTGAACAAATCCAAGTTGCAAAAATATTTTCCTACTAAATTACAAATGAAGAGAGTGGGACATGTAAATTCCTAGCTAAATATGGAGCTAATTCTTATAAGATAGAATTACCTACAAACTTGAGCATTTCACCAGTGGTCAATGTGCAAGATTTAGTTTCTTAAAAAGGACCCATAGCTACAGTTTGGGAACAAATTCTTGAGGGAGTGTTACATGAAGTAGTTCTACCTCCTAAAGCCAAGCTTTAAGTAGAGAAAATTTTAGAGTATAGAGTCAAAAAGAAGACCAGGTGTAGAACCTATATGGAGCATCTAGTCAAGTGGTAGAACCATCCAAATTCTGAAGCTACATGGATGGAGATCAGCTTCCACAAAATGGTCATTGACCTCTCTTTTTTTCCCCCTATTGTTCCATAGTTTTCTTTTGTGTAGAGGGGGAGATTGGTGCACGAGCACCTATGGGTTGGATAGTTCCACCCTTTGTTTTTGGTTGTGAAAGACCCTTAGAGGGAATTGTATATATCATAAGGTCATGTAGACCATAGTGTGTGAGTCTAACTAGGAGTTAAGGACAGATTAGGTCTAAAGCCTTATGAATGTTGCAGAGATGGATTAAGTGTTTAGTAATATCTATATTGGTTAAGGGAATCAAGATGATGTCAAGATGATGTCTCTAGGTCTATGATATGCTAGTGGGAAGATAGAACCTAATGACATGTAACTGATTAAATGTTTGACAATGTTAAGTTGAAGATAATGCAAGGTATTAAATTAGTTAATGGTTTATATTGTCATTGATGTCAACTTGATATCATCTGTACAGTCATGTATAAAATGCCAAAGACTTTAGAGAATCAATGGAACAAAGGTTATGCTTTCAGCAATACATAAAATTCAAGTATTCACTAAGTGATAGACAACACCGACGAAGTGCACACCATCGGTAAAGGCAAAGAAGAAAAGTCGCAGTGATACCTGATGAGTAGAAGATAGTGTTTCCTGACGTAGCAAAACCACAGGATGCCCAATGAGCTAAAAAGTAGAGTTGCCCGATGGATGGAGATCCCAAAGCTAACTAGAGTCACACTAATGGAACTGGCATTTGTAACTGATGACTAACTAAAGAGTTGACCGACGAAACAGAGAGTTCAGAAAATGACAAAATATCTAGTTGGCATGAGTTAAAGATAGACTTAACTGGTTGTTTTCTTTGTTTTATTTGACCAGAGTTAAGAGATTGATTTAAAGAAGATTTGTACAGTTGGCATAAAGATAACTACGAGATAAATTAGGAGTTATGCTTTAAATCAGATTGGCTAGATTTTTTTTCACACCAAGAATCAAGAATCAAGAATCAATGAATCAATGAATATTATGTCTATATAAGAGACAAGTTTAATTCATTTTTGTATCACATTCACAGAAATGGGATTAAGGGGAGTGAATAGAAAGAGGATGCTAAGAAGAAACTGATGGAGACCAACTTCATGCAGTACTGATCAATCAAGTTGAAGAAGAGCTAAGGAATTCTGCAGACACCGATAAACAATGAACACAACATCACAAAGTAGAAAGTATGGAGCACAAAAGAATTTAATTGATATATTGATCAGAGAGGTAATGTACTTAAATAGATCTAAAAATCTGCAATTCAAGTTGCATTAGAAATAGGTCATTTTGTTTCAGTTTAACCATTGAAGCATCAAGTCTCTTAACAGAGCAGGACTTAACAGTCTTCTATATATTGAGGTACATCCCAAGGAGTGCCAAAAAGGTTGATTCATGAAAGTAGTATTGGATATGCCTGATGCCTATTGATGGTCTAAGAGAGAGGCTGATTCAAGGATGGAAGCATTAGATGCACGATACTAAGTGACAACCTATATGTGTAAAATCCTCTAACAAGGTCACACCTAACAATGTATTTGTAACCTTTAACAGGGTTGGCTCTTAATAGAGCTGACTTTAGAAGAGTGAAAATTTGGGGTACCAATCCCAGTGGTTTTTCCCCTTGACAGGGTTTCCACATTAAAAATCCATGTGTTATGTGTGTATGGTTTATTACTTTATTATTTTACATTTCACATATGCATTTATGGATTTATTGGTATACTCTACATATTTACTGTATTTTGGTAAATAGTTATACTGCTTATCGATAATCAAGGATAATAAGGACAGACAAGGAAAACCGACAGACAGTTAATCATTATAAGTATTTCATGGCATGCATCTTGTAGGGACTTAATAATTTGAGGTTTATTTGATTGGTGGTTAGATTAAGGATAAAAATTTGAGGCCACTGATTCAACTCCCCTCTCATTTATTACTAACAAAACCTAGAATAAGCCAAAATTTTAGTAAAGCAACACTTGTTTGCAAGATTGCTAAAAAGTTGCTAAAGCTTCTTCAACAATTTTTGCAACTTTTGAAAGTTGCTTGGGAAACTTTGTCCAAAGTAACTAATAGGTCCTAAAAAGGAGAAGAGGTTCCATAATGAAAATAAAAAGGCATGGATAAAGACTATTTAAGATAATTTAGACCTAATATAAAGGTTTGGTTGACAATGTGTACAAATTTTTCAAAACTGGTAAATAGAAATAGTAACTTTTCTTTGTATATTGTGGTTGCAGAATGCCTACATGGTGTGCATAGATTGAATCCATGAATGCATCACCTTGAGTAGTTCATTTTGGTTTTATTGGTGTTGATTGTATAGTGTTTTTTTAAGTTCTTTATCATTTGTTAGATCTGTATAAATAACTTGGTGTTCTTCCAGTCTACTGGTTTGTATAAGATTGTTTTACAAATGAGACCCTAACTCATCTTTCCACCATAGTATCTGTACAGTCTCTTGAAATTTATGAGTAGGGTCATTGTACATAATTTAGGTTAGGGAAGGGCCCTTAAAAAGTATGCAAACTATCTGTGAAGTCTAGCCCTAGGCGAGTCCATGGAGATCTTGGTTAGGGAAGACTAAGTTGCAGAGACTAAAACTTGCAGAGGTGTTTCCCAAATATGAAACCAAGACTTGGAAGTTGTAGAAAAGGTCTTGCACTAGTCTAAGGGTGAGGAGAAGGCTAGGGTAAATCATTGAGAGACCCATCAATCTCAGGGAACAAAGAAACCTTAGTTCTTCATAAAACCCTTGCTAAACCCTCATATCTTGGATAGAGCACTGTACGGGCAGTTGAAACCCTAGAACCCCCAAAAAATTTGAAGTGATAATTAATGAAGTAAAATCCTCAAAGAAAGTTGTAGGGTAATTATGAAATAATTTGGAGAAAAGGCCTATTTTCTCAGAGTAGGAGACCTAATAGGGGCACTTGCCTAGTAGGTCTATTTTCAGACATATTGGTGGAATCGATAAGGACGATAAGCATGGAGAGTCTTCCAAGGCATCTAGATGAACAACTTGGAGTGTATATGAACACCTCCATCCCTCTACAAGTGACTTTGTGAACATTGGAGGTGGGATGTGCTTAACGCTTATTAAGGGCTAGTGTTTTGGCAAGCTAGTTGAGAGCCAAGAACTTACTTGTCTTGGTGAAGAACTACTTGGTAGTTAGGTTAGTTAGCAAGCTAGGGGGTCAAGATTGTGTTAGTGATCCTATGGGTCAGTGGGTGTGAATAAAAAGAACCCCTAAGAGGTCCTTGAGAGAGACCTAGTTGTGAGCTTGTGATTGGTTCATCCAACCTCCCTATCAGTCAAAAAACTAGTTCCAAGCCCGATTTTATTTTGCAAGTTTGGTTTTATGATTTTGTCATCTTTCTTTTTTGTTAGTCAAAGTCAGGGTTTTTTTTTGCACTCTGGGAGCCATATCTTTCTCATCTGGACTCTATTTTGTTGGATCAATATTTTGCAAGTCACTAAGACTACAACTTGGAAAAATGTTTCTTTTAGGCAGTAGTATGTGATATTTCTCTCTCCTCTTAGCAATATGGGAGTCTCCCTTCTTACTACAAGTGGCTTCAATCAAAACTAAACTATATTACAAATAGTTCTTTTTGCTACGAAAATACTGATGGATTAAGGATTGATATAAGAACAATCCTTAAGATAAAATTCTATTTTAACTAAAGATGGAATACATATAGGAGCTCAAAGTCTCTTATCTTTACTTTAGATGATTACTCTAAATTTGGATACATAAGAAATATCAAAGTCTTTCTTTGAACACCCTCTACTTTGATAAAAAAAATCTAAAACTGAAGCCCAAAGTCTTCAATCTCAAATTGTTGCAGGTGTTACTCCAATTTCACATTGAAGTTGTCATTAGTTATCAAGAATACATAATGATAGTCGGTAACATAGTCACAAACAAGACAGTCGGTCTAAACACCAAAGTATAGAGTTGACCGAGAGCACTGATCTCACCCAGAGTTGATCGAGCATAATGATTACCAAGTAGACATACTATACCTAGTAGTGAACAACACCGAGCTACACAACATAACCGAATACCAGTATAACCAAGATACAAAGACAACATCGAGCACTGAGAGACAACAATAATCGAGTGGAACGGAGACCACCTAAATTTTTTTTATGACATATCGTTCTATGTAACAAATTTTTAGCCGACCTAGATAACGGTTTACACAATCGAGGAGGAAATTCATTACAGATTTAAAGAATTAATTGTTTATGCCTCCTATGTGTAGATGATCAGGTTAATTTTTACATCATTGATCTTAGGGTAAGGATGCAATTGTTAAGCTCTAATTAGGTCATATATTTTGATATATAAATGTATAGATGTCAAAATTTTGTAAAGTATGTTGATCAAGAAATGATCAAGTAGCCACCATACTAAAGACATCAAAGATCTGACAAGGATTTTAAGGACATAGACTATATTGTAGAAATTAGTTTACAGAACTAAGGCAAGGCAACCGTGCATAATAGAGTAGAAGGTATTATTATTCACATTAAGGTGATATATTTTTGCATGAACTTAATGGATCTGTATAAGCAATATTGAGATTGTATATATTTCAGATCAAACTTATGTTACTCTCTAACAATTGTAATAGACTCTAAATCTCTTAACAAAGTAGACTTAACCATCTTATTGTAAATCTCTTAACTGAGTGCACACATAGATTGTGTTACAAAATCCTCACATGAGGTAGATCTAATCGATCTCATTGCTACTCCTAACCGGGTAAGATCATCAAAAGTGATCATTCTTTGTAAAGCTTTAACATGCTAACTTTATTTTTGCAGTAGTGAAGTTTTGTGGGTCTCATCCCCACAACACTTTTTACCTTCTAACAGGGGTTTTCAGCAATACCAAAATACTAGTGTCATGAGTACTTAATTTTATGTATGTGTATTGTTTACTTTACACATATTTATATTTCAACAGTGATACTATATGTTTGGTGCATGCTATGTACTCAGTCGGTTAATACAGAAGAGTGGTTACAAAGAATTAATTAAAATATTTTAAGGGTACTGATTCACCCCTCCCCTCTTAGTACAAACCTCTCCATTATCCCAACAATTGGTATCAGCGCTAGTTCTCTTATTTTTAAGGTTTAATAATTGAAGAGAAAAGATCTTACAATGGAAAGGTATACACTTGAGAAACTATTGAAAATCAGAAGTTACTGTTACCCAAATTTTCCTCATCTGGTAAAATTGGCTATAGGTGGAGAAAAATGAGGCTCCCACAAGGGTTGAGCCCAACCTGTGGAAAAGACTTTAAATTTTCTAGTCTTGGTCATGTCCTCTACATATCTTTTCAGTTCCCTATTTTTCCTTGTCTATGCAAATTAACCTAAGTATGAAAATCCTAAGCGTTTCATGGTAAAACCCTAACTTGGCCATTTCTCATTCTATTTTTCTCATTGCCTTTTTCAGGTCACTTAAGTTCATTGAAAATTCCACATGCACATTTAGCATTTCCTTTGGTCTCTAAGTCGTGTAAGGAAAAAAACATATTCTATTTTATCCAGCGACCCCGAGATTTTCTTTAGTCACGTAGTCTCCCAGCGTGACCCGAGGTTAATAAAGTGTCCTGAAATCCTGCGACTAAAGTGTTTTCTCAACCCACAGGTGTAACTAGAGTAAACTTAAGGTAGGGTTAAGTCCTTTTCAGTCAGGCGGTCTCGTGATAAACTTCAGGGTTAGAAAATCCTTACGAGACTTTGAGATTACTTAGTCGTTGAGTCTCCAAATTATCCATGCTTAGGAACGTGTTAAGTTAAGGTCAGTGCTGATGTAAGTGATAGAGGTGATGAGGAAATGATAAAAAAATGACAAGGGGATGCGTGTCTTGATGGGCCCGTGTTTTACACTCCTTTAGTCTCCAAGTCTCATAACCATAACGGGATATTCCATTTCATTTGGCGGTTACGAGATTGCCTTTGTCGCTAGGTAAGGAGATTGTGAGACTGCATTATCGCCGAGTCTCGTGATGCAACTAAGGTTAAAGGGAACAGTTGGGAGATTCAGAAACAAGGAGAAAAAGGTAACCTAAGATTATAATGCGGAGCTCGGGTAGAGTAAGTTATCTATGGCTACATTTTAAAATGAAATCAGATTTTGATCTCAACCATCGATGCAGATATCTGCGCCAACTATGACCGTTGTCACACAAATATTTAAAAAATTCAAACATCTTTGCAGATCAGATTTAAACAGTTATGATAGAGCCAACTAGCAGAGGATTAGATGGATAGGAGGTGACCTTTTAGGAGGAGTAAGGGTTGAGTCAACTTTTTTGAAGGGGCAATCTGATTTCTGGCAATATTCTCTGCAAATAGTATGGCCGAATTGACCCAAGCTGGGTTTCCTAATTAATACCTCATTCCATGTATTTTGAATGGTCTTCTTTCATATCAGATCCACTGAACTTTTCAGAGATTTTCATTTATAGAAAGCTACTTTTCAAGGATAGATATGATCTTCAATAGATAAATCTAGAATTTCTTCTGACGGATGGGACAGTTAGGGTTTCTGTTATTCAAAGAAAACATATTATAATGTAACCCTAATAATTTTTGAGACTCCAAGCCTATGTGTTGGGGAGTATATATATCCGTTTTAAGAGCTTTAGAGCTCAGAGTTTTCCTGGCTTAGAAGTTATTTGTGGCATTCTTTCTGCTCTCTGATTTCTATAGTTTGTAATCTTTCATTGATATTCAGATATTACATAAGCTTTTTGTGACATCTTTTCTATCCGTGGGCTTTCTTGTCTAAATTTCTCTTACTGAATTAGAATATATTGAATGATTTTTAGAGAAACATTGGAACCCCCGAGCCCTCTTTCTTTTTGCAATAGTGTGTACTACTGTGGATGATTTGATTTAGATGAGTTTGTGGATATTTTATAGTTTCCTATCATTTTTTCTCATTCCTATGCCGAATTGCAAAATTGGATGTTTGTTTGTAGGTCACAGTCTGTGTTTACTTATAGTGAATATGCTATTGTTTGTGAAATTACTTCTTTCCCTGAATAGCCTCTGTTTATCTAAGGCCTCTCTATGAAATATTTATGCAAGCCTATCTAGGAAGTTGTGTTCTCTTTGTTCTAAGGTTTCATGCTGAGGTTACTTAATGTGTTATGATTCAGGTCATCTTTGGTGTATCACCTAGTAGGATAATTTTCTTTCAGTTACTTCCCTATCATGCATTCCTTCTATCCCTTTTCCCTCAAGAATTTACTTTCATGGTAAGAAGCAAATTTGGGTGACATATCAAGAGGAACCAGCCTAGAATCTGTAGGTCTCATCTCGGTTAGAAAAAGGTCCCACAACCTTGAGATGATTCCCATGTTACACTAGATTACCACTTGACTATGAGAGCTTGGGTAAGGGTGCAAATCTAGGTGTCTAACAGTTCTGGCACGCCCAGTGGGACTGGAGATAAAAGCAATAAGTTCATCTCTCTAAGAGCATATTGGTTTTCAGGATCAAATATAGACCAGGAAGAGGTCATTCTATTGCATATCTGGTGACTCCAAAGGCCTACTAGTTTCAAAGATCAAAGTGTTGGTATGTTCCAAGTTTTACATATTTTTCAAAAAATTCTAGGTAACTACATGAGTAGACATGTCAGGTCACTATGAATAGTTAGGTTACTCTCCTTCTTATTATAATAATAGTATTTAGTGGGCTAGTCATCAGCCACACCAAAGCCCTCCAAGGCCTTCTTTTACCCCAAGCTTCCATACTATACAAGGCCACCAATATATCCAACATGCCCCAGATGATTATGCTCTTGTAAGAGATTATGAGCAAGCCCTCCAAAGAGAAAACCTATGTGTACTAAAGGCACAAAAAGAGATGTTAATGCATAGGAAATTGGCTCACCATGCTTACCTCCCACCCCCCCTTTCTCAGCCCATTTGGCAGCAGCCTCATATCTCATATTTTATGAGAGAAGAAGGAAAGATAAAAGCTAAAGCGCTTGACATGATCAAGAAAATATCTGAGATAAAGAATTCGTAGCAAGATATGGAAACTCAAGCCTATGAGCAGAAAGATATGGAAACTCATGGCAATTTTCAAGGGTTAACCCCCTACCATGAATCAATCACCTTGCAAGCATATATCCCTGAGATTGGGATGCTTCATGGGCATCAATTTGAAGAAGAGCTCAATTGCAAGTTGAAGTTATGTCAGCAAAGTTGAAAGCTCAAATTGCTGAAAGGGAAGCCCTTGGGCCCAAGATTCCAAATTGGAGGTATCATTTTCTCCCATAGCCTATGCATGTGGAACCTATAAGGCATTCATTTCCAAGCTTCAAGAATCCTCTTGGAGCACAAAAGCCAACAAAGCACTTGCAGCCGCCTCTGGAACATCAACAACCTAGAGAAGTGGTTGCAACAAGGGTGGAGCAATGCCAAAGTGGTGCAGGATTTGACTTACCAAGAGTTAGTGCATATATGCCTTCCATGTCTTCCCTTAAGCCTCTTCAACTACATATTCTAGGTTTTAAGGGAAAGACTCCTGCTCAAGAACCTGTAATAAAAGAGCAGTCCTCTAACCTACAGAGGGAGTTTGTTCAAGGAGATGATTCACCCCAAGAGACCTCTTTTCTCTCTCAGGGTGATGAACCTCTATGGAAATGGCCATCTCTGCCTCCTGGTTGTCAAATTCCAAGCTTTTTCAAGGGTACTAGCCTAGTATCAGGGTAGGATCTTGTGATAGGTGAGCTTCCTTATGACGATACAGAAGAAATGAGGTTAGAGACTTTAGACTTTAGTGAGGACTGTGATGAGCTTGGACATAAAATCGAGAAGGTAGAGATGAATATTCAAGCTGATATCTTGGTGAACCTATCTGAGGGGCTTCCCATCTTTGTCGGTGAGGAATTAGAGACTATTTCATTTCTTATAACAAGAAATCAGTCAGGGAAAAAGGTGCAATATCAGCATATGGTGGATATCAAAGAGGATGATATGACCTTGGTAGATGAGCTGCCTAATTTTATTGAGTAGGATGATGAAGTTATTTTCATAACTACCCCTACAACTTTGCAGCAGCAAGAGGAGAACATTGGCAAAGGCTTTAAAGAGTGTGATTTTTCAGAGATCATAGGGATTTTTTGTGAAGGACTCAATGATGACCCCTTATTCCTTGGAGTGCGAGTTTAGAGTTGTCTGTCTGCTACAAAAGATCCATTTTTGGATTGCTCTCTTTCAAGGAATCTTCCACCTAAGAAAAATTTGGAGCCAATTTCAGATCTTCAGGATCTTGATAGCTTTGATGAGCTTTTGGCTGGTTTGGAGGAAGAGGATGACAAATTTTTGACCATTAAAGAGGAGGTGACATGGATTTCCATAGTGAAAGAGGACAACCATGAAAAGAGGGAAGATGCCAGCGAGAAGGTTTCTACCTCCAAAATCTCAAGGGGATGCCCTATCAGATACCTAGCCCAGATGGAGTTTACTAAGGTATCTTCACATGATCATATTGAGGTAAGTAAATTTGATCTCATTTTTGTAGAGGCGGCTTATCATTGTTTGAAAAATCTATACATGCCTCATATACTTGTAGTTGTCCTTATGCATGTAATGCAAAATGTTTTATTCAGAAAAGGGAGGTACTTTAGTAGTCCAGTGAATGATTTTGTTTCACCAATTTTTTTTCACTGGTTAGCTTATGTTTCCTGCTTTCTTTCAAATCTTTCTAGTCTAACTTCCCAACTTTTCAAGAAGTGCCCGTGCACATAAGTTCTGCTTTAGATCTATTTTCTCTGTTAGAGCAAGGTTTTTGTTCATAGAAATGACTCCATGCCCAATGGAATGTTTAAGAGGCTACTAGTTCTCAATGTCTAGTAGGTAGACATCCCGCAAAAATCACTAAGAATGTTACCCAAATTTTCCTCATTTGGTAAAATTGGCTATAGGTGGAGTAAAATGAGGCTCCCATGAGGGTTGAGCCCAACCTGTGGAAAAGGCCTTAAATTTTCTGCTCTTGGTCATGTCCTCTGCATATCTATTTAGTTCCTTGTTTTTCCTTGTCTATGCAAAATAACCTAAGTATGAAAATCCTAAGCGTTTCATGGTAAAACCCTAACTTGGTCATTTCTCATTCTATTTTTCTCATTGCCTTTTTTAGGTCACTTAAGTTCCTTGAAAATTTGACGTGCGCATTTAGTATTACCTTTGGTCTCTAAGTCGCGTAAGGAAAAAAACATATTCTATTTTATCCGCTGACCCTGAGATTTCCTTTAGTCACATAGTCTCCCAGCGTGACCCGAGGTTAATAAAGTGTCATGAGATCCTGCGACTAAAGTGTTTTCTCAACCCATGGGTGTAACTAGAGTAAAAGTAAGGTAGGGTTAAGTCC
The DNA here is from genome assembly GCA_018584345.1 of Thuja plicata. Lineage (NCBI taxonomy): Eukaryota > Viridiplantae > Streptophyta > Pinopsida > Cupressales > Cupressaceae > Thuja > Thuja plicata. The sequence continues at coordinate 98,485 of MU226994.1, forward strand.
TTTTCAGTCAGGCGATCTCGTGATAAACTTCAGGGTTAGAAAATCCTTATGAGACTTCGAGATTACTCAGTCGTTGAGTCTCCAGATTCTCCATGGTTAGGAATGGGTTAAGTTAAGGTCAGTACTGATGTAAGTGATAGAGGTGACAAGGCAATGATAAACAAATGATAGGGGGACACGTGTCTTGATGGGCCCATGTTTTACACTCCTTCAGTCTCCAAGTCTCATAACCAAGATGGGATATTCCATTTTATTTGGCGGTTACAAGATTGCCTTTGTCGCTAGGTCTCTGAAAGGATGTAGAGTTAATGTAAAGGTAAGGAGATTGCGAGAATGCATTGTCATCGAGTCTTGTGATGCAACTAAGGTTAAAGGGAACAGTTGGGAGATTTAGGGACAAGGAGAAAAAGGTAACCTAAGATTATAATGCGGAGCCTAGGTAGAGTAAGTTATCTGTGGCTATGTTTTAAAATGAAATCAAATTTTGATCTCAGTCGTCGATGCAAATATCCACACCAGCTGTGACCATTGTCATGTAAATATTTAAAAAATTCAAACATCTTTGCAGATCAGATTTAAATAGTTATGACAGAGCCGACGGGCAGAGGATTAGATGGATAGGGGGTGACCTTTCAGGAGGAGTAAGGGTTGAGTCAGCTTTTCTGAAGGGAAAATCTTATTTTTGGCAATATTCTCTGCAAATAGTATAGCCGAATTGACCCAAGCTGGGTTTCCTAATTAAGACCTCATTCCATGTATTTCGACTGGTCTTCTTTTATATTAGATCCACCAACCTTTTCAGAGATTTTCATTTATAGAAAGCTACTTTTCAAGGATAAATCTGATCTTCAATAGATAAATCCAAAATTTCTTCTGACGGATGGGATAGTTAAGGTTTTTGTTATTCAAAGAAAACATATTATAATGTAACCGTAATAATTTTTGAGACTCCAAGCCTGCATGCTAGGGAGTATATATATCAGTTTTAAGAGCTTTAGAGCTCAGAGTTTTCCTGGCTTAGAAGTTATCCGTGGCATTCTTTCTGCCCTCTGATTTCTATAGTTTGTAATCTTTCATTGATATTCAGATATTGCAAAAGCTTTTTGTGACATCTTTTCTGTCCTTGGGCTTTCTTGTCTGAATTTCTCTTATTGAATTATAATACATTAAATGATTTTTAGAGAAACATTGGAACCCCTGAGCCCTCTTTCTTTTTTCAATAGTGTGTACTACTATAGATGATTTGATTTAGATGAGTTCGTGGATATTTTACAGTCCCCTATCTTTTTTTCTCATTCCTATTCTGAATTGCAAAAGTGGATGTTTGTTTGTAGGTCATAGTCCATGTCTACTTATAGTGAATATGCTATTGTTTGTGAAATTACTTCTTTCCCTAAATAGCCTCTATTTATCTCAGGCCTCTCTATGAAATATTTATGCAAGCCTATCTAGGAAGTTGTGTTCTCTTTGTTCCAAGGTTTCATGCTGAGGTTACTTAATGTGTTATGATTCAGGTAATCTTTTATGTATCACCTAGTAGGATAATTTGCTTTCAGTTACTTCCCTTTCATGCATTCCTTCTATCCCTTTTCCCTCAAGAATTTACTTTCATGTTAAGAAGAAAATTTGGGTGACATATCAAGAGGAACTGGCCTAGAATCTGTAGGTCTCGTCTTGGTTAGAAAAATGTACCACAACCTTGAGATGATTCCCATGTTACACTATATTACCAAGACTATGAGAGCTTGGGTAAGGGTGCAAATCTAGGTGTCTAACAGTTAAAGCTGCAAATCTATGTCGAATAATTCAATGAAGCCAAAGATAAACTCGGTGAGATGTTGATTAAGAGAAAAGACATGACATTTATCTATCATGAGATTGATTATCATGAAGAAGAGATTCATGACCCATTTGATATATCTAGATTTGAATATGGTAGCATAGCTGATGCATTGGAAGGAATAATATCAAAGCTAGTTGAAAGCAATCAACAACTTACTGAACAAGTGAAAGCATTGCTGATCGGTCAAGATACACAAATGGTTAGAATGGTTGAAGTCTTGAATGATGCAAAGAAAGCTAAACAAGATAGAAATATGGCTTTTGATGATAAAAAATATATGACTGAAAAGTTACAAGAGAAAGAAACTGAGATATCGAGACTTACTAAACATTACTTTTAGATCACCAATCAAGTGGTTTCTATGAATCATGAGGCTAACCAAGTGAATACTGAACTTGCAAGAAGAATAAAGGATATTGGTGTACTGAAAGAAGAAAATGAAAACCTAAGAAATGAAGTGAAGATTTTACAACAACATAATGATGTGATTAAGATATCTGAAGAAAGCACTAAGAGAAGGATGAATTTATGAACTATCAAAGAAGACTAAACAACAATACCAGATTAGGGTATATCGAGCAAGGAGAATCATCAAATCAAGCTTAAAAAAAGTAATTTATACTCAATCCCAAAGCCTAATAATCCCTCTTGCCATCACTATGGAAAAATAGACCACACATAATATGTTTGCAGAAGAAAAGCAAAAGGTATTCCTAGAAACCCTCCTAATTTTAATGGTATTTGCTATAACTGTAATAAGCATGGAGATCAGGCACATGAATGTAGATCCAAGTTGAACAAACCACACAAGAAACCATACATGGATAAATACTATCAAAATTGCAACATGCATGGTCATACATCACAAGCATGCAGAAAGAACACAAAACAAATTTGGAAGCCTAAAGGACTAGAAATGGTAAATCAACCAAGAAGACAAGGCAATGCTTATGAATGGGATTATAACACTTGGAGTAGTTGTGATAAATGTGGTAAATGTGGACATATATCATAAAATTTCATGAGACAATGGTGAACCAAGTCTAGGAATTGGTCAAACTCTGGATTGGCATGTTCTCACTGTCATAGAGTTGGTCACTTAAGCAGAGATTGTGCAGACTGAATAAACACTTATGGGAATGTCAATACAATTGAGGAAATTGTAAGGATCAGAAATCAAATGTGGAGGAAAGCATCAAATGATAATGCAAGACCAAGCACAATAGTCGATGACACCTCATATAATGGATTAGGCGGCTCCACCATCTCCAACTGAGCAATACAAGTAGGTATGGAACTATGTTTTGCAATGCTATATATTACACCAGTTCTTGTATTCATTGCACAAATTCCAAATTAGCATGAATAAAGATGCACTATGGTATTATATTTTTGATTATTATTATCTAGTTGAGTTGGTTAATATGTATCAAGTTAGAATTGTCAGTCGGTGAAAATGTGAAGAAGACAACCGAGTTACTATGGTAACCGTGTATATGGTATACTCACCGAGCTGAAATATCATCAGTGTTAACTGAGCATATTTTTTTTCACCAAGTGGTTGGTGAAGAGAATTTATTGCACCGCCCTAAGTTATTTTCTATATATTTGGTCGATGTGAACTCATTTGTTCACAACACAATCACAGAGCAGAGCAGAGTAAAGAGAGATAAGTTGTAGCAGAGCATTTTTGAGAATTCTTCAAAACTTTTAGCACATTTAGAAGCACACAAAGGTTAGTTACTATGCATTCTTCCCTCACTGAGTTATTAAAGCAATTTTTATGGAAGCCCTAAAACAAAGATCATGGCATCTTCATCTCAGTCGATGAAAGAAAAATTGGATAAGGATAAGAAGGTTTTTTTGGTGAAGAAATACACCTACACATAACCAAACTACAAGATCCATCCACAGGTTGCAACACAACCAAATTATAAAGGAACATTTTTGTCTATCCTTCCTAGGTTTTTTCTAGTGCAAGATGTACATGCATACATACACTGCAAAATACGTGAAATCAGAGACTTTGAGCTTATGGCCACATATCAATCATTATGCACTGATGGGAAGTTGAAGGAAGATCAAAAACACTTAGAGGTTAAAGGTGTTGGAAATTTGACTCCCAGGGAGTATATGGCTTGTTTTGTGTTGTCATTATGGCAATAAAGTCATATGGAGTTTTGACAGGAAACTTAGTAATGAAAATTGACTAAGTATAGAAGACAATACAGAACAGAGACACACAGATGATCAGAGCACCAACACACGTGCGTATGGGTGATTCAAACTAAGCACCTTCAGACATAATTTCTCTGATATGTTTTTTATGTTTATTCTATACACGCATAGTACAGAATATCAGTACGTACAAGTTACAGGAAGAACAAGTACACTAGCAGTTCAAAATACAGAGTATGGAGCTGACTTCAGGTTTTTATTCGCGTGTAAACTTTTGTTATGTAAAGGCTAAGCACCTATTGTAATAAGTTTGTAACCATGTATTAAACCTTATTGTAAATATGCTTAAGCCAATTTGTTTGGAAGCATTATGTATGTTGTTTTTGGGATGACTAAGGTCTTGTTTATAGTCACGTCTATTCAGGCATATACATATATATATGTAATGAAAAGATATATTTGAGGTGTCAAAGAAATAAGAAGAGCATAGAAATGTAAATATGTCAGCATGAGATAGAGCCCCTAAAGAAGATAAGAGTATAAGCGCATAAATGGAATTTATCAGACATCTGTGTCATATACAACAGTTCACTTTTGGATATAGTGCATATCTATTCTCAGGAGGTTGTAACCTTATTTCTCATTGAGCAATGAGCTCTTGGACAGTGAGTCCTCACCCCTAATAGGGTTGTTTTTAAAAGACTCCTAACAAGGTTAGGCCTTTAACAAGGTCATTATACTTGCATTGTAAAGACTGCTCCTAACAGGGCAAAGGAACTTTAATAGGTTCATTATACTTGTGCAATATTTGTGGGTACTAATTCCCACTGGGATTTTCCTCTAATCAAGGTCTCCCCATAATCATATTATATGTTATGTGATCTTATGTTAAGATTTAAGTGATATATAATTTATTTATGTTTAAAGTGCTAAAATTGAATAATTAGCTAAACATTGATTCACCCCCCATCTCAGTGTTTCCAACAATTGGTATTAGAGCTATGGTCCTCTGAGAGAAAATTTTAACCACTTGAGGAGATCATGGATTCAACAAAAGTCAAACATCTGAAAAAGAATCTTGAAGCAGCCCTTGAAGATCTAGATAGATCTGAGAAAGAAAATGAGGAACTTAAACTAAAAGTTGATGGCTCACAAATGCTTATCAAAAAGTTAAGAAAAGATTTGAAAGATTTCTCTATGAATGATTTGGGGAAAATGGTCAAGAAAATGAATGAAGAAAAATTATCTTTAAAGGATAAGATAGAAGAATTGAATGATCAATTAACTGATAGCCTAACAACTATTTAAGAGAAGAACAAAGAAAATAAATAGTTAGATGAAGGACTCATGCAAGCCAATATTAAAATCTTGGAATTGGAAAACATCAAGAATAAGATTGAATCTGAATTATCAGGAGCAAAAGACAAGATTGACAAACTACACACAAGTTCTGATTTATTTTAACTAGAGCTCTATGCACAAAAACTTAAAGGTGATACCACTGATATGGGATATAGTCTAGCTCAAATTGAGATCAACTCATTACAAGAAATAAATAAATCTCAAACAAAATCTTCAGAAGAAAAGAAAACTGAGAATCATGAAGAGACCAAAGCAGAACCACCAAAAGATAAGCACAAGATAGTCAACCATACTTTCTATGCCTATAACAAGCATGGACACTTGGAAATAGATTGTAAGAATGTAAGACCCTTCAATGGTTACTGTTACTCCTACAATAAGTTTGGTCATAGGGCTATTCATTGCAGAACAAATCAAAGAAATCAGGCACAACTGAACCAAAGGAATCAAACTCAATTCAATCAGAGAAATCAACCTCAAAGAAACTTGTAGAACATTACATGTCAGATATGTAATTACAATGGACACACATCCAAGCAATGCAACATGATGAATAACAACATCAGACCTCCTATCATTTGTCACTCATGTGGAAAGGCTGGACACATCTCAAGGTCTTGCAGATTAAGAACAAAAGGAGAAGAGAATCCTAAGAAGTATTTGTTTGAAGAATCATGAGAAGTTAAGTTTGTGGAAGATAAAGCTAACTCAGATAAAATATGGGTCAAAGTAAAGAAGGATAATGAAGAGAACAAGGTAGTAGATGCATTCTCAGTAGACGCACCTTCTACTTTTGGATAGTTGACCCTCATGGTCTTAGGGGGAGATATTCTAGCTCTGAACCCCTGTGTGGCTGGTATACTCACCGTTGAGTATGCACCTATGGATTCATGCATGTGATCATGAATTAAGGTTGTATGCATTCACGCATTGCCTTTACTTCTTTCAGAACAAAGTTTGAAATTCTCTCTGTAAGCTACTTTATGACAACGAGCATTAAATGCAATTAATATTTTTATAAATTGGCAAAAGATCTTAAAAACCTCACTTTGCATTTGAGATTGAAGCATTTAGAAAACAGATAAGCATTGAGCATCATAGCACTATAGCTCAAAGGATTAGTTAGTTTGTGAATGGATTAACAATTAGAAGGGAACCCTAGCAGTCACGTCATTTCAGACTTGCTGTGAAATCCTACTTAACCAAGTTGCAAGTAAGTATGGAAACTTCTGCTGTATTCAACATTCCTGAAAGGAAGAGATTTGTCTTTAAGAAGCATCCATTCAAGTCTATACTAGATGATGTCAAAGGAGAATTCTCTATGACTCCACTTGGAGTAGTACATGTAGAAGACATCCACGCATATGTTTATTGCAAGAAGGAAATAGTTGGAGGAAAAAAAATTGCATCTCTCATGGGTTCAATGATGAAACCAGACTATTCATTTAAGGATGAATACGTGCATCTCACTGATAACCCTATCTTTGAGTATTCCAACACACATGAGTTCTATGAGCCAGAATGGGTGAAGATAGTACTAAGCAGGATACATGATGATCTATACTAGATAGGTGAGGTTCCTGTCTGCATCACTGTAGATTTAATTCATGAGATGACTAGACTTCCTAAGACTGGACCAGTTCTTCCTACTGGTAAGGATGTTAAAAAGCAGGTTGAACAAGTTTGCTTATCTAGAAGTGATAGGCGCAACATGATTGTTGATCCCATTAAGGAGAATGACATCAAACTGCTCACTATGATACTTGGATACAAGTTTTAGCAAGCAAGCAGACTGAATAGTGTGTCCGCAGCAATAATTCTGGTAGCAATAAGGATAGTGAGAGATAACACTCAGTACAATCTTTGTGAATTATTGTGCGCACAACTGATAGAGAATATCAAATCCATTAAGCATGACAAGAGCAAGATATTCGGGTTTGGTTCTTTGATCATCTATTTGTACTTCCACATTGTTGGTAAAGTTACAAATATTTACCTAGATAGGAGTAAGCCTACTATGTCCCAGATAACACTAACAACTACATCAGAGAGTAGTGCAAAAGATTCTATGGACATGGATATCAAAACATTTAGTATCAAGATGCAGAAGAGGTTAAGGATACCTGAGAAGATAGTTGAGAAATACAAAGACACCATATGCTTTATGGTAGAAACTGACTGCACTTGCATGGAGGAAGTTGAGCCTAGAATAAAATGGATTCACCCCCTTGGATATGAAGTTGAAGAACAAGTCTTGGAAGGTTATGCACAAGTTCTCCTATCTGCGCCTAAGGATCCCAATGAACCTAGATGGGGAACATACAGAGAAAAGACAAATCAAATTGATTCTGTCTTATACAGTGCTGACAACAAAAGGAAGGCATCAAGGATTACCTCAAATATCCTAAAAGTTCATGGGGTTACACAAGAAGACCTAGACAAAGCTAGGGAAGCTAAGATTGCTAAAGAACTTGAGAAAACTCCTGCAGAAGTTAAAATAGAGAAGTCTGATGACATCCAGAAGAAGAAGAAGAAGACTAAAGATAGCACTTGTACGCCCTCTACCACCATTGATCTAGAATTCTCTCCACCTTTTGTACCAAGCAAGAAGTCTAGAGGAAGGAAGCAAGTGCCCACTAGTCACCCATCCTCAAAAACAACTCAGAGCACAGTAAGAGATACTCAAGCTCCTCCTGAGGTAGGATTCAGACCTAGTCTTAATGTCTTAAGGAACATGATTGTTAATGAAGGGAGACTAGATACAATTACAAAGGTTTATGACAAGTATCAGGAGATAGATAAATCTAAGATACATTCTATGCTCATCTCTCACATGATCAAGTTTAAAAAGTCATTTCTAGAACTCAAAATAGTGATACCAGACAAGCTATGGAACATTCTAGAGATAATGAAAAGGCATGCAATTGAGGAAGATATGAGGATTAGAGAAGAAACATTGGATAATCTTCTCCCTATTTGCGCACATGATGAGAAGGCAATTCTATTAGA
>MU226994.1:117615-139221 GCA_018584345.1 Thuja plicata
TTCATAGATTAATATGCATTGTTATCATTTAGACTAATTTTCTTTCATGCATTGCAATCATATAGAGTAGATCTCATTTTTATGCATTTGAATCTCTCATTTCATGGTGTATTTGCAATAGACACAAGTAGGTCAATCTGAGGGCCTTCATTTTACATTTTTACACATCCATGACTAGAGAGCTATGGATCGATTTGTGAGGGCTCATTCTTGAGTTTCCTTGCATGTAAGTATTCATAGAAGTGTGACAACATTTATGCACACATTTGATGTTAGTCAATTTTGAGTAACTTAGCCACATTCCTTTGTTTCCATTAATGATAAAGGGGGAGATTGTTGGCAAGTTGACTCCTAGGGAGTATATGTCTTGTTTTGTGTTGTCATTATGGAAACAAAGTCATATGATGTTTTGACAGCAAACATAGTAATGAAAATTAACTAAGTACAAAAGACAATACATAACAGAGATACACAAATGATCAGAGCACCAGCACACGTGCGTACGGGTGATTCAGACTAAGCACCTTCAGACATAAGTTCTATGATATGTTTTTATGTTTACCATATACACACATAGTATGGAATATCAGTACGGATAAATTACAAGAAGAACAAGTACACTAGTAGTTTAGAATACAGAGTATGGAGGCGACTTCAGGTTTTTGATTAGCGTGTAAAATTTTGTTATGTAAAGGCTAAGTGCCTATTGTAATAAGTTTGTAACCATGTATTAAACCTTATTGTAAACATGCTTAAGCCAATTTTTTTGGAAGCATTGTGTATGTTTTTTTTGGGCCAACTAAGGTCTTGTTTATAGTTGTGTCTATTCAGGCATATACATATATATATGTAATGAAAATATATATTTGAGGTGTCAAAGAAATAAGCAGAGAAAAGAAATATAAAGATGTCAGCATGAGATAGAGCCCCTAAAGAAGATAAGAGTATAAGCACATAACTGGAACTGATCAGACATCTGTGTCATATATAACAATTCACTTTTAGATATAGTGCATATCTATTCTCAGGAGGTTGTAGCCTTCTTCTCATTGAGCAGTAAGCTCTTGGATAGTGAGTCCTCACCCCTAAGAGGGTTGTTTGTAAAAGACTCCTAACAGAGTTAGGCCTTTAACCAGGTCACTGTACTTGCATTGTAAAGACTGCTCCTAACAGGGCAAAGGAACTTTAACAAGTTCATTATACTAGTGCAATATTTGTGGGTACTAATTCCCACCGGGGTTTTCCTCTAATCAAGGTTTTCTAGTAATCATATTATATGTTATGTGATCTTATGTTAAGCTTCAAGTGATATATAATTGATTTATGTTTAAAGTGTTGAAATTGAATAATTAGCTAAACACTTATTCACCCCCCCTCTCAATGTTTCCAACAAAAGGGTTAATCAATTCCCTAAATTTCCTGAAGGTATTTGAATAGATCCACATTGTTCTTAGTAGAGTACACATTGGAAAGCTCTGGATAGATGAGCCCAAGAAGATAACTAGAGATGTAATTCACACAGTAACATGATATCTTATATCTCGCAAAACCAAAGCACTAAGGCACCTACCGAGAACTGAGTTAGAAAAGCTAACATTAGCCGAGTGGGATGGTAGAGGTTTGAATATTAACTTCATCAATGATCCTAAAATAAGGTTCGGTGCTTATGCCATTGGGTATAAGATATTCTAGTCCAACAGACCGAATAGTGTACCATGTAGATAAATTGACATAGCTTACAAAATAGTTAAGAAAGGTCTACAACTTGATCTTTCTAAGCTGTTGCAGAAGCAACTAGAAGAAAATATGAGAACCATTAGATCAAAAAAGACAAATACATGTAAGTTTGGTCCATTAGTACTTTGCATATTCTTCTAATTTTAGAATTTATTTCCCTCAATGAGTAAAGAAAAGTGGAAATCAGACAGACCAGTTACAATACAAATCAATGAGATGATTACAAGTCTAGGGAAGAACTTTGAACCGGTTATGAATGAATATTTTACAAAGTTCAAAGCTAGGATGGAAAATAGATCCAAAATTCCTATACAATTAGTTGAACAATACAAAGATGATATCTATTTTGTAGTAGACACAAATACAACTTTAATCAAAGCAGCAAATCTGAGGACAACATGACTACCTCTGATGGACTATGAATTAGATATTGATGTTGCTTCAGAGGCTATTAAGAAACTATTGAATGATCCTGTTGACAAATCTGCCATGAGATTTGGCACCTATGAAGAAGCAAAGACCCAAATATAAATTACTTTATAAGTTCAATAGATGGGTCGGAAAAAGACCAAAATTATCAAAACATCAAAGAGAAAAATTTCAATAACAGATGAAGAATTAGACAAATCTAAAGATGAAATTGAGGTGTAGACCTCAGTCATCCAAGAAGAAGAACTAGAACATAATACAAATGCCACTAAATCAGATGAAGAACCAGTTAAGTCACCTAAGGCAAAAAGGAGAAAAAACATAAAGATTGAATCTCCATCAAAGACCAGCTCACAATCGATGACTAAGCATTCACCACCTTTGAAGAAAGGTGTCGCAAAAATAACAAGAGCCTCACTGAAGTTTACATACCAAAAAAGGAAGTAGAAGGGTACTACAACACCAAGACAAAGGAGGAGATATATATGGAACAAAGATGACAAGGATGATTCTGATGACAATCAAGATTAATTCAATGTTGTATGGAACAAGATATCACAGACTATTGATGATATTGCATAGGCAATCAAGACAACTAGACAGTTGGGACATCCAAAGATACAAGCATATTCTGATTTGACTATCGAGCACAAGGATAAACTCGAAGAAATAATCATAGGTATGATGATCAACTTCAAACAAGTTCCAGTTGAGTTTTCTAGTTCTATTCCATCAGAATTATATGATAAAGTATCATCAAGATGGTCATATGCACTACAAACTGAGAAACAGATGAGAGAAGAAGCTCTCACACTTATTAAAGTTGAGTGCATAGTTGAGGAAATACATGATATAATGAGAAAGTATGCCAAGCAATTTCCAAAGAAGGAAATAACACTGGATATTTTGCAAGGAAATATGAAAGAAGTGGATATTGAGAGCACCAAAATTTGGAACGACCTGCTGAATCCACTTAAGGACATCCAGGATACCGAGGAAGTAAATGATGTTGTATCTACTAGACCGAGTACATAACCCATAACAATTGATGATGCAAAAATAAATGATGTATTAGATAATATTCCTAAACTCTTGACTAATTTAGGTCACCCAGAGATCACTATACTTGATATAACTGAAGGTGATCCGGATGATAAGGCCAAGGAAGATGAGTCAATTGTAGCAACCAAGACTATAGATGAGAAAGACACATCACATGTCTCCCAAGCAGATGTACTTGGTCAATTATCTATTCTGGTCAAAGCAATTGAAATTGAGAGTGAAGTACAATAGAAGCCACCTGAACAACTAAAAAATACAAATGAAGACAAGGGTGAAGATCATGGTAAAGAGACTGAGCATAGTGGTGGAACAACACAAGGTGATGAACCTAAAGATATCACTGATGTTGCAGAAGAGAAAGGTGAAGGTAATGCAGAGACTCCTGACAAGATAGTAGATACATCTACTACAAACACAAGGTCAGCTATCGAGGCACCACACCAAGTTATCACATCGAGTACCGAGCAAGCAAAGACATAAACTGAGAAAAAGGCTTAGTTAACACTAACTCTATCTTCTTTATCGAGTGTTCTAGGCAAGAAAAAGAAGAAGAAGAAATGAACCAAGGACATAGTTACTTTAGATGAAATCATATAGATTCCTAACTGGGATCCAAGGACACTTGATCCAGAAACATTGAAGAAATATGGTGAACTTTGCACCAGAAAAGCAACACATGATAAGCTAAGATGAGAAGCAAAGAGTGCACAAGTGCTAGAAAAATAAAAAGAGATTTTAGTGCAAGTTGTACAAGATATAAACATTGCTGAACGAGCCCCCATACTCGACCAACTTGAACTGATCACTGAAGCAATTGACAATCTTGACATTGATGTCGAGAAAAAATTGGAAGAAAGAGCAGAAAAGAAGATCCAATGTAAAGTTACCAAGAAAATCAGCCAGGCAGTGGTAGTACATAAGGAAACTTTATCTGAATTTGTAAGTGGTTTAGAAACTATTATATTTGAAGCCATTAAAATTCTACAACAATTATGCACACTAGATCACTTCACTACCGAGATTAGTGAAAAGCTAAAGCAAATAGATCAAGATCTTAAGGATAGTGCACAAAGTCTACCAATCAATCAACATGCATTACAAATCCATTACAACAAGGTACTTCAAAACTAGCGGTTGAGATAAGACTTGAAGAGAGAAGAAGAGACAATTAGAGACAAGTAACTGAGCTTCAAGAAACGCTACTACCACATTTGGTCATGATGCAAAAATATTTGACATTGGCAAAGAATCTCATTTCCACCCCGAAATTGGCAGTGACAAAGAGCATATATGATATGCATGCTCATATAAATTTAGAGCTACTCACCCTCGAGCATTTAAAGGAGGAATGTGAGACTTTACTGGAAACACTCAAGAATGCCCATCCTAATATTTTTGACAAACTGTAAGTTATACTCCTTTTTTCATTATTTTCAAAAAAGGGGGAAATATATGTATATATTTATAGTAAAGGGGGATACTATAATCAAATTGAGTTCACATACATATACCAAGTATATACAAAGGGGAAGAGCATGTACAAAGGGGGAGTCACTATGTATAGTATTATGTAAAGTAATAAATTTTTGATACTAATTCCAAAGGGGGGAATGTTACTCCAATTGCACATTGAAGTTGTCATTAGTTATCAAGCAGACATAATGACAATCAGTAACAAAGTCACAAACAAGACATTCGGTCTAATCACTGAAGTACAAAGTTAACTGAGAGCACTGATCACACCCAAAGTTAACCAAGCATAGTGATTAACAAGTAGACAAACTATACTGAGCAGTGAACAATATTAAGCTACACAACATAACCGAAAATGAATATAACTGAGATACACAGACAACACCGAGCACCGAGAGACAACAATAACCAAGTGGAACAGAGACCACCTAATTTTTTTTTATGGAACATCATTATATGTAACAAATTTTTAGCCGACCTAGATAACAGTTTACATGATCGAGGAGGACATTAATTACATATTTACAACATTAATTGTTTATGTCTCCTATGTGTAGATGATCAAGGTAAATTTTGTACACCGGTGAACTTAGGGTAACAATGTAATTGTTAAGCCCTAATTAGGTCATATCATTTGATATATAAATAGATAGCTATCAAACTTTGTAAAGTATGTTGATCAAGAAATGATCAAGTAGCCACCATACTACAGACATCAGAGATCAGACAAGGATTTTAAGGATAGAGACTACATTGTAGAAATCAATTTACAGAACTAAGGCAAGGCTACCAAGCAGAATAGAGCATAAGGTATTATCATTCACATTAAGGTGATAAATTTTTGTATGAACTTAATGGATCTGTATAAGAAATATTGAGATTGTACATATTTCAGATCAAACTTATGTTACTCTCTAACAATTATAATAGACTCTAAATCTCTTAACAGAGTAGACTTAACCATCTTATCGTAAATCTCTTAACCGAGTGCACACATAGATTGTGTTGCAAAATCCTCACATAAGGTATATCTAATCGATCTCATTGTTACTCCTAAAAGGGTAAGATCATAAGAGTGATAATTCTTTGTAAGACTTTAACATGCTAACTTTATTTCTGCAATAGTGAAGTTTTGTGGGTCTCATCCCCACCGCAATTTTTGCCTTCTAACAGGGGTTTTCTGCGATACCAAAATACTAGTGTCATGAATACTTAATTTTATGTATGTGTATTGTTTACTTTACATGCATTTATATTTCAACAGTGATACTATATGTTTGGTGTATGCTATGTACTCAGTCGGTTAATACAGAATAGTGGTTAAAAATAATTGATTAAAAGTTTTAAAGGGTACTGATTCACCTTTGCGCTCTCAGTACACACCTCTCCATTATCCCAACAACAACCACTACTATCTATAGTAATCCTGATTTCCTGAAGAACAAAGTCTTCAGAAAACTTGAATTAAAGTGTTCCAATGGTATATGCAAAATAATTGTTAATTTGAAGAAGGACCAATGAATGCAACATAAGAATACACATGTTAATTTTCAAAACCAACAACTCAAAATTTTCCAATATTTATTCCTTTATTCACATGCTCGACTCTTGCACAATCAAACACAAAGTTTTCAGAACTCAATAGATTTTACTATAATTTTCTTACACACAACAAAAGATGAAAATTACAATAGGCCTCACTCCCTTATATAAGAAAAGGAGGAGAGAAAAGTGGAGAAGAAAGGGGAAACCCTCAACCACTTTAACTTATTCAATGCTTATACCTAACTAACTAAATTTGACTTATTCAATGCTGCAGGACCTAATGCACTTGCAACATGATTACATGAATCAACTTTGCATGTCATACTATAACATGCAATTACATCTTATTTTTACATTACATGTAATCTGTCAAATACAAATTATAAATACATAATGAGATTTTTTCTAAGTGTCTGACAAGACATGACATTTATTACATCATCCTTTATTGGTCTTCATGTTGCTACTGGATGTTTTGTGATTGATGTCTCCAGGTTTGATGAAAACATCTTGGACGGGCACTGTATTTGCATCCTTGATTAGTGATTACTGTGAAGGCATTTTTTTTTCTTTCCATCTCTATCTTGAAAGAATTCTATGCTTTAAACTAATTTCATTGATTATCCCTTTCTTTAAATGGCTTCATCATGTTGTCATTCTTGCCTCGTGTCATTCTTTGTTACTAGAAAAGCCATAACACGGTCTTCCAAGATATAAATTTGCAGATCTGGAAGAGTATGTATATGGGATATAAGTGGATGGCCTTTGGGAAATAAAGGGTGAAGGATTTTGGCCAAAAATCAGCTCTTTGAATGAGGGAAAAACTCAAAAATAGGGTTTTCTGAAGGCACTACACATATGCGGACAACAAGTTTGGAGCTTGGTAAAATAAAAACATGGACGTATATATTCATGAGAAAATGCTTAATATGAAAGGTGGGATTTTTTGAAACATTTGCATCTCATAAAAAGCCATGAAAAAGCGTGAAAGTGGGCTTTTTGGTCTATATTTCACACTGGGAATCTCCATTTGTTTACTCATAAGTGAAATTTTTATGTCTCATTATAAGTCATTCTTTTTTGAAATATAAGCATGGATAGCATGAAAAAGGTGGGTTTTTTGGCCTGCATTGCATGTTGGGAAAGACTTACACTTTTGAAATGACTCATTATTAAGAACAAGTTTTTTAATCCTGATTGCATATGCAAAATAGATGAAGTCTTTGCATATGCAACTTGGATAAATTTAGACGGAAGAAAGGAGAAGAAAATAAAACACACTAAATACATGCAAATCTAAAAATGAAATGAAAGACTTGCATTTTTAACAACAAACAAACAAACACAAAAAGAAAACAAGAAAATAAAAATTTACTTCTTGTGAGATAAGAAGAAAATTGGGGAAGAACTTGGCAATCGTGCTCTTTAATCCAATGATTTTCGAATCCAAGAAACAATTCCAAATTCTTAGCTATATAGACAAAGAGTTCAATTAATCCTTCTCACTAATTAATTTATTTTGATGAGTCAAGATTATGTTCTTGACAAATGTCCATAATAGAGAACAACAATTTAATTAAATATCAACCAATTTTGAAAGATTCAAACACAAATTCAATGCCCTACTTGTTTTTGAACTTGCAGCCCCAAAAATAGGGTTTATATTGTATTTTACATGCAATATCAATCATATTTTTGTTGTAGAAGAGAAAAAACAGGCTTTAGAATGCCCAAAACATACCATAGATGAGTTGTTTTTGAACTTCCAACCCAAAAATGAACTTTGAAATGAAGAATATAGTCATTTTAATGACATTTTTGCACTTCCAACTCTAAAAACAAGTTTTTTTAGCTTCATTTGTATGCCCCAAATCCAACATTTTTGTTGTTCAGCCCTTAAAATGAGCTTTAAATGTGCAAATACATGCAATAGTGGATGTGTTCTTGCATGCCCAACAAAGTGATGAATTTTTGGACAAAGATTGTTGGAATTAATGGGAAGTGTGTACTGAGAGGGGAGGGGTGAATCTGTACCTCTAAAATTTTTGTATCTTTTAACCTTTATCATTTAAGTTATCAAATGTTTATCCAACCATCTATTCTATACTATCTTGATGTAAGATATATCAAATCATAAAATTAACCATACATGCAAACATTCATAGAAACATTCATGAAAGTAATTGACACATAACACAAGATATGATATCGCAGAAAACTCCTGTTAGGAAGTAAAAACTGTGGTGGGGATGACACCCACAAATTCTTCACTATCCGTAGATTGGAAGGGGCTAATTAAGGCTTACAATTTGATCACTTTTGATGATCTACCCGGTTAAGAGTATCTGTGGAGATCTATTAAAGTCTAGTATGTTAAGAGCTTTAGCAACACTTTTGAGTGTGCACTCGATAAAGAGATTTATAGTTGGACTGTTAAATCCACCTTCCTTGAAAGGATTTTTACACTTTGCTTCACTTGTTAGAATGAAAGAAAATTACAATTTGACCTAGTGTGTGCAATCTCCTATTGCTAATTATAGATCCATTTAAGATTACATGAATAAGTATATCACCTAATGTGATTGAATAATACCTCTGATGTTCGGTAGCCTCTGTTCTTGGTTCTTGATAACCAAATTCACCTTTTGTTGTTCTGGTTCATGAAAATTTCAATCTGATCCATAGATGTACTTGTATGCTTCATTCATCCTCTCATCCATTCTCACATCCCTCTCTCATACATAATAATGAATGATTACATAGTCTATTTATAAGATAGATTGACCTAATCAAGTTTCATGTAAAACAATGTTAACTCTAAGATCAAAGGTTTACAACTTTACCTTGATCTCCTAGTCTATGTGTTTTAAATCAGTTAGACTAATTAAAGAAATTACATTCATGTTTCTTGTCCCTAAAGAAATGGTTTAAAAAAAAAATCAAGACTCTATAAATAGAACATGACTATTTTATCTAACGTGGAAGTCAAATCCACTTTTTGTGGGCTGCAACTAACTTTCGGTTTCTGTCGGTCGGTTATGCTCTGAAGTCAGTTAAACTAATTCTCAGTTTTCTTTCTTGAACTGTCTTTCGGGTTACTCTGTGACTGTTCTCTTGGTTTACACTATGACCTTCTTGTCGGGTTCCACTTTTAGGTTCCTCTTTATCCTTTCCACTTTGCAATTTTGGTTTACACACAAAATTTTGTCGTCGGTTTTCTTTGTACTTAGCAGTTTTCGGTGATCTCTTGTATCTGCATTTTTGGTTTTCTCTTTTTCCTGTCTTTCAGTGTATGCTTACCAAAAGTGTTCTTTGCATACTAATGGCAAATTAATGTCATCAAAGATTACATATTTAAAACACATGCAATTGCATATAAAATTGCCACCATACCTTTAAGTCAATAATGATGGATTTTTTGGGACCAAACACATATGTATTTCATAAAAAATTCACAACTTATGCCTTTAAGCTATTAAAAATGGGGTTTGTGTATGCAAATGCATATGTATTTGGGTTGGAATTGCCACTATAAAGCCTTAAAATTAAAAGGTTTATAATATTGGGCTTCTTGTATGCAAACACATTTCAAAACCCCACTTACGGATGTTAAGTTGTATGCTTTAACATATGTATTTGCATTTGAAAAGCCCACCTTTATGCTTTTGGGACATTGAATATATTGATAGTGGAGTTTTAAAAGTGATTTGCATTATGATGACATGCAATGCTAAATAAAAACCCCACCTAATTACATTAAAAAGTGTCTCGTGATAATATATTTATATGTAACTATAGTTTTAATGATATAATATGCAAAATGATTGGAAAACCCCACCTTTACATATAAAACATTAAAAACTATATCCAAAAATTCTGAGAATGATGTGAAATTTGAAAATGGGGTTCTAAACCTACTTTACATATAATTGATGTTTTTACTTCATGCAATTACCAACAAAAAAACCCACTTTTGAAGGATTTTAACCAAGACATGCAATCAGGCAGAAAAACCCCACCTACAACACACTTAAAACCTTAGTAACTTGAGCTAGACAACTCCGATTGACGCCTAAGATAGCTAAAAATGAGGGGAATTTCAAGGGCTATAAACCTAAGGCAAAAAAAGACCAAAAACCCAACAAAAAATCAAGGAAAACCAAACAAAGACTCGCCTTGAAGAATTTAACCCACAAATTTTTTCGTAGGGTTGCCCCAATTTTGTGAATACAAAATTGAGGACAATAGTTGGCTCTAACTAGGGAACATAGCTCATTTGTTCTTAGAAATAATGAGGAATGTAGAATCCAGAATCTCCAAGTGCCTTAGTATCCATTGGGATACAGAGTCAAGCATCAAACACACAAAAAGGATGACGCGACTAATGCTAAGCAAAATCTATTTAAAACAAAACAAATTTGTGCAAACGCACTTATTGAAAACAAAGAAAACCTACCTAATTAAAACTAGCCAAAAATGCAACTTTTCAGATGAAACCATTTACTGGCTCAACAAAATAGCTACCTTTTTTTAGCAGCTTGTAGTACTTTGCATGTTCATAGACAAATTTGTATAGATGAACCACGAACAACTGGAGCAATGATATCAATGTTTGATGTAACACCTCTGGGAAGAAATGAAAAATCACCTTCTTGAGATGAATCATATGTACTGGTGCTCCAAGATGAGACCATGAATTTAAAATGCTTCTGCTAAACTACAAATGCATTGCTAGCCTCTACTTCAATTGTATCTTCATGCTCAAGTACAAGTGGAATATCTGCCTTATCGTTAGCCTCCAACAAAACTAGATGACTTATGGGGCATCCCCTTAATTGAACAAATTTTGAACTCTTCTTGTTGGCTACAACTTGAGTAACTAGTTCATCAACCATCATCATGTTAGGATGATCAAAATGGGTTACCTCATTAATTTTTTTGACATCATGCTGGTTACAATTTTCAGACATTAGAGAATTATCTTCAATACTTGAACAAAATTCCTCGATGATGTTCACGATAAGATCTTCATCAAGTTCTAGAGTAAATATTTCATACAAAATTCATTCAATTCCATGACTTGGAAATGATGATGCATTATTCTCAACTTGACTAAGATTTGCTTGCATATCCATATTTTTATGCCTAATGACATGATTGTCTTCACTCACTTGAACATCAGAAGAATGAGTTGCATCTTTCTGATTTTCATCAATGGCTTTCTAAGACTGTGTGAACTAGAAATAAGGGTCGCCAGCTATGTCTGCTTCCTTTTCCTAGAAGAGAATAGCAGGATCACTGTCCTTAGATTCATGATTCTTTGTTGTTGCCTCCATTGATGGTGCCTCAATAGTAAGTTTCTATGGTGATGAAACTAACTTTTGTTGATACTCAACAACAAAACTATGGGCAACATTTAGAAGAGGCTTTCTTTGTACATCTTCATGAGGAATGAAGAACATACCTTGAGCTATTTTTATTTTGAGAGAAAGCAACTCATTTGCTAACCTTTGCACCGTAGGATCCATCCTTGTGATAGAAGAAAGTGAATTAGAAGAAAGATAAGTTTTGTCAAAACCACTTGCTTCAATTCTTATCTGCCTAGCAAGAATAAGGTCATCTTCAATTCCAATGGCCAATGTCTTTGAAGCTGTAAGAGTAGTGGGAGACGCTCTTATCAATAGAAAATTGACTCCAGTAATCTAAGCATTGACGAAGAAACACTTCAATTTTATAGTTGTAGGTCGATAAATAGCTAGAATCTTTAGTATCAAATTGTTGAAATGAGCCATAAATTCATGCATGGGTACATAAGATGCCTTCTTCAATTGAGTGAGTTGGTCCAACATGACATGAGCATCTTCAGGTGGCTTGAACCTTTCTTGAAATTTGGCTATGAGAGTAGCCTAATTTGTGATATTTTTTGGTGGTAGATGGTAAAACTAGTCAGCAACCACACCTTGAAGAGTTTCCACAAATAACCTCACAGACACGTCCTCATGTTCCACACCATGAACACCACATGCGATGTAAAAAACAACAATATGTTCAATAGGATGTTGTTGTCCATCACTGAAAAACTTGGGAAAATTCTTCCATGAGCCATCAGGAAGAGCATGTGGAGGTAGAGCTAGATTCAACAGACCAAAAGAATTTCCCCAAGGACCTTGGGCCATTTACATGTCCTTGGTAAAATCTTGAAAAAGTATAAGAAATAAAAATATGATGAATGATTACAATGGATATGACACAAGTATACTTCAAACAAAAGCATGAGGCTTCTGAATGCATGTCGTGTCCCCAGTAGATCAATTAGATCAACCTAAAAGTAACCCTTTGCAAAATAAATCTATACTAACTTGGATGGAACTTCATTTAGTAATCTCTTGTAGAACGAACATTTAATCTTCTCCTCTTTTTTATATAGATTGCAACTAAAAGTGTGTAAAAGATTTGAGATAATTTAAAGAAGAAAAGTCTCTATAAAGGCATAAATTCCTTCATTGCTTCTTCGGGACAAGAAAAAAAACTAGAATATCAAAGAATTCTCAATCAATCTTCTTATCAACCTTTGGATACAAATGTGTTCGATCCCCAGCAGAGTCGCTAAAAATAGTTGGCTAAATATTTTGCAAGTCACTAAGACTACAACTTGGAAAAATGTTTCTTTTAGGTAGCAGTGTGTGAGATTTCTCTCTCCTCTTAGAAATAGGGGAGGCTCCCTTCTTACCGTAGGTGGCTTCAATCAAAATTGAACTATATTACAAACAATTCTTCTTTCTACGGTAATATCGATGGATTAAGGATTGTCGTAAGAACAATCCTTAAGATATCAATCTATTTTAACTAAAGATGAAATAAATATAAGAGCTCAAAGTCTCTTATCTTTACTTTTGATGATTACTCTAAATTTGGATACACAAGAAAGCTCAAATTCTTTCTTCAAACACCCTCTACTTTGATAAAAATTCTACCATTGAAGCCCAAAGTCTTCAGCCTCGAATTGTTGTAGCCACTACTATCTATAGTAATCTTGATTTCCTGAAGCACAAAGTCTTCAGAAAACTTGAATTAAAGTGTTCC
The DNA here is from genome assembly GCA_018584345.1 of Thuja plicata. Lineage (NCBI taxonomy): Eukaryota > Viridiplantae > Streptophyta > Pinopsida > Cupressales > Cupressaceae > Thuja > Thuja plicata. The sequence continues at coordinate 130,945 of MU226994.1, forward strand.
AATGGTATAAACAAAATAAATATTAATTTGAAGAAGGATCAATGAATGAAACATAAGAATACACTCATTAATTTTCAAAACCAACAACCCAATGTTTTCCAATCTTTATTCCTTTATTCAATTGCTCGACTCTTGCACAATGAAACATAAAGTTTTCAGTTGTCAATAGATGTGCCTATAGTTTTCTTTCATACAACAAAAGATGCAAATTATAATAGGTCTCACTCTTTTATATAAGAAAAGGAGGAGATAAAAGTGGATAAGAAAGGGGAAACCCTCTTTAACTTATTTAATGCATATCCCTAACTAACTAACTTTGACTTATTCAAGCTGCAGGACCTAATGTACTTGCAACATGATTACACAAATCAAATTTGCATGTGATAATATCACATGCAATTACATCTTATTTTTACATTACATGTGATCTGTCAAATACAAGTTATAAATACAAAATGAAAATTTTCTAAGTGTCTGACAAGACACGACATCTATTACATCATCATTTATTGGTCTTCATGCTGCTACTGGATGTTCTTTGAGGCATGTCTCTAGGTTTGATGAAAACATCTTGGATGGGCACTATATTTGCTTCCTTGATTGGTGATTATTGAGAAGTCATATTTATTTCTTTCCATCTCTGTCTTGAAAGCATTCTATGCCTGTAATCATTGTATTGCTTATCCCTTTCTTTAAATGTCTCCATCATGTTGTCATTCTTGCTTTGTATCATTCTTTGTTACTAGAAAAACCATAACATGGTCTTCCAAGCTATAAATTTGCAGATATGGAAGAGTATGCATATGAGATATAAGTGGAAGGCCTTTGAGAAACAAAGGGTCAATGATTTTTGGCAAAAATCATCTCTTTGAATGAGGGAAAAGCTCAAAAAACTAGTTTTCTAAAGGCACTTCACGTATGCGGACAACAAGTTTGGAGCTTAGTACAATGAAAACATGGACGTATATATGCATGAACACATGTTCAATATGTAAGACATGATTTTTGGAAACACTTGCATCTCATAAAAAGCCATGAAAAAGCATGAAAGTGGGCTTTTTAGTCTATATTGCACATTGGAAATCTCCATTTGTTTACTCATAATTGAGATGTTATGTCTCATTAAAAGTCATTCTTCTTTGACATATAAGAATGGATAGCATGAAAAAGCTGGGTTTTTGGCCTACATTGTATGCTGGGAAAGACTTGCACTTTTCAAATGTCTCATTATTAAGAACGGGTTTTTTTAATCCCGTTTGAATATGCAAAATAGATGAAGTCTTTGCATATGCAACTTGGATAAATTTAGATGGAAGAAAGAAGGAGAAGAAAATAAAACACACTAAATACATGCAAATCTGAAAATGAAATGAAATACTTGCATTTTTAAAAATAAACAAACAAACACAAAAAATAAAAAAATAAAATAAAAATTTACTTCTTCTTGTGAGATGAAGAAGAAAATCGGGAAAGAACTTGGCAATCTTCCTCTTGAATCCAATGATTTTCAAATTCAACAAACAATTACAAATTCTCACCTATATAGATAAAGAGTTCATCAATCCTTCTCACTAATTAAATTCTTTTGATGAGTCAAGATGGCATTCTTGACAAATGTCCATAATAGAGAACAATAATGCAATTAAATAACAACAAATTTTGAAAGATTCAAACACAATTTTTTTTCTATTAAAGATATATGAAAATTCGTAAGCAATTACATTTAGGTGTCTTTCTCATACCAAATACCAAAAAGAGAGCCATACATATATGTTTGATAGATTACATATCAATCCTACATACATATCAAACTACACGTGACTGCCATATCTGGAATAGAACATAAACAACAAGGGATCCAAAGATCACTGTCTAAGTATGGGGAAGATACAAAAAAGATAGCATAAAATAGATTTTGTAATAGAGGAATATCACATAAAGTCATCATCCTTGTAGGGTACCCATGTTACTCATCCTTGTTGTCCTTCTATCCACCTAAGCACTTCATCTTTTATAATATGTTGCTCAGAGGGGTGGGTCAGGGGCTCTGCTACTAGAAAATCAAGTCCTGGTATAACAGTGAGAGGGACTACATTAATCACTGGTCTTTCATATTTATTAAGGTCTTTCACTTCTATCATGAAGTTATGGTGTGCAGCTCCAAAGGGGGCAAGCTCCTAGGATTCTCTTGACCAAGTGTATCCATGGGAGACCTCCCATGAACCCAGTCTGACCATGCCATGTTTGAAGAGGTCATCCAACTTCTTCCTTTTAATTTTTATTACCACTGTCACCTGCACAACAATATTATGATATATGAGTCTCTTGAGAGACTTAGTAAAGTTCTTGTAGTTACCACCAAAAACAATATCATTTCTCACTATCCATATATTCCACATAATTAAGGCAGAAAGAAGTGCCAAAAAATTGTTAAAAGGCTGCTTCAATCCACTAATATGACTAGATATGATCTCTAAGACAGAGGCCTCATAATTCTATGGGAAGCCAAATAGCTTCCATATTTCAAGAGAAAAGGAGAAGCTAAGGAAAAGATGGCTAACAAATTCAGGGAGAGAGCATAAGGAACAAAGACTAGGTTCACCACTTGGAAGTGAACGGAAGCCCATGCAAGAGAAGACACCACAAGAAACATTTAATCTTAGGCTCAGTAAGGGAGGACCAAAGATTGCAAAAGATTTTGGACCATTTATCAGGCTCAAGGTTGAGGTTCCAGTAGGAATTCAAATGAGGGAAGATGGAGCAACCTTTAGTAAGGAACCCATACAATTGATTGGAGATAGATTTAGTAAGAAAGGTACCATCAGAACACCTGAACTGGAGGTGGCAATCACTTTCAACATACATCTATTTGTGAAGGAAGAGATCAACACAAGCTTCCTTAATAGCAGAATATGTTCTAAACTAAGAGTTGGGGAGGGGAATTTTTTTTTTCATAACATCCCAATCTACAAGCACGTCATTCTGGAAGATGTCATCATGGTAAGAGATGCCTTTTTCATTCCACATCCTTGTCAAACATCCTTGAAGCAGTGCCAGAGGCTTCTCTCTGATTTTAAGATTCCACCAAATAGACCTATTGCCACAAACTTTATCATGACAATGGAAGATCTTATGATCTATGATAAGGTGTTTGACATAATTTCATGCTTTCCAGATTGATTTGAAAATAGCAGATCCTTGAACATTAATCTCAATCTCACCTGCTATGATATCATTCATTGTTAGGTTCTCCCAAAATCTTCCTTTCTCGGGGTGTCCCCTCAATATATTGCTTCTAATAAGAGCCTTCCATGGATCATATCCATCCAAAGCTTTAGTGATCCATGTAGTAGACAAAGAGATACCTTGTAATTTGAGATCTTTAAGTCCTAGACCACCCTGATTCTTGCCTGCAGTACACTAATATCATTTAACAGAATGACCTTTTTGTTTCCCTGCCATCAGACCATAAGTAATTCCTAATGATTTTCTAGAGGTGGTTAAACTGGTATTGACGGAAAAGCCAGGCTGAGGAGTAATAAATAGAGTAGGAAGAAATAATCTTTTGGTACACTTGTACTCTGCCTGCCATGGAGAGGTAATGGTTATCTCACTTATCTAATTTATTTTCTAGTTTATTCTTCACTTATTCCCCTATGGGCTAAGCATGTTCTGAATTGGGGCATGTATTTAACTTGGAAGTATGGTCCTTCCCATTTGAAGTTATATCTTGAAAGCTAATTTGGGGGCTCCTCTGTCTAACCTAGGAAAATGAATTTTTCCATTGAGATTCTACTTCCTGATGCTGAGTAGAATAAGCTAATTTTGTCCATGAAGTTGGTTGGATTTTTTGCCTCCAATTTTAGTAGTAAGGTTGTATCATCTGCAAATTGTATGTTGGATATCTCCTTATCCTCGGGTAGTTTAACACCCCTAACTCTTGGTATAATTGAGTTATCTGAGATCAGGTGTCCAACTACTTCAACGACTATTATAAAGAGGGCAGGGGCTAGTGGGCATCCTTTCCTTATTGATATGGTCAACTCAAAGCTTTCTAATCTAACACCATTTACTTCTACCCTTGCAAGGGCTCCATTCATTAAGGTTTGGACCATATTGACAAAATTGTTAGGTATACCTAGTGCAGTCATCATCATATAGATGAGGTGCCATTCTACTCTATCACAAGCCTTCTCATAGTCAAGAAGAAACATACAAGTTTGTTGATTAGATTATCTAGCTCATTCCATGGCTTCCCAAGAAGTCACCACATTTTCTAGAATGAATCTGTCTTTCACAAATCTAGTTTGGTTTTAGTCAATAATTTTGGGAAGAACATTTTTAAGTCTGGTAGCCACAAATTTGGCTATGATCTTATATGAGGTATTAAGGAGAGTGACAGGTCTCCAGTTATTCATCAAATATTTATCACCCTCCTTAGGGATGAGTTTAATAAGGCCACTGTTAACTTCCTTCCCCAAGGTCCCATGGGCAAAGACTTCTCTATAAACCTCCAATAGGTCATGGCCAATCCATTATATATTTTGTTTGTAAAATTCCAAAGGTAATCCATCTGGCCCAGGGGCCTTGTCAAGTGCCATCTGGGAAATGAAAATATTGATTTCTTCTACTCTGATAGGAAAATTGAGTAGGGTTGAATCCTCATCCTTTACTTTCTTGTGGACTACTTGACTAATTATGGTTTTTTCTTCTGACATCTCTGTACCACTATTTTCAGAAGTAAATAGTGATTGGTAGAATTACTTAAAGGTTTGGAGAATACATGAATGGTCATCAATTTTACTCCCCTCCACCCAAATTTCCTCAATTCTACTTATGGCCTCTTTCTGTTTAAGGAGCTTGAAAAAGAGCTTTGAGCCTTTGTCACCATGTTCCACCAAGTTACTTCTGGATATGATCTTGATGCCTTTGAGCTTGGAATTTTGAATCTTCTTGAGCTCATCCTTGGTTTTAGCCAGTTTTTATGTGGCCACTTCAGAGGAGGGGTTATTTTGTAGGTCAAATTTTGCCCTAGACAATTCTTCATGCAGTGAACCTTCTGCCCATCTAGCATCCTGTGCTCTCTTGCCTCCAACAATTTGGAATAGAGTTTTCTAACTTGAAATATTTTGGGCCCATTTATTTCTAGCACTAGTATGATTAGCCGCTGAATCATTGAACCATTTAATCATAAAGACAACATTGCCAATGCCTGTATTATCCAAAAGGGAGATATTTAGACAGAAATAATCATTCCTAGGGAATCTCTTAGGAGTAGATCCAGAGGAAAGAAATCTAAGAGTGATAGCATGGTAGTTAGAAAGGGTACATGGGATAACTTTGTCAGCCCTACCAGCCTCATCTTTCTAACATTTAAAGGCTTCATGGCTATAGTAGAATCCGTCCAAACTAGAATAAATCCTTTTACTGGCCTATTGAAAGGTGCACCAAGTGAACCAAATATCTTTACGGTCATCTTTAAATCCGTTCAGGCTTAGAATTGTCACCCTAACTCAGGCATTAGGGCTACACAACAATTCCATCCTAACAATGGAAACCTCTCCTAGCTATGGGTAGACTATGGATGAAGAGGGATCTCCAGATTCTAGGCTGGTTCCTATAAAATATGGTATATCACTTCTTGATTGATAATTGAACTGGGAAAAAAGAGAAAAAAGATTTGTAACTGAACTTGCATAATAGAAAGGTGATACACCAGGGATATTCAGAATCTTTTATGAAGTTTCAAAGTGACTTATACTTATCATATTCTGATGGATCTTTAGATTATCATTCACTGATCAATACATAGGCTAATTAAAAGGGAATAACTAGGGTTTTGACCACAAGCAATACTTCTCCCATTAACAATATGCACATTCCACAAAAGGCTTATATTTCTGCAATATAGAATAGGAATTGCTATAATTCACTAGAATATATTTGTAAAAGCATTACTCTTACATGCAAAAAATTAAAAATAGGAAATATGAACACATCACAAAAAGAAATATGTGTAAGTAAGGCAATTGTATTCTTCTCCAAAAGTCTGTGTGTAAAATACATTCATGAATCCCAGAATCATGTCAAGGAATGATAAAATTCTCTTACATAACAATGGAATCACACATATGTAACTACAATAGAATACAAAGAAAATGGATTTCAGCAATAGGAATTCAAAAATTCACTAATGCTAATCTTCCCCTCAATTTGACTCCTTAACAAAAACTAAGAAACACTCCTAAATAGCCAACATGGCTTATTCGAAAACCTTCCCTCCAAAAACCTCTTCATAACTATAGGGTTTTTTCAAAATTCAAAACAATCCCTAAGTTTTAGCTTTTTTAAATCTAAACCCATAATCACATCGGCTCTTAACTCCACCTTTACTATTGACACCACAACCGAGCATTGGGAGGTAACTGCGGTTTATTTTGGTGTGCTGTATAGACATGACTATTTTCATCGAAGAGATGATTTTTAGTTATCGTGGCACTTAAAGTACCAAGGTGGCAATTCTGAAGGAATGCCGATGCACTGTCACTGACATTGCATTTACTCCACTGACAGTGGAACTCAAATGCTAGTAAAATACAATGCATTTCATTTATCGGCCTCATTTGCATTTTAGGGTTTTGTGTTCTTCCCAGTGTCGCCGCCATGTTCTATGGAAAATCTTTGAGTTTTATGAGTAAAATACCGCTTCATACAGATAATACAGACTGTAGCATTATTTATGAAGTATCCATCTTTAGCAGAGGCCGCGGCTTTTGATTCTTATCTTGCTCGAACTCGAGCTCCAACTGTAAGTTTGCATGTTTTTTACTTTGATGCTGGGATTTTTCTGATATTGTGCCATAAAATATGGCACTGAACAATGGTTTGTAACTCACTCTAATTCATCCCCATCACGGGTTTTGAATTTGCAGTTTGTCTGAAGGTTCGGGGAGTTCTTGTCTGTTTGTTGTCGCCACCACTACATTTGTAAGTGAGACCACAACCACCTTGGAATGGTTTAGAGCTGTGGCCAAGGTGTCAAACCCACAAACTCTCGACTATGAACTGGGGATGTCCCAGCCACAGCATTAGGACTCATCCCCAGTTGTCTGTGTAACACGAAGCCTCATCATTGTTGTTAATCTTGAGCTGTGGTTGAGATAATGGGAAAAGTCCTTTGCCATAGCTTCAGACTTATCCCCAGTTGGCTGTGTAACATAGAGCCACCACCATTGTGCATCTTCTTACTTCTTTCTTGACAATAACCCGCCATGTGAATTTTCTTCAGCATTAAATACGTAGGCTTGTGACTGAAAGATGCAGCGGGTATACAAAATTTTGAACTCTATGACATCTTTCAGTCATAAGCTTTACACTTTTCTTGCGAGTTGCTGCAGTTACACTTTGAGTTTATGAAGGAAAACACCATGCATCTACAGATAAGTTGGATTCTCTGTCATTTTTTGTTCATTCTCATTAATGAACTTCTCTGCATTAACATTACCTTTAGCTGCTGTTTGATGAATGTTGTCATATTATGCTTGATGTTAATGATAGCTGTATATGATGACCTTTATATGCTCTCGACCCACTGCTGCAACATTATTTGTTCACGGACCTCACTACCATGCTATATTTGAAAAAAATTTAGTACTCTTTACTTGATGTCGACTGTGGGTTTACCATGATATTTACACTGTCTTAATGTTTTAAAATAAAACACCATTACTGCTGTATGATAATTGCCACTATGTAGTAAGCATAATCATGTTTCTGTGAGATGATATCTCGATGTTTTAAGAAAAACACCAAAAAGTTACAATATATGTTTTTGTTTAAAAGAAAAAACAACCATCAGTGGATATTCTAGAGCATATAATAGTTTGAATATACTATTGTTTGAACATGTTGTTCACATTCTAGAACATTGTAACCAGAAGAACCCATGGGGTTCGAACACGGGCTCGTGACTCCCATGGATTTTAAATTAAAACCCAAATCTGTAAACAGTGAACTGCCGTTTGCATACCTTCATCTTGTTAATAAAACATCCTCTATTTTTGTCATCAATAGTGTGCAAACCATCTATATGAGATGTAGACTTTTACAAAGAAGATTGTCTTAGCAGGTGACCCAAACACATTATTCAATTGCAGTATTATATCATGTTCAAGCATAATCCTTTCAAATGCAGCTTCCAAATGTCTTGTAATACTTTATTTCATGTTGAGTTGGAATTGCTAATCTTTGTCCATTTTTGCAATCCTCACATTCTCT
>MU226994.1:160702-176973 GCA_018584345.1 Thuja plicata
GGATGTAAAAGTAAAAATGCAATACATGGATGCTTTGTTTTTGTATTTTCCTGCTGATTCTTTTTATGAATGCAAAATGTATGCTATGGATGTGCAACGATATATATATCAGTAATATGGATGGATGCAATTTAACTTGGTTTTTAGAAGAAGAAGAGATATAGAAATCAATTTTGAGCATGAATTCCCAAATGTTTTTATTTCCTTCAAAATGCATCATACAACCTTTAAATGCAGCTATATGCAGACTCTTAGGACTTGTCACTGATTAGCAAATTTTGCAATATTTTTATCATCATTGGGCATTGTTTGGAATAGATACCACCTGATAGTACAACCATCACTAATACCCACTAATATTATGAAAGTATGAATACTATATTTTATTGGAATGTCAGAAATAGACTTTAGGTATCAAGGCATAGAAGCCATGATAACAAAAATAGTCACTTTCCTTTTATTAAATCAGAATCTATTTAAGGAAAGATATTGAACCCGCAATGACCTTGAAAATTCATATCCTTGGGTACATTATGCTTCGTATACCTTAGTGAGAATCTGAATTAGAAAATAGACAAGGAAATTGTTTCAACCTCACCGTAGTTTACACATAACAAAGATCAAGATATATGCAGCTATCCACCCATAGTGGCAACTCTTAGCATAAACATCCAAGTTAGGTGAAATTTATAGGTTTATTTGGAACAATCACCATATGCAGAAAACCAAGAAAACATTATGCCCCCTATCCTTGTGACTCTTTGTCTTTGCATAGACGTCATGGAGTAACTCGAAAGGTATAACAACATCAATTGAGATTCAATAAAAGTTCATAACTGCTTAGATGCCCCTAGTTAAACATCATTAGGATAGAAAAGAGCTATGATCAATCCAAGACCAAACTGTGTGCTTAAGTAGTATTGAGAAATACTATTGATTCATTTTTTTCAAGTGTAGTATAGATTCATCAACCAAAAAGTTAGATTTTAAGCAATATGTTTCCAATGTCTGTGTTCATCATTGTTCCTGTTCGCAATCCAAAGTAGGTGTTAGGAACATCATTAGTGCCATGTTTGTGTCATCCTTGTTTTGTAAACATGATTATGGTAGTCAAAGTAAAAGCATCATATCACAAGACAAACCATCCTACAAAGACTTAGTAGACACAACCTATCAGACTAGAAAAGATGCCCCCAGTGCAAAAATGACTTGATCCTAAGACAAAAAAGATAGACAAATCCCAAGCAAGGATAAGATAGTCGTAAGGAAACAAGGTCAGTGTTTTAGCACAGGTGTAATTGTGAAGGCTCAGTATCAATGATGCTTTGATAAATGGAGTGCAAAACACAAGTGATGCCTAATTGCTAGGTTTTCACCACTTGGAAAGATCTTTTTCTTTTCTTTTTTCTACCAAGATGCCTGTTTTACCAGGTGCTCATCAAGGCACTTTTCTCTTTTTCAAATTTTTTGCTATTTTTGCTTTTTTGAATGTTTTTGTAGTATCAAGGTGCCTGTTTGCCAGGTTTTCACCAAGGATACCCTTTCTGTAGGACTTTTTCCACTATTTTTGGATTTCCTTTAGGATCAATTTTCTGAATGTTTTTGGTATTTTCTGAAAACTTTTTGTTGTTTAGGCTCTTCTAGCCGAACATCAAGCATAGAACTGCTTCAGATGTAGGGTATTGATAGGAAATGGAAGAACTTACCCCTCAAGTGTAGCCAGTTGATAAGCTCCAGTCCCAAAAGTAGCAGTGATAACATAAGGTCCCAGCCAGTTAGGTTCAAACTTTCCTTTCTGCTCTCTGTTAGGCTAGGTCTTAGGATTCTCTTTTAAGACAAGATATCCCACTTCAAATTTGCATGGTTTGACCTTCTTATTGTACCCCTTGGACATACATGCTTGGTACACCTTTAGATGATCAAACACCTGTTGTCTACACTCGTCTAGGAGGTCCAATGAATTCACCCTATCAATGTGGTACTAGTCATCAGTAATGAGACCTTGTAAAGATATCCGCAAAGATGGGATTTCAACCTCAATAGGTAGTACTGCCTCAATGCCATAGATTGGGGAAAATGGTATGGCTCTAGTTTGTGTCCTAATGCTTTTTCTGTAGGCCCATAGTGCTGGATTCACTTGTAGATGCCAGTCTTTGCCAAACTTACTTACAGTTCGGTGTAGGATTTTCAGAATATTTTTATTGGATGCCTCAACCTCTCCATTACCTTGGGGGTAATAGATTGAGGAGCAATGTTGAGTGATATGGAAATGTTCACAAAGGTCATCAATGTCTTGATTTTTAAATTGGCCCCCATTGTCGGTTACAATTGAAGAGGGTATCCCATATCTACAAATAATGTAGTTTAGAATGAACATAGCCACCTGTTTGCCAGTGGATTTGATTAGTGGCATGGTCTCGACCCACTTTGTGAAATACTTAGTGGTCGTAATGATGAATTTGTGTCCATTTGAAGAGTTGGGATATATTTGTCCAACCAAGTCAAAGACCCATTGCTGAAATGGCCAATGTGTAATGAAAGGTATAAGCTCTTCGGCAAGAGAATGGATGAGATTTCCATGCGTCTAGCATTTATGACATGTTTTTGAAAAGTGAATAGCATCTTTTTCCATGGTAGGCCAGTAATAGCCTACTCTGAGTAGTTTCTTTACCAATGAAAATTCGTTTGAGTGTGATCCAAATACACCTACATGGACTTCCTTTAATGCTAGATCAGACTCTTCAAGTTCTAAACACCTAAGAAGTGTACCGTCAAGACCTCATCGATATAGGTTATTAGTTATGAGGACATAATGCGATGCTTTCCTAATCAGGGCTCTCTTGTCATTTCTGGATAGATTGTTAGGAATGGTTTGGTCAGTGAGATAGGAAATTATATTGGCATACTGAGTTTCGTCTGGGGTGTTTAAAGCATAGATTACTTGGTATTCAGGGGTATCAAAGGCAGGATAGGATAATTCTTCCACCAAGAAGTCATAGCGGAATTGATGTTCTTCTAGTTGTAACATGGATGCCAATGTAGCTATAGAATTTGTAGCTTTGTTTTCTGTTCTTGGTATCTGCTGGAAGGTGAGGAAGACAAGTACTTCTTCAGGTCATCAACCAATTTCTTGTAGGGCATCAAATTATCATCTTTCATTTGATACTCTCCATTGACTTGATTGATAATTAGTTGGGAGTCACCATATATGTGTAACTCTATACAATATTCCACTCCATAGCTAGCTTAAGACCATTTAAAAATGCTCCATATTCTTAAATATTGTTGGTGCATGGAAACATCAATTTGTAAGATTTTGGAATCTTGTAACCCTGAGGAGTTATGAATAGGACCCCTGCTCCAGAGCCTTGTTGAGTGAATGAACTGTCAAAGTACATCTTCCATGGATATTCAGTTAGATGCATGGTTGTTTCATTAGGGAATTCAATCATCAAAGGTTCATCATCCTGGAGTGGTGAATCAACCAATTGATTTGCAAGGACCTGTCCTTTAATAGCTCTCCTTTCTATGTATTCAATGTCAAACTCACTTAGAATCAAGACCCATTTTTCCAAACGTCTTGTTAATGTTGTTTTGCTTAGGAGATATTTTAAAGGATCTATCTTAGCAATGAGTCTTATTGTATGTGATAACATATAGTGTCTCAATTTTTGTGATGCGAAGATGACCGCTAAGAATTCTTTCTCAATAATTTTGTAATTGAGCTCATAGGTGACTAGTGTTCTACTAATATAATAGATAGCTCTTTCCTTTTTTGTTTCATCCTCTTATGCTAGAAATACTCCTAAGGATGTAGTTGTAGCTGAAATGTATATGAGTAATGGCTTCCCATGAATAGGCACCATAAGAATAGGAGGAGTAGCTAGGTATCCTTTCAATTCCCTAAAGCTTTCTTCACAGTGTTCATCCCATTTGAAGGTAACCCCTTTATGTAGTAATTTAGTAAAGGGTTGTGCCCTATTTGCAAGTTGTGACATGAATCTCCTGATGGACTAGAGTCTCCCTTGTAGTGTCCTCATTTGACTGATGTTGCATGGAGGAACCATCTCTAGAATAGATTTCACCTTTGTAGGATCTACCTCAATTCCCTTTGCTGAAACAATGAATCCTAGGAGCTTCCCTGATTGGACCCCAAAGGCACATTTCTTTGGGTTGAGCCTGAGTTGGAACTATTCCATATGATCCAATATCTTTCTTAAGTCATCAATGTGAGTACCTCTTTCTTTGGGTTTAGCCAATGTGTCATCCATGTTCTTGTGCATCATGTCATGGAATATAGTTGTCATGACTCTTTGATATGTTGCACCGACATTCTTTAACCCAAATGGCATGATGTTCCAGAAAAGGTGCCCCATGCGCATGTAAATATAGTTTTCTCTTGATCCTCAGGGGCAATTTTTATTTGATTATAGCCCAAGAATCCATCCATTAAAGAATACATCTGGTAGCCTGCTATGAGGTTTATGACCATGTCAATGTTAGGTAGAGGGAAGTCATCTTTCAAACATGCTTTGTTTAAGTCTCTAAAGTCCATTCAGATCCTGATAAATTTATCAGTTTTAGACATGGGGACCACATTGGAGATCCATCCTGCATAGGCAATGACTGATAAATACGGATTTCAACAACTTCTCTATCTCTGCTTTTACTAATAATGCAACATGAGGATGCATCTTTCTAAGTTTTTGTTTCACGGGCTTGATCCTAGGAGCTATAGATAAGTGGTGCATAATTAGATTAGGATCCAGCCCTGGTATATCGGTATAAGACCATGCAAAGTCGATCTTCTTCTCTTTCAAGAATTCTGTGAACTATGTCTTCTCTTCTTTAGACAAATATTGTGCAAGGTAGAATATTTGAGGATTTTCAACAGTGCCCAAATTTACTGGCTATGTTGGTTCAATCAATACTAAAGACCTTTCCTAAAATTGTTCAGGGAGGATATCAAGAATCCCATCCTCTGGTGCCTGTGAGAGGTTTTCACCATTGGATACATCTTTTCTTTTTACTATTTTAGGATCTGATATTGCCACAAAGTGGTTTTCACCATCAGTCCTCCTTTTATTTTTATTTTTTATTTTTTGACTGAGAAACCTGGTATCCTCCTGTGACATGTTCTCTCTCCTTGCATTGGTGGAAGAAGGGTAAGGTTCACAAGCATTGAGATAGAAAGCTAGGGTATAGTCATTGGGAAAGTTGAGGATAGGTATAGGATCTGTTTCAGTCCAATCAATTAGGTCTGCAAGTATCAATGATAGGGAGTCAGACTCTGGGAAGGACAACATTGCGTTAGCATCAAGACTATTAACTGACATGACATGTTCTGTTAAGTTAATTTCTTCAATGTTTAGATAATAAGAGTCAGATCATTATAAAAAGGGTCATCGTTAGTCATATGTGGACCCAACTCTAGTGACTTGTTGGTATAACTCTCATCATCATCTCTTCATAAAAGGAGGCTTCTTGCTTGTCGCCTCTGAAATTCTTCTAGACTTATGTAATCACCAGTTTCTTCATCAATGATTGGGGGAAGGAACTCTTCTTCTGCTTTAGGATTATCAGTGTCATGAGGAGTAGTGTTAGGCTATTTACGAGGAGCTAAGGGTGCCACAAACATGTGAATTTTATCTATTCTAATATCTTCAATGGTGACATATAGCTCATCCCATTCATAATCATGAGAGTCGGTGACCTCATCATCAGACCTATTTAAGTATTCAACAATGGCTATTTTATGTACACAGTTAGCTACCCGTGAATCAAAGTGGGGTAGATCAAGGATATGTGAAATCATGAACAATTTCCCCTAGTTAGGATGTAAATCCTATTGTCGGGGTGTGTCTTGAATAACTGTTGCTATTAATGATACCTCTGGACCAGCTGCTATTGTGTCTCCTACCTCTTGAATGGGAGATTGTGCTAACAAAGGGGTGTGAAGATCTTGTGGTACCTCAAAGCTGGGTACATAGAATTTTCCTTGGTAGTTGGGATCCTCTGTGCCAACATGTAATAATATTTTATAGGACCACTACTTTAGTTCATTTGTTTCATCACTCCCTTTATCTGAGTTTGGACTGTCTTATGAAGCGGGTTTATCAGTTTTATTATTAAAACCCAGTCCTATTTTTTCTCTAGTATTCCAAAACTCCATGGGTATAGGCTCAATAGGCCCTCATCCTGTGTCGTTTAGAGGTCCCTTTACTTTGTATCCCATTTGTTTCAGAAAATCATATCCTTTTCCATACTTTTCTGGGGATATCTCTACATGTTTGACCTCAGCTTCCACCGGTTCTTCTTTGTAAAGCCAGTGCAAGACTGCCTATCCTTATGTGTTATCTAAAGAAGATGTGGATGCCTTTATCATGCCAGTTGCTTTGTGTACTTCTGGCTCCTTTGATGTAGTAGGTGTGAACGCTGAGGAAGGTTTTCCATAGGATCTTGGTGACACTGAAAGTTCTGTCAGTGATAGAGTCAGGTCCAGCTTGTACTCTCCCATACTTGTTTCTTCAAGTTTTAAGGTTTTTCCAAAACTCTTCATAACCATGCCTTTGGTGGTTTTAGGAGTGATCACATCCATATCCTCTTTGTTATTTGGGATCATACTACCTACTTTGATATTATTACAAGTATAGTTAGCATCTGTAGGAGTTGTCACTTCCACTCCATTATGTGGGAACTTTATGCACTGGTGGTAAGTAGACGACACAACTTGCATTTCATGAATCCATTTTCTTCCCAATAGGATATTTTAGGCCAAGGGTAGATCCAAAACTTGACCTATGGCATTCCTCTCAATTGGTCCAACTCTGATAGGTAGAACAATAAGACCTTTAGAAGATCTTTCTTCCTTATCATAAGCTTTGATAGTTATTTTGCTTCTAGAGTCAATTGTCTATTCTGAGAGACCCAGTCTCTTGATTTGATCAAGGGTACAAATATTTATTCATGTGCCTCCATCTATCAACATGTGTCAAACACTGGATTTATGAATGAGGACTTCAATATGGAGGGGTTGATTATGTAGATGTGTCAATGACTTATCATCCTCTTCAGAAAAGGAGAGGTAAGGTGGCACTGAGATGTGATTGACCATCACTTGGAATTTGTCTATATCAATATCCTTTGGGATGTTAGCAGCATGTAGAGCTTGTTCTAGGATTTCCCTATGTACTATGGATATTTTTAGAAACTCAAAAATGTAAATTTTGGCAGAGGTTCGTTGCAATTAATCTACCAAGTTGTATTTTTCTCCAGGAATAGTAACCACATGTTTTGCTGCAGGTTTGGGGATAGTCATGGTGGGAACCCTAGACATTGATGCTAGTTTTGGGGGTCCCTTCATCATGACCTGTGCTTGGCTCTGTGTCACTGCATTTGAATGGAATGAAACACCTTTGATTGCGACCATATTAATTGATTCAGTCTTAATGTCTAGCATATTGATCACATTGTCATTATTGGAGTAGGTGTAGTTTACTTCATTACTCTTCCCTTTAGATGTTTCTCCTTTGTCATAATTAGGAAATGGTTTATTGAATGCTGTATGATCTTCATTGGTAGTGTGTCCATCCACTTTGATCTTACCGCCTTCAATAAGGTCTTGAATGACATGTTTAAGTTTAAGGAAATTATTAGTCTTGTGTCCCTTGTTTTTGTGGAAGACATAATAGGAATTATCATCCCACCATCTTGTTTTAACCGTTGGTTCCCATGGTTTGGAATAAGGAATTGTGAGAACTTTGTTATCCAACAGCATCTTCAAAATGGTCTCAAGGGGTTCTCCCAAAGGAGTAAATGTTCTTTGAGGTTTTGAAATCCATGATCGTCCTTTACTATTATTATTGTTTGTTTTGGGTATGGGGGTCATGACCTTGGCGTCTTTTCTTTCCTGCATGCTATTAGTTAGATTAAACACCTTGGGTTTAGGGTCAATGTTAGAGGCGTCAACTACTCCATCATTGACAACATTCTTGTTTTGCTTCCACCATTTAGGCTTGGAGTTGGGGTTGTTGGTTTTGTTTTCATTTTTAAAGGTGATCTCTCCCCTTTTGACCATGAATTCCTTGATACAAAGGGCATTCTTAATCATTCTGTTGAAGCTTGGTGAGTCTTGCATTTGTAATGCGTAGTTCAATTCAGGTACCAGGTTATTAACAAAGATTTCCATTTTATTCGATTCGGGAATGACCCTTGAATATCATGCAAATATATTCCTCCATCTTTGTAGGAAGTGTGTAAATGATTCACCAATATTTTGTTTAATATTACACAGATCCATCATGGTTACATTATGCTATATGTTATAGGAGTAATGCTAGATAAAGTGTTGAATCGGATCCTTAAATGTTTTGACCTTAGGGTTCAGTTTTGAGAACCACTCCATGGCATTACCTCCTAGACTTCCTAGAAATAGTCACATGAGGTATGTAGGTTCATGCATGTATTCTATGCTCAGAGCACTGAATTCCCTCACATGATCATGTGGGTCAGTTTCTCCTGTGTACTTGTCATACTTTGGTCTTGCCATATTAGGAGGAAATGGGATCATAGTAATACTCTTATCAAAGGGGAATGGATAAATGGAGTCCAAAGAGTATAGTGATTTTGGTTTAGCCTTCTCTTGTTTGAGATTTGTAAGCTCGGTTTGCATCAATGTGAGATTTTTGGCAAGAATAGATATAGGAGTTGGTACCTCCTTTTCTTTGAGTTGTTCCACATCATAATCCTTAGGTAATTTGACACCCGTGGAGGCTATATGGAGGAAGTATTTCTCTTTATCCTTGTCAATCATCTTTTCCATTATTTTATGGAATCTCTTACTCTGTTTGAGTTTTTCATATTCTTCTTCAATGATTTCGTTCTCATTGCCAGACTCAAATAAAGGACGGTCGAACATGGGTTCTTCTTCCTCATCCATATCTTTAGGATTTTGGTGTTATCCATTGTTATATTCCTCAAAAGCTTCACTCCATTTGCGAGTGTCCCTATCCATTTGCGGGGAGTCTAGATCAAGTAGGGATCTATGAGATGTTTCCCCTTGAAAGTGTGGTGTTTTAGGAGGTACTTTGATCCTTCAGACATGTACTTGTTGCATCTTGTGTTAACCATGAAGTTGTGTCTCAACTTTCATCAACATTTCCCAAGAGTGTCAGGTAGAGTCTGAAATCGTCCAAGTGATTGTGTCTAGGTGGAAGTATCGTTCGAGTTTTGGGTGGGAGTAATGATTCCAATGTCAGAGGGTTAGAATTCCCTAATAGTGAGCTGGGAACTAAGCATTTGTAAGAAGTGAATAGACCACACGTATCGAGACAGGTTATGAGAAACTGAAAGGACATGCAAGGTGGACATCTAAAAAAGTGTTTTGAAATAATGTCAGGGAGACCAGAAAAGACAACAGGGACAGACTAAAGAGCCAAAAGGGTATCAAAATCAACTGAGACTTTCTTAGAAACTATCTTGTAAATTTCCACTGTCCTAGATGCGAGCTCCCAGATGCAAGCTTTTGATGACACCAGATGTGAGCCTAAACCCTAGATGCGACTGTGTCCTGACCAAATGCGAGTCAGGATACCAGATGCAATCCTAAATACTAGATGTGATACAAGACATACGTGATGCGATTTTTTGATGCCTCTGTCAGTTTTGATGAGTTCTGAAAAGTTTGTTTTGGAAGTGCGTAAAGTTTGTCTGATTGTAGTTTGATTTTTGAGACCTGTCGGTGAGTGAAAAACACGTGTTGATCCAGGATTGAATGTTGTTGTTTGTTTGAAGATTTTATCTTTTTAATGATTTTTCAAATACATCAAACAAATTTGCATTATTAGGAGGGTGAAACAAACACTCATCTTTTTTCTATTCTCTAGGTGGAGGATGAAAATATTTGCTCATTGACTTAGGTACACAGTCAAATACTAATTAGAATACAACCATCACCAAGCATGCAATGGCTCTAGTAATGATGCTGTATTAGCTGACTCCAAATGCAAGTGAGGGCACGATATGATGAGTGTCTTGGGGCAATTACTTTTTGCCTTGCACAAAGATTATCACCCCTTCGGGGGTGAATAAGGAATTTTTTTAGTTGAAATTGTTGTCTATTATTGGGCAATCCATTCAAAACCGTCCCCCATATAATTGCACAAGGCAGAATTGAGACGTATAGCCCTATGAGTACCTGAATATATGTAGTCTCGCAAGAAAGATTCAAGCAGATCCGCTCTACATATACCCAAGGATGTTCAAGGAATGATGTCAAAATTCCATGAACAGAACCGGATCCATCTTTCAAGGCTTTGGCCTACAAGGAAGCAATTATTTATAGTGAGTTGGAAGGGTTGGCGTAAAACCTGTCCTCAGTTGGGTCATTCCTGGGAGATTTTTTCCTCAACCGGTAGACCCTCACTATTAAATATGTGTACAAAGGATTGGCGAGCTTTGGATGTCTGGATTTCTGATTCTTCTAAAGAAGAAGAGTATACTCTCCTAATCTAAGATGTTTTCTCCTAAAAAAAAAAAAGCAAACAGTTCATTCCCTCAAGCAATGTTGTGCTTGATTTAAGATGTTCCTATTTAATGAAAACAGGATGCTTGAAAATAAAGTTTTCCTTTGTTCATTTAACCACAATATTTAATGAGTTTGCTTGTTCAATTTCTATGTCCCAAAAGAAGTTATACAATGTAGTTTTTCATTTATCCCACAATATTTAAATTCTTTGTGTTTGTTCAAATACCAATCCAAAAGAATTATATGATGTGATTGCTTGTTCAGTTAACTCCAAATTCCTTTCAACCCATAAACTGATGTGTGAGTTTTTGATTTTCTTTAAAAGGAAAAGAGCATAGTCCTCTAGTCAGTTTAGTGATAGATTGGAAAATGTATCTTAGTTTTTAAAGCATGAAGAAATAGAGGTCAAGATGGGGGTTTGGGCAACCTGGAAAACCAAGTTAGTTTTCTTTGTTGCAACTCCCACAAAAAACCTTCAATATCAACTTGCAAACAATCGTTAGGCTACAAAAATGTCCAAAAACACAACTGGTCAAGGAGTTAGGGTTAGGCAAATGAGGTGTGCAAATTTTCTCACCAGATGCGAGCCTAAAATAACTGAAAATGATACATTTTACCAGATGTGACCCCTTTCCCAAAATGTGACAGTATGTTCACCGGATGCAAGCTCAAACCAGAAATGATCCAGGAAATCCTGGATATGAGCCTCATTTTTTGCAGTGTGACAACATTTTCTAGATGCGATTCTTTGTCACCAAAAATGATCCTGGACCTGAAAACTGGGCGGAGAAATTAGTGGAAAATGATGTCAAATAAGGTCAAATCTCAATTTGAGCCCCACAATGGGTGCCATAAATGTGTGTGATTTTTGTACCTATTTAAGAAAGACACAACACTTCAATAGATCATTGCATTAGCTAAAAATGAGTTATATGAGCATATAAAACCAAATAATATCGACCTATTATTTTCTAACTAAGAAGAGTGTGATTCATAACATAATAGCCCTCAAATTATGCTACTATCAGTGACATATATGACTTAGCATGAAATATTTGAATCAAAACAAGCTATTTAATCAATGACCAATGCATTCTAGTTCTAAAAATGGACATTATAACAATGCATGGTAATGAAACTATGAGATGAAAATAAAGCTATCTAAATCTTTACAGCACAACAATGTATTTTCTAATATGAGATGAAGGCTTATTTTCTCTCAAAAATGTCTTCTATTTATAGAAGAATGAGGAGAGAGAGGAAGGATAAGGTGCATTAATGATTTGAGGAACTCATTAATGGTGGTGTAAGAGAAATAAATGCTTTGGGAATTTAATATGCATGGGAGAGACATGGGCTTAAGGAATCTTCATTAATGAGGCATTAATGAAAGCCTTAAAGAAGCATGGGAAGGGTGTAAGAGGATGGCTTGAGAAAGTGGACTTGAGGAAGGAATCTTGAGATTCCTTGACTTTCTCAAGTGGGTGGAGTCCTTAATCATTCCCTAATGGAATGTGACAACATTAGGAGGTGGGTAAGGATAGAATTAGCTTAGCAAGGGGTGAATAGGGTGGGATAGGTTAGAACCCATGGTAGAAGTGGTTGAGATAGGCTAGGTTAGGGTTTAGGAGAATATAAATGAAATGAATTAACTTTATTTAATTCATTCAAAAATAGGATATTAATTATTTAAATAATTAATTGCTTTTTAATAATTAATAAGACTATAGCCAATTAAATTAAATTAATTAGGCTAGGGGAATGGGTTTATTCGCAAGTGAGCAATTGATTTAGGGATTTATTTAATTCCCTTATAATTAAATACTATAGCCATATTTGAATTTGATATAATTGGTTTGAATTGATTTCAATTGTATGGCTATAATAGTTAATCACCTAGGACATTAAATTTGATTTAAAATGAATTATGCCAAAGTAAAATTGTCATGACATAATTGGGGGTATGATCATATTTAGGGAAAATAGAGTCCATAGTTGGAATAGACCAAATCCATGTGGTTACAACTTGTACTTTCTTTTGCACTTTCTTTTTTCCTGGTTCTTCATCATGCAATTATTCTTGGTAGTCTGGTTCAGTGTACCTATCATGTGTCTCCCTTCTCAACATTATGGGGGTATCTCCTATTGGTTCTAATGCTTCCTTATTTTTATGGAGTGATCTATGTATTCAGTATTTGTTCCTACGTACTATGCAAATGTAGTGGCTATGTACCTATGCATTTTAGTGAGATGGATCATTTACCATATGTGCACTCTTTCATTTCTATTTTTGAGGCATCCTTCCATATTTTGATCAGCTCTTCAGACTTTGGTGTTTTTTTCCATATGTATCTTTGAATTTTTATGTTTTCCTTTGTTGTCCATCCTAATTTGAGTAGTTTCATTTTAGGGCACTCATGTAGATTACAGTCTTCTATACTTGATCATGTTCTATTACAGTGGAGGTTGCAGTAGTTATTTTTTGACAGTGTTTGCAACTTCATGCTTTAGTGGTGTTCTTCATTTTCATCCTTTCTTCCTATTTTCTGGGACATTCTCTAGTTTGGAGGATTCTTTTGTCCTTCACTAGTCTTCATCTCTTTTTAGAGAGGCATTTTTCCCACTGAGTTTTCTCCTTTTCTCCTCTTTACAAATATTTCTTGTACTTGGGTACCTGATCAGGCCTTGTTGTCGGGACCCATTTCCTGCTTTCAGTATTTGTTTTTTAGGTTTTTAGCTACTCCTAAGTTTATATTAAGTGGGGGTGTTAGAGTAATAAGTTATTTCACTTATTAATTAAATCATTTGATTTAATTATTAAGTCACTTATTATATCTAGTTTACATAAGTTAAACTTTAGGCATATAATAATTAATTCTTTTAATAATTATTACCATGCAACCTAGGTTTCTCCCTTTTAGGGTTTTGATCCCATTTATAAGGATTAATCTCTTTGTAATTATTGAATTATTGAGGATTCAATTGTATTGAGAAGTTTCTCTTCATTGTTTGCACATGATATTTCATCTTTCATTGATCTGTTATTTCTGGCCTCCATAGCTTTTGCTTCTCTCTTTATGTGATAGGTTTACATGCAAGTGATTTTTGGGAGCTGTAGGGTTGAGTTTTTATCAACTCTAATATATACTATATACTCTTCCTTGTCTTGATCACACTAGATTCCTCCACTTTCTTTGTCACTGAATCCTTCTGCAATTCACAGTTAGCAATCAACAAATAAATTCTTCTCCAACTTTTCAATAAATAGAATTACATCCACCAACTTAAAAAAAACCCTAGATCTAAGATATGAATGATCTATATCATCTTACCTTGGTAGTTGAGCCATTGTCAAAAACTCGTTTGACCAAAATAAACTTCTTGAAGAATACACCTTAAACACATACCTCAATCAATGTGATGTCAAGTAAGTCCCAAAAATCATGGAACTAACTTACTATAATATGAAAATCATCACCGATCCGATTTCCATATCGAATTCCTTCATCAATGTACAAATATTCATAGCTTGTTCAAGAAATCTGTCGTGTTTACCTATTCACTCTGCTAACACCGCTTCCAGTCAATTAGACTATTAGCACCGATTAACATTATGAGATGTGCTCACAAACATAGTATCTTTACATTTTTCACAATCATATCCTATGACCACTCCACAAATACTTTAACAATTTGAGATAAAATTCAAATCACTTACTGTCTATCACTGACTATTTTAGCAATTACCGAGTTTGATTCCTGTTAGCACTGCATTGGTTTTCTTTGATTATCTTGGCCTTTGCTTTTCCCGGGCTTTCTTGATTTAAAATCTTATGCTTTGCCACGCAAAAGAAGTCAAAAACCCTTTTTGAAGTCATATTTTAGTTTGTTCGCTTTGTCGCGTTGGTCTTTTTAAAGTGTCTTTAAGTTGCGCGAGTGGGCGATGAGTTGTCAGTAAAAGTGTAAATCGCGTAGTCACGATCTCTTATGAAAGTCAAGTTACAGGTTAGCGAGTTAGCGACGGGTTAAAAGTGTGTATGTCACGTAGTCACTATAAAATTATGCTGTCTATATCATGCTCCGCGACCGAGCGAGTCTTTTTTAAAATTGAAGCAGTCGCATACCCGCATCAACTTTTATGTCAATGTCAAAAGTCAGCGACTGCGTGACGAGGTCATGTTCTAGAGGTCGCCCACTCACTTAGGTTCTAACTCACTTGTATTTTGCAGTACCAGTGTGTGGCGAAGGCATGAAGTACTAATGTGAAAACTCATCGCTCAGTTGCAGAAGCATTTTTCAAGATTCTTAAAAGTCTGTGACTGAGCGACTAAGAGACCATTCAACGCCTCGCTCACTCGCTGATGCTTTGAGGTGATCAAAAGTGAACCCACGAGTATGCAATGAGTTAAAAGAGGAAAGACATCTCTCACTCATCAATCAACAAAGATGAAAGGAAAAGAGCTCACGAGTAGGCGACTAAGGAAAGAAGGTGTATAATCGCGCGCTCGCAGTTAGTGATGAAGTGAAATTTTCAAGCTCGCGAGTTTGCGACTGAGAAAAGAATAGATGCCATCGCTCACTCACGCATAAGATGAAAGCTAGAGTATTAAGTGGTGCGAGTAAGTGACCAGACAGAGTATGCGGTAAAGAAATGAATGTCGCTCACTCGCTCAAATCCAAAAGTTACAGTTTAAATAGCCAGCGAGCGTGCGATGATGGAATAGCTAAAAGATAAGATGCATAGTCACTCAGTCGCCAAGACTCAGGTGACATGAAATGTTAAATAGCGAGGGTGCAATAGGTTAAAGGTGAAGGAAACATTGCTCACTCGCATGAACCCAAAAGCAAAGCATAAAAGATAGCGAGTATGCGACAGACATAAAATGAGGTCCAAGAATTAGGTCATCGCTCACTCGCAGAAGGTGAAAAGTAGAGTGAGGATGGATGGTGAGTATGTGACCGGCTGAATAAAAGGGATGTGTCGCTAACTCGCAAGGATCTTTACAAAAGTGAATAAAGTGCAGTGTGTTGGCTAGTTTCAGGCTGACGAGTGCCAGATGGAAAAAAGCGTACACTCTCTCATCCAGCTAGGATCAAACAGTGCAAGTTGACGGCAACATTAATGACAGAATGAAATCTTCATGACAGTTCAAGTGCAGGAATTTGGCTTTCAAGTTGACAAGACACAGTTCTTAAATGGCTATAAGTGTAAATGATTGAGTTTGATTCTGTACAACTCTTATTTCTGCATTCTGAGTTTTTCTGCGAAGAGTAAGAAGCTTATTTATTTGGAGTTTTGTGTTTGAGACAATAGAATTCAAAAGAAGCAAGATGAGTCAAGCTATTGTTCCTACTACCTCACAAGGGTCTGGAAAGAAGAAGGAAGTCACACCAAAGAAATATAATGAAGAATTTGTTGAATTTCTACCTGGGACTCTGAATACCAATAGTGCAGATTGGGAAGAATGGAGCGACAAGTGGTCTCAATGCAGAATTCTGGTAACCCCAGACTACTCTCGTAGTACTTTATTTCATTATTTTTGGAATAATAGGGTTAATCCAGTCCCAGTTTGCAATCCATGGGATTTAAATATCCCTAAATTAATTGTGCCTGACGTTTATGTTGACATTGGTCTCATTAAGGAGCTAGCAAAAAACTATTGCCCAGTGGCTAGGGTAATTAGGAAAAAGAACAAAGAAACCCTAGTCTCCATAGATAGGAGGTCAGTAGCTGAGGTATTTGGAA
>MU226994.1:193075-206804 GCA_018584345.1 Thuja plicata
TTTTGATGCTATATTGGGAAGTCAAGAGATAAAGCTACGTCTGGAAAAAGACACAAATGCAGAATATTGCAACGAACTGATCGATAGCTTCTGCAAAGTTGAAAGAGACATGGCTAAATTTGTGTCTGAGGTCAGAACTGCCATGGATGCCAGGTGGGTGGAAGCTGTTGCCAAGCTAGAAGAAGAGAAAACTTTTGATTGGCCCATTGTCAAAGAAGTGAACAGATGGGAGGCGAAGCTTAAAGGATGAATCAAATATGGTTAAGCCATAAAAGACAAAATTTGTTCAGGCTTTGTAAATAAGCTGCCACCCTTGTTCTGTTGCAAAATTTTGTTTCTAAGTTCGTTGCAAAGTTGTTGCAAGAAGTTTTGTAATCCTTCCCAGTATGTCGGTAGCTTTTTGCATCCTTATGCTATAAAAGGATTCCAAGACTACTGGGAAAGAGATGGTCATTTTTTATGTTTGAAAATAATACTAAGTCAATTGTAAATTTTGGTTTTGAGAACCAATATATCTGGTCTTTTTGGAGAAAATCTCTATTGAATGTAGTAATTGATGATGAGTTTTGAATAAAATCCAGTTCATATTTTCTGAAGCATTTAATGGATTTTCTGTCTTCATTTTAGCATTCTGAATTTTGTCTAAATTGAATGTTCTAGGAATGTCTTCAATTTATATATCTGTCAGGCAGATTATGAAATACTTCTAGGGTTCTTTCAAGGAGAGAATATAAAAAATACCTTAGAGATATTTCAATAAAGTTCAGGGTAGCAGATGAATTTTATGGATTAATTTGGCTAAATGTACTGAGGTAGATATATAAGGTATATCTATGTTTGTGTCAGATCCTGTAATTGCTTTAAGTTTTGTCCTCAATCATGCTGGTTAAAATTATTCATAGATGACTTCATGCCCTAAGATTGAGCACTGGTCTATTTTTCATTCAATCAAATGACTATCATTATTAAAATCAATTTTTACTTTCAGTTTGGTCCGTTTTAGTGAAATTTACAGTGATCAGTCCCTGTAATTCCATCAATAACAAACTAGAATAATTTAGTGATTTCATTATTCTAAGTTTTCAAGGGTAATCCATCCTGAGTTTGTGGAGCTCAAAGTGTAGGAGGTTTCAAGACGTTGTTTCTGTTGTTTTACTCTATGCTTGGTCAGTGTCAGGGATAAATAGAGTGAACCCTCTGAGGAATATTTTCATGTCAGCAAGAAAAGGAAACAAAAAGTCCAATCAAACATAACCAACTCAATTCTCCTCAATAAGAGTTGCGATGGAAAATTTAACATCACAACACATAACATATACTTCCTTTAGAATAAAAACTTCAAAAATATATTACAACTCATGATTCACTTACACAATATCAGGTAACATACTAAAAAACACTAAGTCAGACAGTTGACATCAACAACAACCAAATATTTGATTCACCTATCATCAAATTTGTACTAATATTCATCAATGAAACACTTAGAATCACTACATCAGTTATGGTAAGATTAAAATTGAAAGAGGGCTCACTATTAATGGGCAACACAGACACCAATGGTACAAACCAATATAACCAATTTTTTGGCAAAATAAAATATTGGTCTCAAAATAAAAATGTCACAAATGATGGTGTTCTTAACGCTAAGGATATCCATGTTACACAAACTTCCATACATTTACAAGGATCACCCCTCCCAACATGGTCAAAACCAACAATAGTATCCCTCATAATAACAATAAATCAACCAATATGACTAATGAACATTAACGTGCATGAAGAAGACATAACCCATGACACACTTTCACGCCTCTTACTGAACCACTTTAAGTGGTTCTAAAATGGTTGATCTAATCTAGTACTATCAAATTACCAAAGGTACAAAACTATGGTATTGGTCCGTTTAAACTTTAATGGTATAATGACTACAAGTTTTGAGAATATTATCATACAAAGGGACATGAAACTACAAATTGCTTTCAACTCAAGCATATTGTCCAAGATCTTATTTAAAAAGGAGAGATAGAAGTCAAAGACAATCCAGGAACAACAAATAATGATCACAATATCTTTAAGAATCCAATTCATATTCATAACAAAGGTAATGCATCTGGGTCTAGACAAAATAATAATGCTAATTTCATCAATCGCATCCACCATGACCCTGATCACAGTGTCCATATTATCATTGTCCAAGGTCAAAACCTTGATTGTGCAATTAATACTAGAAGATCTAGAATTACCATCCAGGGACTTCCTCCTAAGTCACGGGTCTTGTCAACCAGTCAGTTAATATCTTGGACTAATTAAAAAATACTCTAGCGCAAATATCCATATTCAAATTGTTGTTTCTGTCACCCAATCGCAAAGTAGTCCTTGACAAAGGCTTGGAAGAGTCTTTTATTTTGACTGACATACACATTGATTCATTTTAGGCCATGGTCTAGCACCTTTCCTCTACATACCATGTCACATTCATGAAGTTTGATTTACCTACTGACAAGTTTTTTTATAACAATCCACTCCACCTTAAGTTCTATGCCAATAAACATAAAATTAGACAAGTCTTAGTATACGGTGGAGCAGGTCTCAATATTTGTATCCTCAAGTTGGTTAAAACATTAGGATTCTTTGAGAGTTATGAAAACCCTTTTAAGAAGATCATGATTAGAGCCTATGACTATGTAGAATGTCCTTCAAAGGTTGCCATCAATTTTCCTATCAAAATTAGCCCAATCACACATAAGACAACATTCCAAGTACTTGATCTTGAGCTTAACTATAATACGCTCCTTGGTCAACCATATATACATATCATCCATCTAACACCAATCCTTGAAGTTCCCCTATAACGGGTTAGAAATAAAAATCCCATGTGAAAAAGACCATTTTTTATATTGCACTAACCCAAAGTGGTTGAGTGATAATAAAGTTCCTATCAATCAAGCAACATCCAATTCATCACCTCCCAATCATGCTGACCCATTCACTTTTTCTAAAGCGTCCACTTCATCCACTCCATCCACCCCCTTCTCTGAGATAAAGAGAAATGTCCAAGACAAAGGTTGTGGGGAGTACATGTATGTTGATTCCTTTTGTGTCAAAAAATTGCCTATCTAACCACACACCTATGAGAAACCAAGAAAGTCACACTGAAGTGCAAGAAAAAATGCATAGTTGTATATGGAACACCTACGGTATTTACTAGGTGGGGTGAACTTAATGATGAATCCATAGAATAGGATGTGTTAGATTGGCTCTATAAAGACGAGGAACCCCTTACCATAATAATTCACGTAATGAGTATGGGAGAGGCTACACCAAAATGCAAAAGAATAGATATAATGGATATACTGATCTTGGTATGCATAATCAAGGTGCAGTAGAACTAATAATCCCAAATCCTAATAAAAACATAGAGGTATAGGGTATCAATCATTGGAAGAAAGAACTGTGGGTATTAGGTTTCCTTATCTAAAGGTTGTTTTTACTAATGATAACATCGAGACAAATGAGCATGAACATTATGAAACTGATTCGCATGACTATGAGTGTGAAATAACCCCTTATGATAATTTCTCTATATTTTTCAAAATGTATCACATAAATTCTAATAGACAAATTGCATGCAACTGATTTGTAATTATCCAGTACATTGTATGGAAATTCATAGAACCCTTATATTAAACATGAAGATAAAATAATACAATCTCATTTTCAGATCAGATATGAAATTCCTCAAAATACTGAAAGTCTATCTTCAAAATAAATTTCACAAATAAGCCCAGTTGTGAACTTCGTTGCAAATCCACCCTCCAGAAACAAATTGGGTTTCTGTCCAATCTGCTGAAAGAGTCCCAAGGGTTTTCATCCTCGAGAAAATATAATTGAAACAAGAAGCTCACAGAGGTCTCCCAAAAGAAATGAATATAGCAAGCATGATCCAAAATGAATACCAAGCTACCTTTTTATAATCCATTGAAGAAGGTTTTAGAAGACTCTTGAAATTCCCTTTATTTGTCTTTACATTTTGCCTTTTAAAAAAAAAAAATTTAAAATTAATCTTGGAGGGAAAATAATTATAAAGTGACTTTGTATTAATTTTTCACTTGGCTCCATTTAAGTCACTTTAATACCTTATTAAATAATCAAACTAAGTTTCATTTAATTTGACAACTTAAAACTTAATTATTTAATTGATTCTAATGTCCCAAAAAGAGGACATTACAATCCTCCATTCCTAGATATTGCTTTCCCTTAAGCAAGCTTCATCTGCATGGTGAAAACAAATGCCTAGATCCCATATCAACCTCAACAATTTTTCTCTTCCAATCCTCTACACTACTATGATAACACCACACCCATAATTGTGAAGCCACTCATCAAAAAACCACCAAGGTAATGCACCAAACATGCCAATGCCAGGATCCCAAATTATCATGTTGTCATAACTGTTAAATATAACAATATAGTAGTGTACCATCCTAAAAAGTAAGCACACGTGCTCATTTTGGGACCATTTTTATCCCACTTTAGTGTGTTATTTATGGTAGGACCTAATATTGCACTTAAATGCATATTTAATTCAAATATTGGTTCTCCTTCAAAACTCATGGTTGGCTCTAATTTTTATGCACATTTTCCCATTTTTCTCTCCATTTATAATTCATTTCCCTCCTAGTTCCTTTTACATGAATTTTACATCTCGGATGTTTCCCTGATTTCCCAACAAACTAAGGCTTTTAGATCCCTCTTTTAGCACACAAACCTAGGTCCCAGATTGACTTTGAAAAGGTTTGCCTAGACAAGGATGACTTGGTTCGACCTTGTCCTAGACTAGTCTGAATTAGGTTGGCCTTTTCCTAAGTTTTTTTCATTTAATAGGCCTTGGGCCCTATGCGTGGTTATTTCTCCTAGGTTCTTAATCGGGGTTGACCTTGTGAAATCTAAGCCCTGAAATGTGTATAAATGAGACCTCTTCCCCTCATTTTCATATCATGATTTTATTGTGAAACATATTATGCATTCAATACATTCAAGTGAAAACAAGAAGGTGTTCATCATTAAGCATTCAAGTATTCAAGACCACCCATGCATGAAAAACATTTCCTTCCATAGATCTAGCTCTTTTCCCCATTGAAGGACAAGCAAAGGAGTTTGGCATCAAAGAAGGAGATCCACATTCACCCATAAATTCTTCCTCTTCTCTTCAACATTGAGGTGAATTACAACATCTACCACATGAGGTTTTATCTTACATTATTTCTCTTTGGTTTTGTGTTGAGTAAAATCTATGGAATTGACATTCTTGATCACATGTTTAGAGATAATTGAATCTATATGGTATGATATATCTGATTGTTTAGATCTAATCTCTTCTACATGTCAGCATTCTTTCAATTATCTCTATTTCATTTCAAGGTTAATTCCTATACAGGGGCTTGACCAAGGAAAACCCCTCCCCAAAATAATTTCCCCTTCTTTTATTTGTGCCAGAATAGGTGATAGAGTTTTGAATTTGGATTTTCAGAGTTACAGAGCCATTGACAGGTTTGCTACAGATTCCAAAAAAAATTGTGCTTCCAGGGCAAATAATTTCTTGGACATGGTAGACCTTAGTCGACATTGTCCCAAGGATCTACATTTCTCACAGCTGAGAGATACAGTGGGGAGTTCCACATCCATAATAGTTTATGTATCTAATAGCACAATGACAGTCAATTCCAAATCTGAAAATTCAACCTTCTCCTTCTCATTTCAAGGTGAATTAATTCTCCCTTTTACTTAATCATTTCTCATTCTTACATATCATATTTTATATCATCACAAAAGGAATAAAAAAATAATCATCCCCCAACATTTTGTGTGGATCACAGATTTATACCCTTACTCTCTTAGTTGCGCAAATCAAATTCACCTTGTTCGGAGTTTGGTATTCTAATTTATGTTGAATTTGGTGGTCTATCGTTGATCACCATTTTCCACATAACAAGTAGTATCTCAAGGAGCTATAAATATTGAGTAAATCTCCAATTTCAAATGATCTCCTATGGAAATGCATAACACCCATCATAGAGACACAATAAAATATATTAGCCCATCCCAAAATTCTAGTGTAAGAATAAAACTACTCAAAAGTTGAAATCAACACCAACGGATCGAAGGAATTAGTACAATAATAACCACTCTAAAATTTCATTGAATACATATGAATCATAAATAAGGAAGTATCTAAAAATCCATCCTATGTGATCAAACCATATTTACCATTAATCATCACCCAAGAAATGCTTAACTGCTGAGCCAAAAAATCCACCCATCTCATCTATAGATCAGAATCTAAACTCATATGTAGATCATTAGATTAATTTGTAGAGTTTAAATCTTAACACCACTGCAAAAAAACATAAGAACATCTACAACAACCAATCACCAATGGAAAAATAAACATGTTGACATCAATGAAAACATCAATAGCTCATCCAAATTCTCATTCTTCTCAAACCTACAACATAATATGATGGATTCTAGCAAGGGGGAAGATGATCTACATATGCCTACACATATTGAGAGGGTAACCTTAAACTTTGATGATATAAAGAGCATATCATATATTCCCTAGTCTATAGTTGGATGAAAACTAATAAAGACTCCTTTTATTCTATTAATAGAAGGAAAAATAATCAACCTAAAAATCTATGTTAACTATGAAGTATCCCCACTAGATGCAAAATAAAGAGGAGAATAAAATCCTTGAGAAGTGGAAAGAAAACTAACGGAATTTTGGTAATAAAGATAATAGGAAGACTGATTTCAAGAAGATTAACAATAAACATAATGCTTGCACCATCTATTATTTTACTTCCACATAATTATAATGGTTTACAAAACAAAATAGTCTCACCAAAAAGGAAAGTTAGAGAAAGTTGAAGTGTGTAGTGAGTAGAATGTTTTAGATTTGTGTAAAGAGTAATTAGAATGTACAAACTCAAGCATAAAAATACTTGAGAAGTTGACTTGCACCAAAGATAAAAATGATTATTGTTGTTAGTGAGTCTACTATTCATGTTGACTCCCTTAATGATACTTTATGTCATGTTGTATAATAATAGAAAGTGAAACTCAACCTCTAGGGATTGGGCTATTGTCCTTGTAGCTATCTCAAGTTTACAGTTCCTTGCAACTAGTGTTAGTCTTTTTCTTTGCTAGTTTTCTCTTAGTCTATTGGATATATAGATATTACTCCATTTTTACTACTTTGTGTGATCTCCTTGTTCAAACCTATTTTACCATATTCATTTGGGTTTCGTAAGGACAAGACCCCTTTTTATCCCATTTATTTGATAAAAGTAATGCAATACAAATCATTTAACATAATAACATAAAGTTGGTCCAAATGGACCAAATGGATATCTTTAAACTCATTTAAAGGGGAGCACCAAATGGATTCCCCCTAAACCAGGTTGGTTCAAACTTAACTTTGATGGAATGAAAAAGTGGGCTTAGGGTGTTGCTGCTCCTGGATGAATGATCAGATAGAATGTTGAAAGTTTAGTGGTGACTTTCATTGGAAACTTGCATAATCATACAAATAACCAAGTTAAAGGAATGTATATCTTTTAGGGTCTTAAGATAAAACTTTCAATTGGGGTCAGAGTTATTTCTATAGAAGGGTATACAACACTCATCATTAATATTTTTAAAGGGTTAATCTCAAATTAGCTGGTCAATTGATGGTATTATGAAGGATATAAGAAGAATTCTTATGGGATTTGACCCCTTTTAAATCAACCATATATATAGGGAAGGAAATATGTTAGTAGACTCATTAGCTACAATTGGCTATAATATAGAGGGACTTAGGTGTTAGAGGAGACAATATCCCCTCCTAGCTGATATCCAAACTCTCCTAAGGAGAGAGAGCCCAATTGATAGCCGAAACAGGAAGTGATAAACTCAAGTGGTTGTGGTGGTTCCAATTGTGTGCTTCATGGTGTTGGGTCTCAAATGGTCTTAGCCCTTATCATTTTCATAAAAAGTGGGAGAGTTTTGGTTAAAAAGACTATTTTGAATTTGTATACGAGGTTGATGAGGTGTAATTATGATATAGGGATGTAGTGTTGCCTCATAAACGAGACATTCTCATTCCCTTAGAATGCTTAGGGTTGCCTAGGTAGCCCTTTGTCAATCATGGAAATTATGTGAACTTGATAGTGGGCCATACTATGATGAGATGTCATTAAGTTTTGAACACAACTAGTCACTTATGCATTTATTATTTCATCCCTTATGAAGGAGTGCATTCCTTGAACTCTACAATTAAAAGACCTTCACTTGCAGGGAACTGAAGCCCACATGAGCCATTTTTTTTTGGGGACAGGTTAATGATTTTAAAAATGACCATAGTGTTTGGCATATTTGTAGGGAAGGAGGGGTCTTTGACTATTTTGAATCTTAATTGGTTCAATGTGGTTTTATTTGCTTAGTTTTTTAGTTCCTGGGAAGACAAGAAAGTCATTGTTGGGGTTATCTCCTTTGAAATTAACAAGGAGGTAATTTATAAGGCTACCACATTATCCTCTCATGACAAAGAAATGGGAAGACCAATAGGGCGGTGGAAAACCTAGATGGTTTTTTCAATCGAGGTGAAGCTCTAGTCAAGATGGAGGGAGACTACAAAAGGGAGAAATTACCATCACCCCGAGATCAAGTTTGTCTAATTATTATGAATTATTTCACTCTTGAAGGACATTTGAAAGTTTATTACTACTATTACATGCCCTTCTTAACCATTTCAAAAATCATGAATTTATCTCTTTTTCACTCTTCTTTCTTAATTCTCTTGAAAGATTAGTTTTGAATACAAAGGAGAGTGCTAGAATACATGGCAAGAAACCCATCCCTTTGCACTAGGTTCTTATCCTTAGGCTTTACAATTTGTATTTGGCACTCTGTCCACCCAAACCTATTGTGGTTTATGAAGACCTAGTTTCATAGTTTGTCATTATTTCCAACATTATTGATGTATTGAGGCCCAACAAAAGGAAATATATCCATCATTCGGGAGCCCTTAAAATTGATTCCTAACCTGGTATACCTGCAGAATTAAATTTTGATGCCCCCACCCCTAATACAACTGGGCTGAAAGGTAAAGTGTCCAAGCTTACTACTACTAAAATAAAAGGAACCCCCCACTAAAAATGATAAAAACTATATTCGGGTTGTGGCAAATGAGGAGGACAATGATGCTGATATGGAACACAATAAACCTCGCAGGTCTAACAAGTTGGCTACTAGGATAAAAATAAAAGGGAAGAAATTTCTTGTGGATTATGATTCAGAGGAGGAAAAATTGAACAAAGGGGCAAGAAAACTAAGGAAAAATATGCTAAGGGAAAGATGATGGATGAGGATGAAGCTAAGGCAGACACCTTGGGTAGTTCTAACAAGTCTACTACTAATAGCTCCACCCATATCTTAGATAGTGCGATGGAGGATCCCATTGAACTCACCGTAGACATGATGCTCAAAGAAGAAAATACCAATCCTAACTTGGTATGTGCTGGTTGTTAGAACACTGTTGTGGATCTAGCTAATCTGAAGAGTGAGGTGAGGGACCTAAAAAAAAAGATACGAGACATGGAAAAAAATTGGGGAGCATCTCAAAGTTTATTCTTTGGGTTATGCACAGTTTTGAAGATTCATAGTTGATCATTAACCAGGTTAATGATGATTATATGACTAAAGATAAAAATTTGATACCATATAAGATGATGGTTGATGACTTGAAGAAATATTTTGATTGTCTTCTCTTTGAGAAAATTCCTAGAATATAGAACAAGGCATTTGATGCAATGACAATAATGGGATCTTTACTTGATATTCCTAACGATGTAACACACTATGGGTTCTTAGTAGAGAAACTTATGGTACATGCCCTTGAAGTCTCTTTATCTTAGTTTGTGTGTGAAATTGTTCAACCTAGTTCCTCTTGATACCATGACATTTACACCTATTTACATGACCAATACATACTACCTGACTTGTACCATAACCAATGCAGAACTTTTATTAGACAAGCTTCCCGATACGTTATCATTGCAAACATGCTATATAGGAAGAGTATAGGTGGAACCATCCTTAGATGTCTTGATGTTGACAAAGCACAAATGACCCTAAGTAAGGGGCTCATTCTAGTGGTACTACTCTAGCAAAGAAGTTCCTAAGGATTGGGTATTATTGGTCTACAATGGGAAAATACACCTATAACTTTGTACAAAAGTACCAAAAAAGTCAGATACAGAGATATCTAATACATGCACCAGCTCAAGAGTTACATACGATCACATCTCCATGGTCATTCTCATAGTAGAAACTCGACCTCATTGGCAAAATTCATCTCGCATATTCTAATGATCATAAGTACATAATCACTACCACTATGTATTTTACAAAGTGGATAGAAGCTATCCCCACGACCTATGTTACTGGAAAAAAAATATCCAAGTTCATACTCAATTACCTCATTTGTTGGTATGGAGTACCCCTTTCTATAGTCAAATAATGGTACCCCTTTCAAAAATCAAAATGTTTGGGAACTCTATGAAAATTTCCACATCAAACAATAGTTTTCCTCATGGTATTATCCTCAAAGTAATGGTCAGGATGAGGTGTTCATTAAGACCATATTGAAAATCCTAAAAACGTTGTTGATGATGTTGGCCACGATTGACACCTCCAACTCAATCTCGCATTATGGACATATTGCACTAGCATCCATACACCCACTAGAGCCACACCATATTCCCTAGTCTACAAAATAGAATCCATTTTCCAATAGAGGTTGAGCTACCTTATTTGTGTGTATCATTGTAGAATCTCATTTTAGATGAAGACTACCTAGTATCTAAGCTACAAGATCTTAAAACCCTTGATGAGAAACATCAAAATTACCTTAATCATTTACAAGCCTATCATAATCATCTCTGCAGAAGCTATAAAAAAAGTCAGTGATAGATTATTTGAAGTAAGAGACCAGGTATTAATTGAAAATTAGAGGAACCTAGTTGATAGAGACAAACTTGGAAAGTTTCAACCAACTTGTCTTGGGCCTTATATTATCACATCAACATCTGGTTCAACTTCTTATCAGTTATCTACACTTGAGGGTGATCCATATTCCAATTATTTTAGCAACTTGTATTTGTGCAAGTTTTATACATAACTCTCAGATAATCCCTTTGGAAAATATCACCAAAAAGAAAAAAAATACAAAAAAAATGCAAAAGAAAAAAAATGGTTACTTAGGTAAAAACCTGGCAAACGGGCACCTTGAATCACACCAAAAAAATAGATATAAAATATAAATGAGTCATCCTATGGTGAAAACCACTTTGGTGGCACCTTGGGCAAGTACCTTGGTGAAAATCTAGCAATGGGTGTACCATGAGTAGCATTTTTCTCCATTATCTACTGTCACTCCATCTATTTCAACTTGGTTGTCCACTATCATACATCCATCCATTGCATCTACTTCCATGAAAATACTATCATGTCATCCAAGTCCTGAATTTGTTAGTCTTTTTTTTCAAATTCAAACCATTCGTAAGTCAGTCCATTGAGCCATTCATAAGTTAATCCATCACACCATCCATAAGTCAATCTGTTACATCATTCATAAGTTATTCCATCATATCAATCCTATAATAAATTATTCCTTGTCTAGACTAGGGGAACACTTATTTCATGATTATCTAAAAGTCCTAAAAAAATTATAAAAATCTGATGCAGGGACATATGAGGTTCTTGACAAATCTATGGCTATCATATTTTCAATTGCTTTGGAGCTTGATTGAAGGAGGGAGTTCTCTGTTGGTGTACTCAATTGAAGGCTGCTTGGTAACTATGGTGACTGCTTGGTTGGAGGTGTTGGCTCACCGATAAGATCAGTTACTTGTGTTGATTCTTCTTCACCGATGAGACTTGGTTGCTGGCAGTGGCTTGATGTCACTTAAGGGTTTTGATGTCTATTATTGTTTCTTGACACTTTCACTGTGTGGGTGTCTGTTGCTTGGTGGTATGTTTCATCAAATGGGTTTTATTACTTGGATCTATTGGGTGACTTGCTGACCAACTTATGCATTTAATTTGGGTACCAAAATTTATGTGGGATCTCTCTTTGCAGATTGTGTGGACCTAAATCTGGTGGATTTAATGAGTGTTGCAATTCTACTAGTGAAGAACACATTGGGTGTTGTGTTCTTGGTACTGACTTGTGTTTTTGATTTATTACTTTTGTAATGCTGACTTGTGGCAATGTTGTATAAATAAAGAGGGTTGGGTAGAGTAGAAGAGGAGGTAGAATAGAAGGTATAAGGAGAGCTTGAAGAGTTATTGTGAAGATCTACGGATATGAGATAAGTGGAAATAAATTGAAAGATCTAATAGCATGTTGGCTTAGGAGGAAAGAAGATTGTTTGGTGGCTTGCGAGCACAAGTTTAGATTTTGTCTTGGAGTTCCTACCACGTTGTTGTGTGGTGTGTCATAGATCTAGACTAGTTTGGAAGATGGAGCTGAAGCTTGTAGTGAGTTGTATGTATTGGTAGAAGGTAAATGGCTTGAGGCTTGCCGAAGATTTTGGTGGTAGATCTTAGTGTGATTTCATTGTATTTGGTCATAATCGGGAAGGCCCTACAGCCTAACATGTTGCATGTAAATGAATCGGAAAATGAATATAAATTGATATGAGTTGCTATATCTTGTGTTGTTGTGTTTTCGCTTGTTGTTCTTGTTTTTGGCTGCAAGTTTGGATAGTCATTTATTGGATCCTCCAAGCTTGACTGCATCAAGTGGTATCAGACATGGTTTGTTTCGTCTGGGAGATTGGTTATAGATCTGTATTCCTGGACTTGTGTGTTGTGCCTAGTTGTTTGTGAGGTGGCTGATGGTAGATTGCACTTACAACAACTTAGAGGTTGTCGCAAGGTGGTCAGAATTGGATTTGTCGCAGAGGGTTTTTGAAGATCTTGGAAGATTCCTTCGAGAAAATTGGACCCTGGTATGGTTGATTAGACTGTTGAGGATCTAGTAGTTGAGATTTGTGGTGAGATTAAGAAGTTAAAGGTCAAGGTCTTAGAATAGATTAGGGCTCACTAGTACAATTGATTCCTTTTTTTGACGGCTATGCGTCGCAATTCTGACACTACCCCATCAATCAAGCAACATAGACCGGTATTGCAGTTTTGGTGT
The DNA here is from genome assembly GCA_018584345.1 of Thuja plicata. Classification (NCBI taxonomy): domain Eukaryota; kingdom Viridiplantae; phylum Streptophyta; class Pinopsida; order Cupressales; family Cupressaceae; genus Thuja; species Thuja plicata. The sequence continues at coordinate 206,328 of MU226994.1, forward strand.
TGGAATCACCGATGGCTGGTATGTGTGTCGTTATTGTGATGGTATTGAACATTGCAATATACACTGGCTACGATGGTTAATATATCATTGTTAAACATTATGAGTGTCACAATTACGATGGGTATGCAACAGATATGATATATAGACGACGTATAGCTATCGGATTATTCTGACATATGGATGTCGCATGTAGTGCTTTGGCATCGGTCATTCTCTGAATACCATCATAATTGTGATGATATTGACCATCGTAATTGCACCATCTAGGATGGTTAACCTACCATCGTTACACATTATGAGTGTAGCAAGTATGATGGTATACTATGAATATGTTGTACATGCAATGTCTAGTTGTCGGCTATTTCTGACATCTAGACGTCGCATGTAGTGCTTTGGCATCGGTCATTCTCTGAATATCGTCGCAATTGCGATGGTATGCTATATACATACATACATACATACATACATACATACATA
>MU226994.1:207088-245014 GCA_018584345.1 Thuja plicata
AAGGGTCATAAAGGGTCATAAGGGGTCTTGGGACACAACAACTAAGAAATATAAATGTAGGCATCATGGTCACAATTTTTTGGAGACACAACATAATTAAGTGGTATACCCAGATGATGCAATGTAACCACTATTCCTCCAGTTCCAAGTTGACACTGCGGGATCCAAAAACCATACATAAGGAATAAATTTAGAGAACGAAGGAGGAGGGCCATAACGAACGAAATAATATAGGGACCCTATATTATTTTGGTCATTACGTCCCTCCTCTGATCTCTAAATTTATTCCTTATCTATGGTTTTTGGATCCCGTAGTGTCAACTTGGAACTAGAGGAGTAGTGGTTGTGTTGCATCGTCTGGGTATATCATTCAATTACGTTGCATCTCCAAAAAATTGTGACCATGATACCTAAATTTATGTTTCTCAGCTGTTGTGATATCTACATTTATGTTTCTCAGCTGTCATGTTTATGTGCATGTTCTTTATGTGTTTGGCTTCTCGCCCTCACATACAAAATAAGATTTCCCACTCTGAATCGAGAATGCATGTGCAACTGTGCAGAATATGCATGGATAATAGGTGGAGCTGAAAATGCACCATGTTTACATTTTTTTAATAGGTCTATAATTTTTTTAATTTATAGGAACCTTGTTGCCTAATTGACATGATGACCTAAATGCAAAATGCAACTTAGGAGATAAACAAATACAAAACTTTTTTGGATTTTTAGGGTTTTGAAAACTTGGGAATGCAACCTAAGGTATGCAAAGATTTTTTGAAATGATGTGAAAATGAAACTTAGGAAGATATGAAAATGCAAAATTTTTTTTGTATTTTTAGGATTTGGAATGATTATGCAAAATGCAACTATCTTTTTCAATTTTTGGGGTTTTGAATGATTATGCAAAATGCAACTATGTTTTTGGATTTTGAAGGGCTTTTGAAAGGATATGAAAATGCAACTTAGGATTGTGAAAAATGCAACAAGGATCCAAGGAAAATGTTCTAAAATTTTATGTTCACAATTGTTTTCAATCAAGGTGTTTGTGACCAATGAATGTTTAGCCAACTTTTGAAAAGTTTTGCAAATATTTTGGAATGTTTTGAAAGTATTTTTGGAAATTTATTGCAATGTTTGAACACTCACATAAGACACATCAAGAAGAATGTTTTTAAAGTCTTTATTCAATTGCATGATGAGGAAATTACCCTCACCTATAAGAGTCAAAATTACAATGTTCACGATGGTCTATAACTTAAAATACCTAATTAAAGACCTCCATAAAAAATGCAAACCTGTTGCATTTTTCAGCTCCACCTAATATCTAATGCATAGATGACTTACAACAGATTTATTTTGAAGATTAATAATTTAATTAACTACAATAAAATCTCATAATTTATTACCTTTTAGTTTCCTAAATCTACCATTTCCCACCAAGTACTCCCCTTCAAATTTTTTAATCGAGTCGAGATCCCAAATGCAATCTATATGGGTTTTTGCTGCAAGATTAGGAAGATATTGAGTAACGTATACCATCATATGGTATAGAATATATCCCTCAACCATAAAACCCTCAAGACATGCTCTTTGTAATACCAAACCATTCAAAAATTTCAAGTGCCTTTCAACCATCCACATTGACCTAGTCTGTACAGGTACACACAATTCAATCTCCTCAACTTGGTGTATGAGGTAGTGTTCTTGTGCATTGAAAAAAGTTGAAGGTAAACACTTTTGTATTTCACACATTAGATGAGGAATTATTCTCTTCCAATATTTTATATCTTCTTTATGGATTTCTTTAGATGACAACCACCTACAAGGGATTCAAGACACAAAATATATAAATACAAGACATTACTATATATTACTTGTTTGATATATTGAACAAATATCATTGCTTACCTCATGTATTTTCCAAGATCATATATCACTTATTCGATATTATTGTCAAAGTTCTCTGGGAGTGATAGGGGTAGAAAATACTGCAACAATTGTCAACTGATCATTTCATACAATGAAAATTGAATGCAGTTATACAAATATATTGTAAATACAAAAGACTGTGACTTACCTTAATGAAGGTATGTCAATCATGTGTTTTCATCCCTGACCCAAAATCACTTTTGTTTGATATGAGATTGCTTATATTTGCAACAAATTCTGTAGGAAATAAAATTTTTCATATGACTTCTTTTATGACATTACTTTGTTGCTCTATTAATAACCAAGGAAGAGCACTTGCATTAATCCGGTCTCCATTGCTATTTGATTCAATGATATTTTTCATTGCATGATTGGAATCATGAATGTCACTACAAATTTTGCCAAGTTTTTCTTTGTCACTCCTTCCATCCAATATTTTCCATAGTGTCTCTATTACATTCTTTCCAATATGCATAGTATCAAACAAATACACAATTTGTAGCTATTCATAGTAGGGCAACCTACTAAATTCTCTGGGATAACATTTTAGTCCCTTTAGAAGCTGGTTAGTGATGCCTTCACGACCTTCAAGATCATCAACTACATAATTAGCCAACAAAACACAATCAAAATATATAATTTTCAAACATCAACCATTAGGTGTAATGATATTGTATGCCTCTTTCATGATTCGTGGTTCCCAATCTTTCCAACGACGAGGGTTAGTAGCACCGGTTTGCAATGATAGAAATCAAATACACAAAACTACTAATACAAATACTTAAACGTAACCAATAAAATGTACAATCAAAGAAAGGAAAACAAATGAATTCAAACCCCAAAGTGCTTGAAGTTTCTATTGTCTCTCTCTACTCTTTCCGAGATATTGTTTTTGATGCTCAGTATTGGTGTGGACAACGTCTATGGCTTGAGAAGTGTCAAGAATTTGATAATTGAAATGTGTTTGTGATCGCAAGATGGCTTGTATGATAGAACCAAACTGATGGAGTAATGACGCATGAGAGCTTGAAATCGTGGCTCCTTCAAATGGGTATGAAGGGTTTATTAAATAGGAATTGAGGATGATACGAATGGTCAAGATCAATACCAGAGATAGGGAGATGAACGGTTGAGATTAAAAGGAACTGGAGAAGCCATCAGTGAACTCCACCTCTTCAATTGGGAGAGAGAAGATAGAGTTTGGTTGACTGAAGAGCTAATTGTGAGTTACCTTTTACAACTGAAGAGGTGGGTGGAGTTACCCATGTGAACTGGAGAGATGGGTGGTGTTACCCATGTGAACTGGAGAGATGGGTGGAGTAACCCATGTGATCTAATTAAGGATTATCTCTTTGAAACTAAATAAATATTTAATTCATTTATGTAATTAAATTTTTCAACATGTGAGATAATTGAATTCTTTTTGATTTAGAATCGCTTTATTGAATCAAATTAAATTAATTTAATTGGAAGAATTTAATTAGTAAGTTAAAATCATCTCAATTAAACTATAGAAAATTGAATTTAATTAATTAGTTTTTGGAAATTAATCAATTAAGGTTAATTAATTAAATAAAATTAATTATTTAATTAATTTTGGGAATTTGATTAGATGATTTGGGAAATAAATTTAGAATAAAATAGATGATTAATTAATGATTAAAAAACCATTAATTAATAGATGAAATGAATTTAGAAGAAAAAAGATGATTAATTAATGATTAAAAACCCATTAATTAATAGATGAAAATTAGTAATTTTAATGTCAAGTCGCAAGTCTATCCATTTTAGGGTGTCTACAGATATTACCTCAAATTCTATTATATTCCAAATGCCATAGGTGAGGTGTCATTCTTCAGGGCTTTGATGTAGTCTCTTCTTTCCCATTGAAAAGATGTTTTTCTGCACTTTGATACTTATGATTTCTAGGGAGGAAGTGCCTATACTCATCAAACACCTGCTTTCTTAAACTTTTGGAATGATGAGATTTCATCTTTGGACCACACATTGGACATGAAAATTTCCCCTTTGTTTGAAGACCTACAAGATAATGATACAATTGGATTAAATATGTTAATTTTTAGAATTAGAATTATCATGTACAACTAGAATTCACCATAACATACCACAGAGATGTGTCAACCCAAGAGCATCATGAATTTTCCACACAAGAATTGTATTACATGGAATTAAAATTATCTTTATCCAATTGGTCTAGAGATGTCATACATAGTGAAACTATTCCATAACACCAACAACTTGTCGATAAGAGACACAATATATACATTCATATCTTTCACATAATTATTATGGCTATTTCACTCCAAAACTTTTAGTTAAATGTAGATAACTATAAAAGAATAAAATACCTGGAACAATCATTTCCAATATAATGTGCTCCCTCTTTATTGAAATCCATGGAGGAAGGTTATTGTTGATAACAAAAATAAGCCACACCGAGTAAATAGATCTCATCTCTCCATATGAATTGACACCGTTTGCTACCAGAGAAAGCCTGAGATTTTGAGGTTCTTCTTTAAAGTGTGGCCACTTTTCCTGTATGTCCATAAATGATGAACCATCCAAAAGTATTCAAATAATGTCATATTGACTCTTGTTGCATGCATGGTAATCCATAAATTGTGCCAAGCTATTGCAGCTGAATAATCATTTCAAATGTGGAATAATGGGGATGTAACGAAGAACCCTGCGAGGCACTTTTTTTGTCATTTGATCATCTTGATATCTGCTTGTATGGCATTCAGGGAATTTTGTTGCATTTTAGTGTTCTTTATGATAAATAATATTATCTTCAGGACAAGAATATATTGCTTGATACTCCATTCCAATATGTTTCATAGTGGCACATAATTCTCGGTACCAGCGAGAGAGAATATTTGATGGTGGTAATCAAAACTGACCTATCAATCTACAAAAAAAAATATAAGTCATTACTATAAACAATCTTAATGGTACATGTTTCACCTTTTATAGAATATAATGACGTATATGACAAACCTTAGCATACATGACATTGCTATGTTGGATAAACCATTCATAACATTCAAATTCATTAACAACAATACAATAGAGAGAAGAGTAGATTGTGAGCCTTCATAAAGGGTCGTGCTCACCTTCTCAAGTAGCAGTATATCACGGATGACGTCAATTTCATCCTCATCACAATCATCATCATCATCATCATCACCAATAAAAAATGTGTCAACAATCAATGCATTCATACCATCATCTTCAAATGTGTTTTCTGGCGCATGATCGTCATCTTCCATGGGATCATGATCTTCATCTTCAATACTCACACCTCCATGTTCCTCTGAGATGTGGTGATCTATATCACATACTACACTAGGGAGATTGACCTATATAAAAATGATGATAATCAAACCACCCTTCAATGTGATAATAAAACCTCCTTCCATGATTCATATGTATATTAATTGTAAAAACAATATAACAAACAACTTACCAATGGATGATAATCAAACCCCCCTTCAATGTGACCATTCTCCCTACAATGTCTCTTTGTTGTTTTGATTTTGATTCTTCTTGTCTTTAGGCCACTCTTGCATGGACAATAACATTTGTCATTGCCTTCTCTTTGAAAGTTAGACAAAAATCTAGTGATTGTCTCCCTATTTTGATCAAATTCCCTTGTATTATCTGACATGATCCTTAATGTGTATATCTACAAAAAAATTGGACATGTTGTACTTAATGTTTATATCTGCACATATGGTTTTGATAGCAAATGGTCACTCTATTTTCTCACGGTGAGAACTCTTTAGTTGTGACAAAAAATGTCAAACAAAAAATGACATGTTATAGTAGGTTTTATAAATGATATGTTACTTTGTAAATTTAACATTAGGTTTTATAATTGTACATATATTTTCTTCAACTCCCCCACATTGTAATCATATCGACAGGTTGATATCAAATTCTATGTCAAGATTTACAACATTAAATTGATAATAGTTGGAAGACTCAGACACAAGAAGAATATGAGTATAGCCAATTTTCAGAAGAATATGAATGAATGCAAACATAAATAAGTGGATGAACATAAATAATGAAGGTACCATACATTGCCTGAAGTAATAAAGTGTTGACCCGGGGTTGAATCCAGTATGCTCTTGTATGATCTAGAACTTGCAAGGAAGGAAAATATGGGGTTAGATCCAAATGATCTAAGCAATGCCTGGCACCCTATTACTAATCCTCATCTACAATTATGCATGTGCATAGTCAAGCCATACACTTCTAAAAGGAACTATGATACAAAACATGTGCACTCTGGAACATGTGAAGTGTATAGGTGCCGGAATCCAAATGAAGCCCTACATTGAACCCATTAGGGTTATCAAAAGCCCTATTCTCATAGAGTTTCTAGCTACCCTAACGGCCTCAAGGAGTAGCACTGGTCTAAGAAGTTTAAGCTCAATGAAGAAGAAATGTCCATGGAGAATTCATAGCATGAAGACATAATAGAAAAGATAGAAAGCATGGAAGAAAAAAAAGGAGATCAATACTAAAAGAAGAAGTAAGTGGCTACATTTATGTCTCTATGAACACCTGGTGAAACACTGTTGTGACTGCATCATCCAAATAGTGCAACAACAACATGAGATGTTGTTGTTCCATATGGTGTTGCTATGGAATTATTTCTAAATGATGCATCCACAGTAGTAACCCACTATGCCCATCAACACAAGGTAGTCATGATCAAGAATAAGTAATGGAGGGGACATTATGAAGGTCAAATCAGAGGTCAAATTTCATGCCTTGAAATTTTATATATGTACAGTTATAAAATTTCATGCCTTGAAATTTTATAATATACTTCCTTAGGATTTGATCTTCATGTGGTATTCATGACTTGAGGTAGGCATTTGAGCTTTGTCTTCTCATTAACTCAATTTCATTTTGATGACATTTGTTGATTTAATCACACAATATGAATGTTAATATTGGCATTGTTTACATCTTTGTATTTGGAATGCTTGATAACTTTTGAGCTTTGAGAGCTAGGGCGTCATTTCTATTACCTTCAAGGAATTGTGTGAAGTGTTTGATCTCTCTTTATTTGTTTTTTTGTTGATATTCACTATGTGGTACTCCCCGTTTATGATCATTTCATGAGGAAATGTCTTAATGGCTCGCGCTACAAGCTACAACATCATGCATTGTTTATGAGCTCACTGTTTGAGCACCACATGACCTTGCTATTGTCATGGCACCATGTGGAGTATTTAGGCATTTGATTTATGTTGATATTGATGCTCACTAGTTTTTCCATGCCCATGAGCTATCTGCATCATTGATTGGCATTATTTTATTACTGATGTCCCTATTTGATTGTTTGATGCTCTGTTTGTTATATTTTAATAGTAGTAATATTAAAAAAAGAGCACTGACCAATCAAATAGGGACATCAGTAATAAAACCATACACTTACTTTTTTGAATTTGAGCTCGGGAATCATGCAATGTTATTGCTTTCATTGTATGCTTGCTACTATTGTGCACCATATATTGTTTTATACACTATTTATTTCATTGAGACCATGAGCTTGGAATTTGTAATGTATTTGTTGTTATTGGATAAATGTTGCCATGTTGTTGAGGTTGTAGACACATTGAATCACCACCTCCATTCTATTTTGATAGCATGCTAGCTTGAAGATCTTGTGAGGTTCAAGATGTGAACCATTGCTGCTTGATAACACATTTGACATTGAACATAGTTCCTTAGCATAGTAAAATATGCTAAGGAATTATGTTATAAAATTTCAAGGCATGAAATTTTATAACTGTACATATATTTTATGAGTATAACTATACAACAAAAGAATACACACATGCCTTGGTTGTGATTCATCTTTATTCCAAGTGCTCTTTGTTAGAATAACTGAGAAGGGGGGGGGGGTGTGAATCAGTAGCCTAAAAAATATTCCAATAAATTAACCCAAAAAATTATTACCACAATTATAAGCCTCTAGTTATCTTTAGTCCTACAAGATGAATGTCTTCAAATAATCTCAACAAATAACTACTGCTTGGAGTTCACTGTTAAACCTTATTCTTACTGTTTAAAAATTAGCATTCTTTCATTTACCAAAATGCAGTAACTTGCTTAGTGTATACCAATCAATCCAGATTAGTTATGTGTAATGCACAACACTAAAGTAATGACTCATAAACACATTGACACATAGATTTTTAACACGGAAACCCTGTTAAGGGAAAAACCACTTGGGATCGAAAACCCAAAAAATTTCACTCTTTTGAAGTGAGCTCAGTGAAGAGCCAACCTTGTTAAAGGTTACAACCACATTTTTAGGTGTGACCTTGTTAGAGTATTTAAATAGAATAGTTTTTCAATAGATATCTGGCATCTCTATGCTACCTTTTATGACCAAACCTAGTGTAGTTTTTCAAATGGTATCTGGCATCTCATGCTATCTTTATGACCAAAATTTTAATACTCCTTGGGATGTATCTCAATATATAAAGGATTTTTAAGTCCAGCTCGGTTAAGAGACTTTATGATCCAATGGTTAAAATGAAATAGTAAATGATTTGTTTACATATACAACTATACTTTACAAATTTTCAGATCTATTGTAAGCTCATAATACCTTTCTGATCAATGTATCTTTTCAATAACTTTTCTCCTCTTCTTTCTGCTCAGTAATGCCGTGCTTCTATGTTTCTTGGTGTATGCATAAATCTTTAGCTCTTTCCTCAGGTTGATTGATTAGGACTGTATGAAGTTGTTCTTCACCAATTTCTCTCTAGCATCTTCTTTCTATCTTCACCCCTAATTCACAATGAATTAGCTTGCCTCTTTATAGACATGAGTTCACCATTTCTCAGTTCTTGAATTTCTCGTTCTTGGCATGATCCACAATTTTAGCCAATCTTTCTTTAAAGCTTTACTTCAGTTTTATCCCGTATATTTCTCTTTGACAAGTGAAATAAAACAACTTTAAATATTTCTCTTATCTCTGGCTTTAACATGTCGATAAAAATAATATTAACAACTAGTTAACTCCTTATTTAGCTCTTTCCAGCTAAGTCTTTTTTCATTTATAAACTTCAGCTCTTTTTGGTGTTTTAACTCTTTGATAGCTTCGGTCAACACTTCAGTTCTCCTCGGGCATCTCCATCGGGGTTGTCTGTCTGTTGGGCATCACTGTGAAGTTCTACTCATCAATAATGCTTTTCATTTTTCTCTTCGATAATGCTTGTTGGGTTTCTTGCTCGGGAAACACTGTGACTTTCCTCTCAGGTTTCTCTGTCCGTCTGGGTTCACTGCCCGTTGGTGTTTGTAGTCACTTAGTGATTACTGATCTTTTATGCATACTGATAACATAATCTTTATCTCTCTGATTATCTGAATTCTTTGACACTTTGTATATAACCAATCAGATTATATCAAGTTGACATCAATGATAATACAATACATTAACTGATTTAATGTCTTGCATTAGCTTTCGGTAGCTTGGTGATCATCAACTTAACATTTTCACACATTCAATTAGTTATAGTTCATTAATCTCTCTCTTTGGCATTGATGGAAACACACTACATTATCACACTATATTATTACTAATATTATATGAAATATATCATTTTTAGTTCATCAATATACCAATTTCATTGTTCTATAGCTAATACAAATGTCTAGCCCTCGGTAAGCTCATATAGCTTAGATTTGTTTCTTGCAGAGTGTTGCTTTCAATCTTCAATCCCTTCACTGGATTGATGTAGCGGCTTCTACTTCTTTCTTTGATGTTGTTTCTCCTTTTGACTATTCCTCTCCTTGATCATCTCTTTTTCCTTTGACAACAATATAGTCATCTTTTCGTCATGATGCTTCTCTCTTTTAGGATATCTTATCTCCCTTTGATGGATATTTCATATGTAATCTCTCCCTTTGGATATTCTAGATATTCTCTCCCTTTGGTTAATTATTATCTCTCCCTTTGAATCCTTTAGGAACTTCTCTCCCTTTGACAACAATGCCAAAGTAGACTTTTGATCATGCCAAAGTTATATCCTTTCACCTTTCTATAACATACTCCTTGAATTTCCCTATCCATTAGCAATACAGTGACTCTAGTTTTTGGTGTGGATATGTACCTTAATGTGTACTGATGTATCTTTGTAGTCCATTTCTTTTCTTGCATCAATGTAGATGATCTCCTGATTATGTGTAGGATGATGCAACCTCCTAGTAATATTACTGACCAATAGACAAGGGTGAGACCCCTAGTCTCTGTCTCAGGTACTCAAATGTATCTTTAGGCAATGGCTTGGTGAATATGTCAGCTAATTGTTCATTTGATTGAACATATTATAGTATCACCTCTTTCTCTTGTACTTGTTATCTTAAGTAATGATACTTGATCGTAATAAGCTTTGTCTTAGCATGCATGACCGAATTCTTAGAAATGTTAATTGCACTGGTATTATCACAATAGATAATCACTGGTTCAAGAATCTTCATATTCATACCTTCCAACAACTATTTGATCCATGGAATATTAGAGTAGTTTGTAGAAGCAACAACATATTATGCTTCTGCAGTTGACTGTGAGATGCATCCTTGCTTCTTGCTGATCCATGTGACAAGTCTGTCACCCATGAAGAATGATCCCCAGTTGTTCTCTTTTGGTCATCTAAGTTTACAGCCCAATCAACATCTGTGTAGAATTGAAGCTAAAATTTTCCTTCTCTTATATACCATAAGCCATAGTCCTCGATGTTCTTTAGATATCTCAAAATTCTCTTGATAGCAGTCATGTGTGATTCTTTGGGATTAGTAGAGAATCTTGCAACTATTCCAACTGCATGTGCTATATCTGGTCTGGTATGAAAAACATACATTAGTTTTCCAATCATTGATCTATACAAGGTCTGATTTACCTCATTTGATTTATCTTATTTTGTCATCTTACATCCAGTTTCCATAGGTTTTCCAACTACCTTGGAATATTCCATTTTGAATATCTTCACCACTTCCTTGATGTATTTGGACTGAGTGATATATATGTCTGCATCTTGTTAAAGAGTTTGTAGACCAATAAAGAATTTAATCTCCCCAAACATCAACATCTCAAATTATTTTCTCATTTCATTAGCAAAGGATTTACATAACATATCAATACCCATAAATATGATATCATCAACAAATATTTCAGCAATCAGAATATTACCATCACTATCTTCTATTAAATACAGATTGTTGTTTTCACTTGTTCTTACAAATTCAATGCTTATGAAATAGGAGTGAATTCTTTCATACTAGGATCTAGGTGCTTGTTTCAATCCATACAAGGCTTTGTGTAGTCTACATACCATGTTACTCCTATCTGGATCAACAAACCCTTCTAGTTGTTCTATGTATACTTCTTCTTCCAGTATTCCATTTAGGAATGCAAATTTGACATCTATCTGGTATACCTTGAATCCTCTAAATGCAGCATAAGAAAGTAAAATTCTTACTCCTTCTATTCTAGCAATAGGTGAAAAGGTTTCACCATAATAAATACCTTCTTCTTGTGCATACCCATTGCATACTAACCTTGCTTTGTTTCTTGTGACTTCTCCATTCTCATTCAGCTTGTTTCCGAATATTTATTTGGTTTCGATGACATTCTTGTCATATGGTCTTGGTAATAATGTCCATGTACCATTCTTCTCAATTTCTTCTATATCTTCATACATAACACTGGCCCATTCTTCATTTTCAAGTGCAGTATTAACATATTTAGGCTCAAAATCACAAAGTAAACATCTAGTGTTTAGTGACTTCTTGTTCTCATTCCATCCTTCTTGTCTCCTATGATCTGATTTTGTGGATGATGACTTCTGACATACTTGGAAAGTTTTGGTTCATCTCTTTGTCCATCATTCTGATCATCATCTTGACCTTCATTCTGATCTCCATCGCTCGGAACATCATTTTGAGGATTTTCCTAATTTTTGGGAATTGCAGTCTGATGCTCGGGTGCAATGTTCTATTGCTTGAAAGAAATACACTATTGCTTGGCTAGAGTGTTAGGTTCTTCAGTGTAAACAAACCTATTGTATTCTTCTGGTTCTCTTTTGCTTTCCTCATCATTTTTCTCTGCATATTCATCTATTCTGACATTTGCACTTTCAATGATTTTGTTAGAGGACTTGTTAAGACATTTATAAGCCTTGCTCTTGGTGGAATACCCTAGAAATATACCTTCATCACTTTTGGAGTCAAGATTTCCATTTATATCATCTTTCAAAATATAACATTGACTACCAAAAATTCTGAAGTAACTTACGTTGGGTGTGTAACCATACCAAAGCTCATAGGGTGTCTTTTTGGTGTCTTTCTTCAATTGTACTATGTTCAATGTTTAGATAGCAGTAGTGACAGCTTCTCTCCAGAATGTTTAAGTGATTCTTTTTCTCTATCATCAATGTTATTTCACATTCAACAAATGATCTATTTCTCCTTTCAGCGATCCCATTCTGTTGTGGTGTTCTTGGTGCAAAAATCTATCTTTTGATTCCATACTCATTGCAATAGTTAGTGAATTCATTATAAACAAATTCTCCTCCTCTATCTGATCTTTAGCATTTAAATTCCTTCCCACTTTGTTTTTCTACCATATCTTTATACCATTTAAACATCTTGAATGCTTCTTCTTTTAGAAACATAACTGTCATCATTCTAGAATAATCATCAACAAAGAGAATGAAATATCTATCACCATAGTAAATCTTTGTTCTCATGGGTCCACATAGATTAGTATGGACTAATTCTAGAATAGCATTAGATGAATGGGGTTTTCTATTCAAACTAGACTTTGTCATCTTACCTTTTTCACAATTCTTACACATGATATGCTTAGGCTTTGACATGCTCGATAAGCCTCTTACTGTCCTTTTATTTCTTATCTTTATCATGTTGACAAAATTCACATGATGAAATCTCTTATGCCACAACCATATGTCTTCGTTTCTAGCCATTAAACAAGTAGTTTTTATATCATCAAGATAGAAAAGGTTACCTTTTGTCTGTTCACCAGTTCTGATCAACCTTCTTGATTCATTAAAGATCTTTGCCTTCTTATTCTCAAATTCTACTCGGTGACCTATGTTATTCAACTGTGAAACACTCAACAGATTATAATTAAGTCCTTTTACCCAATAATCATTTTCACAATTGATCAGGTTATTCAACATTATAGTTCCTTTACCTTTAACTAGACAAGGTGTGTCATTACCCATTCTTACTGATCCACCATTATAGTACTCAAAAGATTCAAACTTTTGTTTATCACCAATCATGTGGTGAGTGCAGCCACTATCTATAATCCAGACATCATTCTTACTAACCTTAGATATGAGTGCAGTTTCTAAATACCTTTCTTCTTTGTCTGAATCATCCTTCATGGCCACAAATACCATCTCAATGTATTCATCAGATTCGGTGTCAGTATCTCCATTTCTGTTCTTAGCTAGGTAACAAGATTTCTTCCCTTTGTCCTTGTAGTTGGGTATCTCTCCTGTCAGATTGTTCGTTGCTTTGGTAATCTTTGTTGTCACTTTTATCAAACTTCTTTTCATATGATTTGTCACTACTTCTGTCATCTTTTCTTTTGTTAGGACATCTAGCAGCAAAGTGTCCAATCTCTTTACAATTAAAACATACAAGAGGTAATTTACCTTTGTATCTACCTTTTGCTCTCTGCAATCTTCTAGCCATTAGTGCTTCAATCTCATCAAGATCTTGGTCATCACTACCACTTTCACTATCATTTCTAATAGTGTATTTATGAATTTACTTACTTATTTTTAAAGAAGATTTGTATGCAGACTCAATAGATGGTAAGACACTGTTATCAAAGTTATTCATCTCAAATGAAATCAGTCTACCAAGAAAACTATCTAGAGTAACATTATTGTTTGCAAATGCTCTCATTTCTTGTATAGAAGATACTCTAATAGCATATATAGGCAGTAAGGTTCTTAGGATTTTACTTATCACTGTCTCTTTTTCAAGTATGCCTCCAACTCCTCGGATAACATTGACTACTTCTTAGGATTTCTGCCTTAGCTCTTAGTACATTAGCATCTCCTCCATGTACTAGCTTTAATTTATCCCACATTTTCTTTGCAGAGGTGCAATTTTTGACATCTTCAAATTCAACATCAGAGAGAGAGGAAGCAAGTTCTATCATCATGAAATTATGCTCATGATTTTCTCTTAATTGCTCAAGTGTGTGAGGCCCTTTAGGTAACACAAACTCAGTATCTAAGTATTGAACAACATAATTTCCAATACCTGATAGGTGGAGTCTTATTCTACTTTGACATGATCCAAAGTTGTCCTTGTTCAACTTGGGCACATCTTGTTTTCTCATCTTGTGATCTTTTGCTTGAGCTGTTAAACTCCCTTTCTAAGCACACAAGCTTTGATACCAATTGTTAGAATAACTGAGAGGGGGGGGGGGGGGGNGGGGTGAATAAGTGGCCTCAAAAATATTCTAATAAATTAACCCAAAAACTTATTACCACAATTATAAGCCTCTAGTTATCTTCAGTCCTACAAGATGAATGCCTTAAAATAATCTCAACAAATAAATAGTGCTTGGAGTTCACTATTAAACCTTATTCTTACTATTTACCGATTAGCATTCTTTCACTTACCGAAATGTAGTAAATTTATTAGTGTATACCGATCAATCCAGATTAGTTATGTGTAATGCAAAATACTAAAGTAATGACTCATAAACACATTGACACATGGATTTTTAACCTAGAAACCATGTTAAGGGAAAAACCACTTGGGACCGGTAACCCAAAAAATTTCACTCTTCTGAAGTGAGTTCAGTGAAGAGTCAACCTTGTTAAATCTTACAAACACATTGTTAGGTCTGACCTTGTTAGAGGATTTAAATAGAATAGTTTGTCACTAGATATCTAGCATCTCTATGCTACCTTTTATGACCAAACCCAGTGTAGTTTTTCAAATGGTATCTGACATCTCATGCTATCTTCATGACCAAACTTTTAATACTCCTTGGGATGTATCTCAATATATAAAGGATTGTTAAGTCCTGCTCAGTTAAGAGACTTTCTGATCCAATGGTTAAACTGAAATAGTAAATGATCTGTTTACATATACAACTATACTTTGTAGATTTTCATATCTATTGTAAGCTCATAATACCTTTCTGATCAATGTATCTTTTCAATACCTTTTCTCCTCTTCTTTTTTCTTAGTGATTTTGTGCTTCTTTGTTGCTTGGTGTACGTAGAAATCTTTAGCTCTTTCTTCAGGTTGATTTATTAGGACTGTATGAAGTTGTTCTTCACCAATTTATCTCTAGCATCTTCTTTCTCTCTTCACCCCTAATTCACAATGAATTAGCTTGTCTCTTTATAGACATAATTTCACCATTTCTCAGTTCTTGACTTTCTTGTTCTTGGCGTGATCCACAATTTTGGCCAATCTTGCTTTAAAGCTTTACTTCAATTTTATCACATAGATTTGTCTTTGACAAGTGGAATAAAACAACTTTAAATCTTTCTCTTATCTTTGGCTTTAACTTGTCGATAAAAACAATATTGACAACTAGTTAACTCCTTCTTTAACTCTTCCCAGCTATGTCTTTTGTCATTTCTAAACTTCAGTTCTTTTTGGTGTTTTAACTCTTTGATAGCTTTGGTCAACACTTCAATTCTCCTCGGGAATCTTTGTTGGGGTTGTCTGTCTGTCGGGCATCACTGTGAAGTTCTGCTCATCGGTAATGCTTGTGATTTTTCTCGTCGGTAATGCTTGTCGGGTTTCTTTCTTGGGTGACACTGTGACTTTCCTCTCAGGTTTCTCTGTCCTTCGGGGTGCATTACCTGTCGGTGTTTATAGTCGCTTAGTGATTAGTGATCTTTTACGCATTACTGATAGCATAATATTTATCTCTCTGATTCTCTAAATTCTTTGACACTTTGTATATAACCAATTAGATTATATCAAGTTGACATCAATGATAATGCAATACATTAATTGATTTAATGTCTTGCATTAACTTTCGGTAGCTTGGTGATCATCAACTTAACATCTTCACACATTCAATCAGTTATAGTTCATCACTCTTGGGTACTTTCCTTGGCCTCTAGGCTTGGGCATCCTATAGGGGTTGAACCAAGATTACAAAGGAAATAAGGACACATAGAAAAATAGGTTTGTAGACTTTTATAATTATCTCCAATCGTTAGTAATGGTTCTTGTTACCATATTTTTCATGCCCGTTCCAATTTGGTAACCTAATTAATAGATGAGTGACTACAGTACCCTAGTTTGCATTATTAAATGATCTTGTTTAATTTGTATTCATTTCATGAAAAGATACATGTAAAGGAAAAGAAAATTCTGCAGCTAAAGATTTCATGTATATATATGCCAAATAAGTTGTATATACTATACAAGGAAAGGAACTGAAAGATAAAATCATCTGGGCTCACACAAGCCATGAGCATAGCTGACTTTCAAAAGAATATGAAAGATTATAGGCATACACAAGAGGATGAACATAAATATTAAGAGTACCATACATTTCTTGAAGTGATGAATTTTTGACCCAGGTATGAATCCAATGTGCTCCTGTGTGATCCAAAACCTGCAAAGAAAAGAGAGATGGGGGTTAGATCAAAAAGATATAAGAAATGAATGGAACCCTGTTATTGATCCTCCTCTACAATTATGCATGTGTATAGTCAAGCCATACACTTCTGGAAGAAAAACCATTTTACAGGACATGTGCACTTAGAAGAATGTTGCAGAAAGGAAAGAAGATATCATTTTTTCTTGATGAAATGATCATACACGGGGAGTACCACATAGTGAATATAAAAATAAATAAAATAAAGAGAGATAAAACACTTCACACAATGCCTTGAAGGTAATAGCAATGATTCCCTAGCTCTCAAATCTTGCGGGTCATCAAGCATTCCAAATTCAAAGATGTAAAAAATACCATTATTAAATAGCGATCTCATAAACAATGCATGATGCCCTAGCTTGTAGCCCATGAGCCATCAAGACATTTCATCATGAAATGATCATAAACGGGGAGTACCACATAGTGAATATCAACAAAAAAAAAAATAAAGAGAGATAAAACACTTCACACAATGCCTTGAAGGTAATAGCAATGACTCTCTAGCTCTCAAAGCTCATGGGTCATCAAGCATTCCAAATGCAAAGATGTAAACAATACCAGTATTAACATTCATATTGTGCCATTAAATCAACAAATTCCAACAAAATGAAATTGAGTTAATGAGAAGAGAAATCTCGAATGCCTACCTCAACTCATGGCTGCCATATGAAGATCAAATTCTAAGGAGCTATGTTATAAAATTTTGAGGCATGAAATTTTATAACTGTACATATATTTTCTTCGACTCCCTCACATTGTAAACTCAATGCTAAAGAGCAAAAAGTATGATGTCAAAAAGTATAAAATTTCATGCCTTGAAATTTTATAACATAGTTCCTTAGCAGCTTCCATATGAAGATCAAAAGGCTCCAAGCTTCCAAATTAAGCTCAAGCTTCACAACAGAAGAGCAGTGCAAAGTGGCAACTTTCCCATTTTACCAAAGTGAGGGCCCTCTTTTACCAAGCTTTATGTTTTTTTTTAGTGAAGACAAAGATCAAATTAATTTGTTATCTTTAAATTTTATTCATTTTATGATTTTAAAAATTGAAATAAAAAATATTTCAATTATATTTGGATTCATGGTATGTGGCACCTAACATCCAAGGTCCAGTCATTGCATAAGTATTGTTAGTGACACCTTGAAGGCAACTGAAGAAGATTGGTAGTAGATTGAGTATGCTAGGTAATGAGATTGAGAATTTATGTATATTTATGAAAAAATTTCCAAAGAGGAGACATACTAAATCAAAGAAGACAATCCAACATAGAAATAAATTGATCGAAAGAGACTACATTGGTAGGGAAAGTGGAGTATTGCAAAGTCTAGTATGAAAATGTGGAAGATTGAGGAGAGAGGAAATATATCAAGAGGTGAAGAGCAGTAAACTTAATAAAAAAGTTTGATTCCATAATGAAATTTGTTGAACATGTTCATAATAACAAGGAAAGTGGACAACAACAAAAGAAAGTTTGGGATCTAGGAGGCAAACTAGTTGCAAGAAATGCATCTGTTAAGGCTTAAAATTTGTACCATGTTAAACTATACAAGTTTAACAATTTTGCCTAACATGGGTTTCATTTCTGCATGTGGTAAATGCAAAACTTGAAATAAAACCATCAGATTCTATGTCAGTTCCTATTGGATAATCACCTATAACTCTTCAAAACTAACTTTAAACTTTGTGGGAAAAGAGATAGAAATTGTAGAAATGAACCTGCAAACTGAAGCTAAACTTAAGAAAACTAGGTGATTCACCAAAGAGTGAGGAAACCAAGAAGATAATGACCATTATTGGAAAACTGTAAACTCTACCTTAATGAATAAAATACTTATGTTTTATATAAGTCTGCATAAATGTTTCATAAAGAGGTCCTTAATAGAATTAACAAGGAAGAAAATACTTCACAAGAAAACCCTATGAATTATTGGACACAAATCACAACCTGCAAACAAAATACATTCCTGCAACAAGGTAATAGTTGTGACAAGAAAAACAGGGAGTTATCAACTCACTTACTATTCCTATCAATCCTGCACTTGACACATAGTCACAGATAGAAAGAAGGCTTGAACTTGATAGAATATTGTTGGTCCAAAATGCTATCACTATATATTCAGTCTCCAAAATGAGTTACAAACTTCTGCATAAAACTGCTAAGGACAAAATAATGTCACAAAATCCCTCCTTTGCATAATCAGAACTAACTCTCCAAGGAGACACTCAAGACACTAAGTAAAAACCTCTCAACCACCAAGGGTCGGACACTAGAAAAAAGGCCCCAAAAAGGGGTCAAGAAGCCAAGAAAGAAGGGAAACCAGCTGGAAAAAGTCCCCAAAACCATAAAGGAACCTTCAATGCCCCTCAAACAAGCCTAAGAAAGCTCAACCGGCTCATAAAGCACCTTCAAAACCTATGAATAGGTCTCATTTCAGAAATCCTCCTAAAAACTCTCCAACATCTCCTAAATCCGCTCCAAAGCTCCTAGATGCTCTCCTTATGTCTCCAAGTGGCTACAACCTCCAAGAAGAAGTCTTTAATCTATTAAAGACACCCTTATCTCTCCACTTTTACAATATTATTGATTTCTCTTAAAGATTTTAATAATCATTAATTGATTTATAAAATACATTAATTAATAATTATTAAATTATATAGTTTTTTCGCAAAATTATTTAATAATTATTAATTGATTTATTAAATAAATCAATTAATGATTATTAAATTACAATAGTTTCTATAGAAAACAATAAAAAAGATAAATATATTATATTACTTAATAATATAACCATATATCAATGAAATATATCATTACATTATTAAGTAATCTAATATATAAGCATTAAAATGCCACAAAAATGCATAGGCATGGATTTGAAAAAAATATACAATATGTCTTAGGGCAACATAACCCAACCCTAAAACACATTTCATCATTCTTGTTTCACATCACATTTTTAGCTGAGAGCTCAAGAGCAAGGGTTTGTAAAACTTAAGCTGCCGCCATGGAGAAAGTTGCATCTTTGCTCATCCGTGTTGCCAACTATGGAGTCTGAATGCATTTTGATGGAAATTTTGGAGTTTATGAACACCATTTCCTCTACAAACTTCTTCGATCTTCCATTGGTGAGTGCATAAAAAAAACCTGAGTTATCTATTCAGATAAATATGTTGAACAAAAGATTTTAAATGAATATTTTCCTCCTTCTGTGGTTGTAGTTGAATGAAAAGACCTTTTGTATGTCACGGATTTTATCATTTTATGAACAAACTTTTCTTTGTTGGCTGACGTTGAGGAAGTTGAGTGATTAATATGAAACAAATTCTGTATATCTTCTCCTTATTTTCAAAAGCCAGAACATGTTGTGGCTCTACACTTGAAACCTTAGAGGGTTTACTGGACTATTGCTGGCACGACTTTTTTTGGGAGACTCTGGCTATTAAATTCACTGTATTTGAATCTTCAGTATTGATTCAGAAACTATTTCCATTCTCTATTGTGCTTCATAAGGTTTTCATGAATATTTTATTGGCACGTGAGAATTTCTTTTAAATAGAAAAATACATGCTTGACTATGTACCTTTCTCTACTCCATTATTGAAACTCGAAGAATTTTCAAGATATTACGAGGATTTTCACCACAAAAATGGCGTAGTTTTCATCTTTTCTATATTTTGAGCATGCATATTGATTTCCTTTGCTGGCATGATGTAACCCCATGGTTTTTAACTCTAAAAACCATTGATGCCTTAAGCTTCTACCATACTAAACATAATATGCACTTGATGTTCTTTATATGTTTCTCCTCTATGTGATTGCATCTGCACATATTTGTTTAGTGAATAAAAACTCAAAATTTTTGATTTCTTTTGCATTCTAGGCAGATTCCTCTCAACCTATTTGAATTGTGACTTTTTAGATGATCATTTTTTGAACTAAGGCTTCAGTTGTTTATTTTCCTGCACACATCATATTCATCGGACAATTTACTGGAGGCTTTGCATCATTATGGAAATGATTTTACTGTCATTTCTAACCTTTATTATTTCTTTGTGTTATTTGAGGACTCTTTGAACTGCATGATTGTTAGCCATTTTCTCTTTCAAATCTACACATTTATTGTTGTTCTGGCACCTATAGCTACACAAATAATGCCCCATGACTTATTGCTATCATTAATTTTATGGTGACTTGTTCACAGTTTACATTCATAGCATTATGTTTCCTAATGATTAGAACAATAAATTGATGTTTCAATGCTTAAAACATTCATTTTCTCATTATCACCTGCTAAAACATAATGTCCTATGCATGTAAAACCCATCCTTTTGAGCTTTGCTCCCGAATTTGCTTGTCAGTTATACTTTGCTAATCCTATCTTATTACCTCATGATTGATTGTATTAATACTGTGGAGACTGATTCATAATGTACCATACATTTTTGATTTCATTCATTACAACTATAAGGTTTCAAGATTTACCAAACTCATCCCTTAAATAGTCAATTGATCTTCTTTCCTCCCTTTTAAACACAATGCAATAAAAGGTTTCATGCATAATGATAACATGTCCCTTTAATATTGTCGATAAGTTTCCTTGATCCAGTTTCATCTTGACAAGACGGGATCAACCTTTGTGGGGGCCACATTTTACCCCACTTGTCTTTTAGCTCCTTTGCTTTGCTGAAATATTGATCTTCTTGCATAATATGTTTCTTCTTTACAAACCCGCTCCTTACTCTCTTAAAACATACCTGTTTTGTTTAGATAATACATAAGGTTTCAAATCATTCATAAATTTTTTTTTTCCCTTAAATGTATTGTAGATTTATCACTGTTTTTCCTCTACAGTGAACAAAAAAGTGAAAGGTTTCATATTATAACACTTGTCCCTTTGACACTAGTTTTATTGCTCAACCTGTTCAATTTGGATGTTCTGAAGTTAGTTAATCTAAAGGATATGCTGGGCTCATACGCGAAGGGAGCCTTGATTATGGGCACATATACATTAGAGTAACTAATCACCTACACATGAAACAAATAGATTAGCATAAATATTTCTTTCTCACAAGCATTGAGGGTATTCTGATTTTTCTTCTTCAGATTTAGGACAGCTTTAAAGGTAGCATAGGCATAGAGTAGATTTGAGATAACCAGCAATTGCTTAGATCTGTATTGGGATCTAACATCATTGTTTTCAATTTTATAGGATTCAAGAGCTTGCTGGGAGACTCGTGAACATAGGATAGACTTAGGACCAGCCAACCACTTATAACCAATCAAAGCAACAAACAATGACTGGTTATCCTTGACCCATCTCTTTCTCCTATTCTGTCTTTTAATTCTATTTTAATTTTTTAGGAGAAGTAGTAGGCTACACTCACGTCTTGTGTGAGGCATTTAATTCTAAATAATCTTAAATACATGTATTTATGTTTTCAAATGAGTGAACTCAAAAAATGTAATTTATCACTATTCAATGCAAGTGAAATGATTATTTTCAAATTTTCACAATGTATCTTATCTTTGTTGTTTGAATATCAATAAATGAGGTCAATTGATTCAAAAATGTATCTTTTGTAGAAAAAAATGCTAGGGTAGTTAAATTTTGATAACATTTTGGTGACCTTTGTTGTGTGTATGCCTGCTATACATGGAACTAGTAGTCTTAACATCCATTGGGTAGTGGGTCAATTAGGTACAAAACTCAAATTTGCAGGATAGGTGGCTAGTAATTATCAATGTAGGATAGGATTTTGATTGCAAATTTATGGCTTGTGATAGAACATCTCCCCTACCCCAATGAATAGGCGTGCACTCAAAATGTTGTAAAATATTGATTTATACCAGCCACCTGTCAGTTCTAAAAAACTACATGGCAGCCTGTGCTCTAAAAACACTTAGGAAAAATAGGAAAACTAACTAAAACCCTCAGTAGAAATTTTTTTAACAACATGCTGGTATATATCATGATGCCTATGTATGAATTTTTTATAGCACATGTGACAATTGAGAAAAATCTCCTGCATGTGTGATACAAAATTTTGATATGTAGACACCCTAATATGTATGAATGTGTTGTTAAGAGTGTTCTCCACTAAAGAATAACAACTAACACAAGAAATAACACCTAGGAAAAGGAAAACCTTAAAGAAAATGGTACAAAAACACCTTATTCAAAAACTCTACTAGATTTTTCCACGTAGGACATACCTCAAAATAATGTTTGAGGTGAATACCATTGATTGGTATTGGCAAGTCCTTTCCTTCAAGTGTAGACAGATGGAAAGCATTTTGTCCCTTGCACTCAACTATGAAAAACAGGCCTCCCCAAAACAAATCAAACTTAGTGTGCTTACTCGGTCTGCTCTTTAGTTCATCCCACTTGAGGACAACATCTCCCACATTGAAATCCCTCAATCTTGCTTTCTTGTCAAAGATCCTTTTGACTTGCAACTGTTGAAAGTCCATAGTTTGAATTGCCTTGTTTCTACACTCTTCCAATTCCATTGACTAAGCATAACATATCTACAAAGGGTCCTCTTCTTCGAATAGAACTAGCTGGCTAACAAGGTCAAGTGCTGGCAATTATGTTTCAATAGAAAATCTAGCCTCTTTCCCATATACCAACATGTAAGGTGAGTTCCTGATAATTTTCTTTGGAGTAATCCAATCCACCCATAAGGTAGCCTTGAATTTGGAGTGCCAATCATGTTGGTTTTCCCGTAAGGTCCTCTTCAAAATTTTGATTAAATTTTTATTCGTAGACTTTGCAAGTCCATTTCCCTGAGGATAGTAGTTTGAACTATTACTAAGATATATTCCATGTTTAACTTCCCAATTAGTCACCCTTAGTCCAATAAAGTAAAGTGCATTATCTGAGATTATAGAGTCAGGAACTCCAAATGTATTAACAATGTCATCATAAGAATTTAGAACAACAATCTCATTTGAGTCCTTTAGTGCTGAAGCTTCTATCCAGTGAGTGAAATAATCAGTTGTGGTGATTATCCACTTGTTTCCCACACTTGATGGAGGGTTGATAGGACCTATGAAGTCAACACCCCACTTTTAAAAAGGTTGTTTTGTCTTAATTGGCTGCAAAGGTAACACTGGCAGCCTTTCTTTCCCTACAAACATGGCGCATTTCATGCATTTCCTTGCATATGCGTGGTTGTCTTTAAAAATATCTGGCCAATAATAACCAGCCCTCAAAATTTTATATGCGATATTCCTAGGAGAGAAATGGCCACCTGAATGACCATCATGGAACTTGTGTAAAACTCCAGCAACCTGATCCTAGTCAATACACCTAAGGAGAACACCACTGTGATCTTTCCTGTACAATACATCGTTAATCAAGACAAAATGAACTGATTGTAACCAACAATATCTCCTTTTTTCCTTGTCCAAGTTTGTTGGACACTTACTGGTTTTCAAAAAATGAATCATGTCTTGCAACCAGCTTGTTTCTCTGTCATTATCAGACACCAAATTTAAAACCACACTTGTTTCCGCTTGCTCTTCATTATCTAAAACTTTACTAGAAGCAATCTGCTCACACATACCCCTGTCTCTAATCAGCTTGGTCACTTGGACATCCATGTCATAATTCATGACCCATGTTATCAAACCATCTCTCTTTTGTTCAAGTCCTTACTGAGTAAAAATTCTTTAACACTAGGGTGTGCAACTCTTAAGTGAATCTTGTTATGAGACAATAAGTGTCAAAATGTCTTGAGACTTTTTACAACAACAAGGACATGTTTTTACACAAAACTATATCTTTTCCCATAATCTTCTAATCCCTTGCTGAAAAATGCAATTGGATGCTCCAATACTTCTGCATTTTTCTGTACCAACATTGCATAAATAGTCTCATCACCGCCATATGCATACAGAATGAAGTCCTTGCTGAAATTTGGATTCACTAAATAAGGAGCTCTTGCTAGAGACTCTTTAATAACTTGAATACTATCTTTGGCTTCTTTTGTCCAACTGAAAACAACATTCTTCTTGAGCATAGCTATCAGCGGCTTCAATAAATCGGCAATGTTAGGCAAGAAATGTCTAACAAAGTTAATCCTTCCAATGAAGGACTACAACCCCTTTTTCTGATGTGGTAATGGTAACTCTAAAATTTTTGCGATCCTTTCTGGATCCACTGTGACTCATTTCTTGGAAACAACATAACCCAATAACACACCTCCATGAATAACAAAAACACATTTTTTGGGGTTTAGTGAAACATCAAACTCTCTGCAACGCTCAAAATTTTTCTTGAGATGGCCAATGTGGTTTGTTGCCTCCTTGGAGTAAACTGTGATATCGTCAAGGTAAACCAAGACAAACTTGTACATCAAATTGCTAAAAGCCATGTCCATAGATTTTTGGAACGTTGCTCCTGCATTTGACAAGCCAAAGGGCATTCTTTTGTATGCCATGGTACCCCACTTAGTGGTAAAAGTTGTTTTATATTGGTCCTCATTTCTGACCAGAATTTGATTATAGCCTGAATACCCATCCAGCAATGAGAAACATTCTAAAACAACCACACACTGAAGTATTTGTTCCATAGAGGGAAGGGGATGCCTATCCTTCAAAGATTCCCTATTTAAATCCCTGAAGTCAACACATAATCTAAGTTTCCCATTTTTCATTCTAACAGGGACTAGATTAGATACCCAACTAGTGTGTTTAATAGGAAAGATAATGCCACTTTCTATCAACCTAAATATTTCCTTTTTCGTCAATGACTCTAACTTTGGGTTGAATGGTCTTTGCCTTTGCCTCACGGGCTTGGCATTAGGCTCTAGTTCTATGATATGTTGTGCTAATTTAGGATTAAAACCTTTTAAATCACTATACTCCCAAGAAAATAAATCTACAAATTCTTGGAAAAGTTGAACATAAGAGTTTTTTCAGAAGGAGTATTTACCTTACAAAATTTTAGGCTCTTTTCGGGTGAAACCTCCACATTCTCATAATGTTCTGGTGGAACCAGCAAGCTTCATTTGTCTGAAAATATATTCTAATGTAACTAGTTCTTTTGGCAGCTTGTTTGATTTTAACTGATTAATCTGGTTTTCATATTGCTGCTCAATTTTTCCCTAATTTGAGGCAGAAAACACGTCTTCCTCTAGAAAAAATTGTAGGATTTGTTCATCACTTTTGAACACTTGCCAATTTATGTTATTATCAGGTACAAAAGGTCTGACAATGACCTTGATATGGTGTTGTTCACACCCCTTTTTAATGTTGTCCGATATGTCAAACTGAGCTCCAATAGTAATTAAACAGTCAGCATGCTAATTTTTACTCCTTGGTATAGCAATAAGGTTAAATGTATCAAAATCCTCTATAGCATCCAACACTCTATTTTTATATGCTTTCAATGTATCATTTTTAATCACATTCTGGCCTCTAACTTGACTAACTATCAACTCACTTTCCCCATGTACCTTCAAATGCTTAATCCCATGCTTTCTAGCCCATTCTAGTCCTTGGATCAAACCTTCATACTCCGCTATATTATTGGTACAAGAAAAACTAAAATAGAATGTTGATTAATATTTCTCACCTTTAGGTGAAACAAGCATTGCACCACCACCAACACCATTATTGTTTCGGGAACCATAAAAAAAATCTCCCAAACATCATTTTGTTGTTCACAAGTAATCCCTTCTCCTTTGACCAGATTTGGTATTACAAAATTAGTTTCGTGAAACATATTGTTTCCTAAACCAGTATCCACAAGAAAACTAGCTTCATCATTTAAGATGTTTTTTTCTGCCCATTCATCCAATAAGATATCTGGAGTTTCACTAACTTGAGTCTTGGATTCTAGAGCAGCAACATATTCATCATGCTCAAAAATTACACAATTAGCATTAATGACACTGGGCCTGTATGACTCAATATGGTCTTTGGACAATAACTCAGATTGGATGGTAACTTTGGTACCATACCTAGTGCAGAAAAGCATATGTGACCAATCAAAGGATAAGTATCCTCCTATTTTGGCAGTAAATTCTCTAGATAAGCACAAGGAAAAATACAGAGGTAAGTCAATAACATAGATATCTTGGGATATAGAGAAACTAGGACACACATGTAAGGTTAAAATGACATCTTTGATAAGACCTATTATTTTGACAGTTGAATCGTCAAGCTGCACTACACCTTTCTCTAATTGTTCATACTTCAACCCTAATTGGTGAGCTATTTTCTTAGGCATAACAAAGCATGTAGCTTCATTGTGCACTATACAGTTATGCACCAAATTGTCACCAATGATAAGTGATACATAAAACAGAGGAGGTTTTACATTCTTACCTTGAACTGCAGATGTTTCCTTATTGTTGGTCTTCTTTTCACCACCTTGAACAACAACATTAGTCAAAACCGTCACCATATTAGCATCAACAAAAGTCACCTTAGGAGTGATCTCCTCTTTTAGTGCCTTCTTCAAACTATCCACTTGACCTGTAATAGCCAAAGAATCCCACATACTCATGGAAACATTCATTTTCTTCATGTTGTCTACAATGTTGAAAGGTAGAGCTGAATATGTTTTGTTTTGTGTCTTAACAACTGTTGAATCTGCATCCCATTAAGGTTGTTCTTTACCTGGTGCAATAAGAGTTTTCTTCAAAATACTTGGCATTTGTATGGATGATGACAGTACCATTGCAGGTCCTTTACTTTTATCTGATGTTTTCTCCAACTCAAGATCTCTTTTCTTTGCTTGAGTATTGGCTGCAATCGATGAATCACAAAACTCATCTCCTTTCCAGTTAAGGAACCTAGTCTCTATGGTATGTACATCTTGTTGCTGTCCGAACACACCAGAAGGTGTATTTTGCTGTGAACTTGTAGCATTTTGGACCATAAGAGCTTGATTTAGCACTCTGTTTGAACACGTAGATTGGTTATGAGCTTGGTTACATGGATAACACCAATCTGTCTCTGATATCAAGTTGTTTTGAGTAGGTACTACATCTCTAATTGGATTTGTAGCATTTAATGGTGCTAGATTATATGGCTGAAAAGGCCTTTGATTAACATTTTTCCTCTCACCTTGGAAATTACCCTGATACAGTGGTCTATTTTGCTAATAATGTTGTCCTTGACCTTGGAACTACTGAATACTCCATTGATATGGTTGATAAGGCTTCCTCAGAGGCTGATACTACTTCTTAATGCTTGTAAGTCCATTTCCCAAGGTCTGAAAGATTGTCTCAATCTTTTGTTGACTGTCTTTTATCTCCTGCAACTCTTGGGAAGATCCTGCAATTGATAACTCATGATTTATAGCAGGATGAGATGTTGGAATAATAGGCACAGGGTTAAATTGAGGAATTTGCAAAGGTATGTTTGACTGAATATTGGGAAAGATAGGCATAGGGGGCCTAGGGGCTATTTTTTCCCGCCTGTATGAGACTATTTTCAGCTTTAACAACTATGTCAAAAGCTTGAGGTAATGACGTACCTCACATAGACTATATCATTACCAAAATATCACTATTGAGACTCCTGAGGTAGTATAAGAAAGCATGATCAGTAGAAGGTCTAAAAGAGACATGTACTCTATTCCACATTTTCTAAAAATGTGTATTAAAATTTGTCATTTGCTCCTGTGGAGCTCTTTTGATAGTGGTTAATTGTTCTACTAAAGACAGATAGTCAGACCTATCTTCAAAAAACTTATTAAATGCATCCCCAAATTTATCTCACAAAGTAATAGAAGCTATAGATAAACTTCTAAACCACTCCAAAGCTTTACCTTTAAACAAAGCAACAAGTAACCTCATAGCCACATCCTCCTATGTGATGTGATGTACATTGTAGAGTGAGGCTATATCTCTCACATGCTCAAATGCAGTAGTTTTTCCTTCTCCCATAAAATCAGGTAATCCTTTGAGAGCTGCAAGGGGAATAACATTGTCTTGAGCAAGGTTAAGTGGATTGCCTTGATTGAAGGGCACAAATGTGAACGCTCTTTCCATTGTTGGTGCTAGTATTTTCTGAATAATAACAGTGGGAGCTTCTCCAACACCTATAACTGTTGGAAAAGTGGTACCTTGTAATGTTGAGTATGTACCTCTTTCTGCAAAAGTTAATGCAACACAAAATGATGAAAATTCTTCTCTAATAGTTGGCGAGGATGAATGTCTTAAGAATTCCCTGCTTAAAGACCTTCTTATCCTTCTTGTATATAACAACAAGGACCTAGCCTCAACACCAAGTGGTGTAGACTAAACTCTTTTTGAAGGAAGTGTTCTACAGAGTGTTCTTCCTCTTCTTGTTGGTGGAGACAACTGTAAAATCTCAAAATAATTTGAGCTTCTTGTCTCAATCTTTCTCATAAAACTTCAAAAATATTGGATCTTTCTTATTCTTTCACCATGGAGTTTCTAGATACACTTAATGATAACCTCAAACAGGTCAATTTTCACACTGATGGTATATCAAACTAGCATGAAATTAAAAAAATGGACCTTTGGTTCCACCGGACGTGCCAAAACTGTTAAGGCTTAAAATTTGCACCATGTTAAACTATACAAGTTTAACAATTTTGCCTAACATGGGATTCATTTCTACATGTGGGAAATGCAAACTTGAAATGAAACCTCTGGATTCTAGGCCAGTTCCTATTGGATAATCACCTATAACTCTTCAAAGCTAACTTTAAACTTTGTGGGAAATAAGATAGAAATTGTAGAAATGAACTAGCAAACTGAAACTAAACTTAAGAAAACTAGGTGATACACCAAAGAGAGAGGAAACCAAGAAGATAATGACCTTTTTTGGAAAACTATAATCTCTAACTTAATGAATAAAATACGTATGTTCTATATAGGTCTGCATAAATGTTTCATAAAGAGGTCCTTAATAGAATTAACAAGGAAGAAAATACTTCACAAGAAAACCCTATGAATTCTTGGACACAAATCATAACTTGCAAACAAAATACATTCCTATAACAAAGTAATAGATGAGACAAGAAAAACAAGGAGTTATCAACTCACTTACTATTCCTATCAATCCTGCACTTGACACATAGTCACAGAAAGCAAGAAGGCTTGAAATTGATAGAATACCGCTGGTCCAAAATGTTGTCACTATATATTCAGTCTCCAAAATGAGTTACAAACTTCTACATAAAACTGCTAAGGACAAAAGAATGTCACAAAAGCCCTCCTTTGCATAATCAGAACTAACTCTCCAAAGAGACAATCAAGACACTAAGTACAAACCTCTCAACCACCAAGGGTCAGATGCTAGAAAAAAGGCCCCAAAAAAGGGGTCTAAAAGTCAAGAAAGAAGAGAAACCAGCTAGAAAAATTCCTCAAAACCATAAAGGAACCTTCAATGCCCCTCAAACAAGCCTAAGAAAGCTCAACCAGCTCATAAAGCACCTTCAAAACCTATGAATAGGTATCATTTCAAAAATCCTCCTAAAAACTCTCCAACATCTCCTAAATCCGCTCCAAAGCTCCTAGATGCTCTCCTTATGTCTCCAAATGGCTACAACCTCCAAGAAGAAGCAATCTTTAAGCTATTAAAGACACCCTTATCTCTCCACTTTTACAATATTATTGATTTCTCTTAAATATTTTAATAATCATTAATTGGTCTATAAAATACATCAATTAACAATTATTAAATTACATAGTTTTTCCTACAAATTCTTTAATAATTATTAATTGATGTATAAAATAAATCAATTAATGATTATTAAATTACAATAGTTTCTATAGAAAACAATAAAAAAGATAAATATATTATATTACTTAATAATATAACCATATATCAATGAAATATATCATTACATTATAAAGTAATCTAATATATAAGCATTAAAATGCCACAAAAATGCATAGGCATGGATTTGAAAAAAACTATACAATATGTCTTAGGGAAACATAACCCAACCCTAAAACACATTTCATCATTTTTGTTTCACATCGCATTTTTAGCTGAGAGCTCGAGAGCGAGGGTTTGTAAAACTTAAGTTTCCGCCATGGAGAAAGGTGCATCTCTGCTCATCTGTGTTGCCAACTATGGAGTCTGAATGCATTTTCATGGAACTTTTGGAGTTTATGAACATCATTTCCTCTACAAACTTCTTCAATCTTTCATTGATGAGTGCATAAAAACAAACCTGAGTTAGCTATTCAAATAAAAATTTTGAACAAAAGATTTTAAATGAATATTTTCCTCCTTCTGTGGTTGTAGTTGAATGAAAAGACCTTTTGTATGTCACGGATTTTATCATTTTATGAGAAAAAATTTCTTTGTTGGCTGACGTTGAGGAAGTTGAGTGATTAATATGAAACAATTTCTGCATATCTTCTCCTTATTTTCAAAAGCCAGAACATGTTGTGGCTCTACACTTGAAACCTTAGAGGGTTTACTGGACTATTACTGCCATGACTTTGTTCTTGGGAGACTCTGGCTATTAACTTCACTGTATTTGAATCTTCCATACTAATTCAGAAACTATTTCCATTCTTTGTTGTGCTTCATAAGGTTTTCATGAATATTTTATTGGCACGTGAGCATTTCTTTTAAAGAGCAAAATACTTGCTCAATTTTGTACCTTTCTCTACTCCATTGTTGAAACTCAAATAATTTGCAGGATATTACGAGGATTTTCACCACAAAAATGGCATAGTTTTCATATTTTTGTGTCTTGAGTATGCGTATTGATTTCCTTTGGTGGCATGTTGTAACCCCATGGCTGTTAACTTTGAAAACCATTGATGCCTTAATGCTGCTACCATACTAAACAAAATATGCACTTGATGTTCTTTATGTGTTGCTCCTCTGTTTGATTGCATCTGCACATATTTTTTTAGTGAATAAAAACTTAAAAGTTTTGATTTCTTTTGCATTCTGGTCAGATTCCTCTCAACCTATGGGAATTGTGACTTCTTTAGATGATCATTTTCTGAACTGAGGCTTCGGCTGTTCATTTTCCTACACCCATCATATTCATTGGATAGTTTACTGGAGGATTTGCATCATTAAGGAAATTATTTTACTGTCACTGCTAACCTTTATTCTTTCTTTGTTTTATTTGAGGAATCTATGACTCTTTGAACTGCATGATTGTTAGTCATTTTTTCCTTTTAAATCTGCACATCTGTTGTTGTTCTGGCACTTTTAGCTGCACAAATACTGCCCCATGACTTATTGCTATCATTAGTTTTATGGTGACTTGTTCACAGTTTACATTCATAGCATTATGTTTCATAATTATTAGAACAATAACTTGATGCTTCAATTCTTAAAAAATTCATTTTCTCATTATCATTTGCTAAAACATAATGTCCTATGCATCTAAAACCCATCCTTTTGATCTTTGCTCCCAAATTTGCTTGTCAGTTATACTTTTTTGATCCTATCCTATTACCTCATGATTGATTGTATCAATACTATGGAGACTGATTCATAATGTACCATACATTGCTGATTGCATTCATTACAACTATAAGGTTTCAAGATTGACCAAACTCATCCCTTAAATAGTCAATTGATCTTCTTTCCTCCCTTTTAAACATAATAAAATAAAAGGTTTCATGCATAATGATAACATTTTCCTTTAATATTGTTGATAAGTTTCCTTGATACAGTTTCATCTTGACAAGCTAGGCTCAACCCTTGTGGGAGCCACATTTTACCCCACTTGTCTTTTAGCTACTGTGCTTTGCTGAAATATTGATCTGCTTGCATAATTTGTTTCTTCTTTATAAACCTACTTCTTACTCTCTTAAAACATCCCTGTTGTGTTTAGATAATACATAAGGTTTCAAATCATTTATAAAAACAACTTGTCCCTTAAATGTATTGTAGATTTATCACTATTTTTTCCTCTACAGTGAACAGAAAAGTGAAAGGTTTCATATCATAACACATGTCCCTTTGACACTTGTTTTATTACTCAACCCATTCAATTTGGATGTTCTAAAATTAGTTACTCTAAAGAATATGTCAGGCTCATACCCGAAGGGAGCCTTGGTTATGGGCACATGTCCATTAGAGTAACTAATCACCTACACATGAAACAAACACATTAGCATAAATATTTCTTTCTTACAAGCATAGAGGGTGTTTTGATTTTTCTTCTTTATATTTAGGATTTGGTTAAATAGAGGTTTGAGCATTTAAAAGGATTTTATGGTTTAATAATAAGGCTTCCTGAATATGTGTCACAAAAGACCTTAGGAAAGGGGGATGGGGGATATCCTGAGGATGTAGAGTTTTGGAAGGGAAGGTGACACATTCTTATTTAACCTTATTTATAGATGGATGTACTTTTGATTTTTGAATAAACTACTCTTCCCTTTCTACACTTTTAAGTTTTTAACATACTACTCTTCCCTTTATCTGTTGTGGAAAGTGGTAGCAAATTTTGTAAGCTGCACCAAATTTGATAAGACACAAGCATCCAACCAAAAATGAGGTTAACTAAATTGAATTAGCAAACACTCAACTAGTGTAACATGCATAAATAGCATGAGCATTTCATTAAAATTCTATATAAACTTATCAGATGTGTAGAGATGTGGGACTACTTATTTGATAAACCACGTACAATTATTACGTCATTTCAACATAATGTATTAAAACCTGGAACGTCTTTGTGTTAAACATGAACAATTTATAAAAAACATAGTGAGAAGGGATCATCTGAAATGAAGGAATTTCATAGCCACTAAAATCCATTTGTACCAAGTAATCAACAACAATCATTTTAGAACTTCACTGGAAGACAATATGCTATAATTTACTTCTTTCAAATTTATGAATGCTTCCCAATTTTTCCAATTTATAGAACACCACAAGAAGGAAAATAAGTTTACAGACCCTTAGAGATTTCTTCAAGAAATTGTAGGCTTCTTCTCCCTACTTTTGTAACTATTTCTCAAAATGGTCTTTGTGAAAAAGAATTAATTGGCTACCACTCCCTACTTTTTGAATTTCTGCTTAAAATATACCAATTTAAAAAAATATCCCCAAGGTGGGGAAAAATGATTTTCTCAACATGTAAACACATTTTTATTCAACAATATGTAAAATTTATCCTTAAAAAATAGAATTGATACCCAAAGCGGAGTCACAAAAAAAACTACCTTTTAAAAACAAAGAGAAAACCCTTGACATCTTTGTAGCCCTACAATTTTAAGTTTTTTTTAAAAATGTGAGTTTAAAGAAATTCACAATCATACTACACAACATTTAGCAAACATTCCTTGGTATGCCTAATAAAGATGAATGAGAGAGCAGTTCAGATTGCTCACCTACAAGCTCAATTGTACCTCGTGAACATGAGGGTGAAGATCAAACTTCTCAATTTTCATTGACATCAGACAATGCAATTCCTAGATCAACGTATCCAGGAAGTGAAAATATTCTAGTAGGAACCTATGATTAATGGTGAAAACTTAGAAAAATTTGGAATCTCTTGTTCTATCAAGGACAAATCAAATGTCTTGAAAGGTCTTGTAGATAGCCTTCCATATTTTGACAATTACCGATCATTCCTTGTGGATGTTTCTAATTGAACTTAGGTTCCAGTATGAACTGTGGGAGCTCAATAGGAGGCATGAACTAGTTTTCAATGTAATCAAGAGGATGTGAAATCAGAAGAAAAAAACATGTGCCTATTTTGTATATTCTTATTCTTCATAGAAACATTAGAATAGTAGTGGGCATTTATCACTAGTAGGGGCCTTAAGCCCATGGCTACATATGAAGAAGTGAGTCTCAACCTGACAAGCTTGAAAATCCTAAAAATACCTCTGTGAGTAATGAAGTATTTCCAAATGTGTCATTGTGCTCAAGAGTTATAGTTGGTGAAGGTTTGAATTTTTTAGTATCTGAAAACACAGTATGAAGGAAATGTGGATTATTTATTTGACTTTCCAAACACTTCCAGTGGAAAAGTCCCTATTACTGATTCATGCATTTTTCTAGCATGGGAAATTTTCCAACAAAGTATTTCACCTACACAAGAATTGGGCATGATGCACATATTTTTGTTAAGATAGATGATTATTGTAATGATTTGTAGGTCTAACATTTGAGAAAAACAAACAATCAAAATAAATTTCCAGGAATGAGTGTCTTGTATTAGCTCGTATTTGTAGACCTTCCAAGATGCCTTAAAGTACCAATCCAAAAATATTATTTCATTCTTCATAAATGAATAGAATCGAACTAATAATAGTTTCAACTTTACTGAATATTAATTCACTTGACTCGAATGACAAAGATTTAAAAAATGAAATGTCAGTCAGTAATTAGTTTTCCCATGAGGGTGAGATAACTCATCCTATTGGGTGTGAATTTCTTCCTTCTATACCTAAGATGTAACATGAGCATGTAAAAAAGTTTGTTGTTGTACATTTTTTTCCTTGTTCAATAAATAAGTTAGATAATGTAATCTGTGCATCACTTGTAGAATAGCCATGCAAATTTCCCCTTGTAGAAAGGGACAAGCCGTAGCCAGTAAATATTGCAAAATTGAATTTACCACCTAAAAGTTTAGAGCCAAGTCAAAATAATTCTTGGACAATTGATACCTATTTTTTAGTTTCAATGGGTATAGGATTTCAAAACTAAATCTCTTGGCATTTCAAAATTCATATAGAGTGTGTTGCAGTGGTTCTATACATTGTCAGAGAAGTGAGAAAATTTGTATTGTTTGTTGAATTCCACCATTTAGTTTGCAACCCAAGTTACATTTTCTTTCTTCCTGAGGTGTTTTTCATGTGGGTTTGCCTACCGTTTCCTGTGTTAAATTTGTACAAACTTGGATTTTGATTCATAATTTTTCTTGTCATTTTAAAAATATTCTAATCCTTTGAAGAAAAGTAGTAGTTTTTGTTGAATTGTATATTTCTCTATTTGATCTCATCCAATTAATCCAGGAAAATGAATCATTACTAAATGCTTAATTTCTTACAAAGAGAAAATTTATAAGGTAGGAAATGTTAATGTAATTATGTACAAGAACATTGAGGCTCCTATATTTGTATTGATAGTTAGGATGCTTGTCATATATTAAGATTAATCTTTGCTAGATAAAATTAGAAGTATGCAACTTGGTATTGATCTGAGAATAGAACAATATGTAAAAATACAAGTGTTGGATATGTCACATGCATATGAAATCTGCTTAGTAGATATTCCTCAAAGATTCACAATAGATATATGTGGCTTTCTTGGTGTGGCCTTGTTAATAAAATAAGAATAGAGCAGGATCCATAGATGGAACATTTGATTGTAGAATATAATAAGCACAAATTAAATATCATAGGTAGAATATGTCTGGTGTGTATGTTTTTTCAAAGTTGAAAAGAGATTTGAAAATGAAGAATTGAAGTTCTTAATATACAAGCTAAATAGAGAACAACAACATGACTCATTTGTAGACACTCAAATTTGATGGATCAAAATCAAAAACAAATGGAGTGGTATAGGGGTTGAATTGATGATTCCTAGAGGGATATCTTATCTTCCAACATTTAAATTACGTTTCTATTGAACTACTTGTAATGCCCCGCCAGGAAACCCAGGAGAACTAACCTAAACATGCAACCAAGAAATAGGATAATTTTTTTTAAAATGTTAATAAACAATAATGTTAAAAATGCAGAAGAAACACATGAGATAACATGACATATACATGAATATAACACAACAAGGGTTACAACTCTTGAGGGTTCCTTGATGTAGAAATAATTAAGCAAACTAATTTACGAAGAACATCTATAAAGTACATAACATAAATGATACATCAACTGAATCTAATAATATACATCTCATATAATAAGACCACATATACAACTGAACCAACATCCACTGCACATGCCGCAGGGTATGCAATAATACATAACCATACAATACAATACATCCTCCGAAAGGATGGTAACCAATATACACATATGGTACAAGTATGATGACATGCAACTGATTGAATGTTTGATAATGTTAAGTTGAAGATGATGGAAGACATTAAAATAGTTAATGGTTTTTATTGTCATTGATGTCAACTTGATATCATCTATATGGTCATGTACGTAATGCCAAAGACTTCAAAGAATCAATGGAACAATGATTATACTTTCAGCAATGCATAAAAGTCAAGTATTCACTAAGTGACAAACTACACCGATGGAGTGCACACCATCGGTAAAGGCAGAGAAAAAAGTCACAGTGATGCCTGACGAGCAGAAGACAGTATTTCCCGATGAAGTAGAATCACAGGATGCCTGATGAACTAAAGATAGAGTTTCTCGATGGACAGAGATCCCGAAGCTAACTAGAGTTACACCAACGGAACTGGCAGTTGTCACCGACGATGAACTGCAGAATTGACCGATGGAACAGAGAGTTCAGAAAATGAAAAAATATCTAGCTGGCAGAGCTTAAGGATAGACTTAACTAGTTGTTTTTTTTTTTTTTTTCAACCACCATTAAGTAATTAATTTAAAGAAGATTTATACAGTTGGCAAGAAGATTACTACTAGATAAATTAGGAGTTAAAGCCATAAATCAGATTGGCTAGATTATTTTTCATGTCAAGAATCAAGAATTAAGGAATATCATGTCTATATAAGAGACAAGCATAATTCATTTCTGCATGCACTCAGATACACAGAAGGGGAGTGAATAGAAAGAAGATGCTGAAGAGAAACTTGTGAAGGTTAAACTTCATCCAGTCTTGATAAATCAAGCTAAGGGAGAGCTAAAGAATTCTGCAGACACCGACGAATAGTGAAGCACAACATCACAGAGCAGAAAGTGTGGAGCACAAAGGAAGTGAATTGATACATTGATCAGAGAGGTATTGTACTTAAATAGATCTAAAAATTTGCAATTCAACTTGCATTAGAAATAGGTCATTGTGTTTCAGTTTAACCATTGAAGCATTAAGTCTCTTAATAGAGCAGGACTTAACCATCTTCTATATATTGAGTTACATCTCAAGGAGTGCCAAAAAGGTTGATTCATGAAAGTAGCATTGGTCTTACCTAAATCCTATTGACAGTCTAAGAAGGAGGCTGATTCAAGGATGGTAGTAAGATTAGCATAAAGCCTATTGACAGTATCAGATGAAGGCTAATTCAAGGATGGTAGCGTAGATGCCAGATACTAAGTGACAACCTATGTATAAAAATCCTCTAACAAGGTCGCACTTAACAGTGTGTTTGTAACCTTTAACAGGGTTGGCTCCTAACAGGGCTCA